>VXBI01001235.1:1267269-1427889 GCA_013397375.1 Toxostoma redivivum
CTCCGTCTGCCCCACGGGAACTTGGGGGGCGCCGGGCGCCGGCCGGCGGGTCGGGCTGCGGGAAGCGGGAGCGGCCTCTTTGTTTGGGCCGTGCTGGGGTGGCCCGGCCCGGCTCGGCGATAGCGGGGTCCCCCGCCGCGGGCGGTGCGGAGGCAGCCGTCGGCCGGGCGGTGGGGGCCGCCCCGGCTCCCCATGAGTTGCCCGGGGAGCAGCTTCGCGTTTCTGTAGCCGTGAGCACCGCTGAAGGCACTTTTATTGTTGCTTCTCCGTGCTCCCTTCCCGATGGGTTACTCAGCGTGACTAAGGGCGGGCGCGGAGCCCGTCAGGAGGTGCGGAGCCGGTGCCCGTGGCTGGAGGATGCAGCTGGGGAGAGCCGCGGGGGCTGCAGCCGCGGGACTCGGCGGAGATCCCTGGGGCCGGCGGTCAGAGGTGGAGGGATGCCGGGGTCACACACAGGGATGTGCTGCCCGTGCTCCCCCTGGGACCGTCCGCGACCTGCGGCTCGCCTCCCCTTTCTGTAACGAGAGCTATATAAGTACATATAGGACTCCTGACTTTGGGACGATAAATGTCAGTACGGGGCGGGGGTTGTTAATTCAGTGTTGTGGAAAAGTGCATTCCGTCTTATTTTTTGCATTACTTATACTACTGGTTATGGTGACTGTAGATCCGGCACGTTATATCCATGTGGCACTCCAGATGCGTGTAGTGAAGGATTTGCACGGAGGAGAATCAGGCTCTACCCTCGCAACAGTGTGGATCCGTGAATAACTCCAGCGAGAATGATGCGCTGACGTTCTAGCGTAGGGAATTTGGGCCGAACTTTTGGTTCAAAGACAGCAGCAACTGAATTCAAATAAACAATGCTTTGCAGAATTAATATAGTTTAACTGTGTAGTTCTTACTTAAAAGCAAATAAGTCTGTTTTGAATATTATAAAGTGAGAATTTTTAATGGTAGTTTATATATTTGAAGGAATCATCAGTATTTTCTGTGGAGTTTGAGAAGCTGCATTACCACGTTCAGTATTTATTTTATTAAAATCTTTCCTTCCTGAACTATTGACCCTTGCCATTTGATCATACTGCTTTCTGCATTGTCACCTTTTTTTTTAATTTTTTTTATTTTTTTGTAAAAGCAGAGCTTATCCTACCTGTCCATAAATTGCACAGATCTGAACTGTGGCTACTTAGATTGAATGCTATCAATGTATTGTTAATGAAATGGAAGTTTTGCCTGCGAGTTAAAACCCCTAACCTCCTATTTTCTTCTGCCTGCCCGCGTGGAAGTCAGGCCACTCTTTTGTGACAGTAAAGACGATGTGGATTAATTTTCAGAGTTAAAAATAGCCATTTACAGCTGCTTGATTTAGGTCCAGGACAATCATGAGGTTCAGTTTCACAAATGTTAATGCCTTGCGCCTGAGCTTTTCACTACAGAAATTTGCAAGCTTAAACCAAACAAACTTCTTTTCTCTCTGGTTAAGTTTCAGGTGAATCATTTTGCTGAATCTACAGTGCACAGGCTTGCTCAAATCTCTTTTGGCTGGCTAAGGAAAGCCACTCCTGTTTTGCACATTTTCCAAGTGAACTGTCGATTCTGACAGTCTCTTAAACCATTTGGAAATGTTTGTATTTAAAAGGGCTTAGAAATTTGAGTCCCGAGACCAAAATGCAAGAGTTACGGAGCAGTAGATATAGCTGGGGTTAGATAGGGTAATTTTTTTCACAGTTTTTACTTGCAATGAAGGAAATGGAAATGGGTACTGAGAAACAGCAAGGCTTTGCCGGTGTTTGCTTTCAGTGCAAAACTGATCCGATTCTTGCTTTACATGACTGTAGAGACACTTAATTAGTACCTATCTTTTCCAAACTGGCAGAAGGGCAGTAAAGCTCTGCTGTATTTCAGAGTGTGGTCTGCCAAGCTTTTGTTTGTTTTACTGGGGAAGCAAAACTTAAGTGAGAACAATATCCAAATCTGTTTTCCCTTTAATACCTTGATCCCTGGCCAATTGTAGTCACATTTCATGAAAAGGAAGAAGTTTCAAAGATGTGAAGATTGTGTACATGAGAGCAGGTGCCACAGTAGAAGAGAATCTCATAGCTCCAGCAGGGAGGATGAGGCTGCATTTCCTGAGGCTGTGTTAGACCCTTGTAGGATGAGCAGAACAGAACTCTCAGAATATTAGATTTCATACAAGTGTAGAGGGGGCAGCTGACCACCTGGGACGTAATTTGCTTTCAGCAGGGTGAAAGGGTGCAATGCCTGAGTTGCCCTTGTGTTTGTTGCCACAACATGGTATTTGCACTGAACCTGTATGAGGACATCTGTTTTATGGCCCAATCCTCATATTTGTCTGTCTGTCTCTCTTCTAGGGCACTTCTTTGTTCTTACCAGGGCATTTTAACAATTAGGTAAGACTAAGTTAGCACAGCTGGAGGGTATATTTTATGTGGATTTAATTCCTGAAGAATGGACTAAAGACAGTCTCTTGCACAAAAGCACTTTTTTTCCCGTATCTGTGTTTCTTTGTGTGCTGTGTTTTTGTCAGACGCTGAGCAGATGTTTTTAAGTGAGAGACTCTATTTCCCACTGTTACTTGATTTGTGTCCTAGGGCAGTTCCCAAATGCACACTGGGCTTGCAAGCAGAGGGTACAAACAATGATGGGGGTTGTATTTAACTCTTCATTACTTGACCAGTCTCATTCTGGTTTCTGTCTTCCTTGGCGATATGCTTTTTCAAGTAAATGTTTAACTTGCCACTTTTACCTGGATCTCTACTTTCTACTTGACAGCTCTGCTGGATCAGAGACTTAATAAGGAAATTGAAGATGTTTAGAAATACTTTAAAAATCGAAATTAAATTTTTTAAATTAATGACTAATTTTAAGTTATATATTTAAAGAAATTATTTAGCTCATCAGTGTCTGTTGATTCTTGGGTTTTCTTTGCCTAATTGAGGAGCACTGTAGTGATCCCTACAGGAAAAGCTTGTATTGTAGCTATGATTAAAGATCAAAGTTAGTTGAATTTCATGCTTGCTGATGTCTTTGGTTCTGAGGTTACATATTAATGATAAGCTTCATATGACAGTAATAAAAAATACTGTCAAATGTCTTGTGGTAAATATTACCAGATGGTTTAACCTTTAAGTGAATCACTACTTTAATTTTTAGGAAGGGATGTTGAAACCTTCATGCACTTTCCTCTTTGATTAGTTTTCTGCATTTTGACAGCAAAACTGCTTGTTCTGGGATGTGTTGGGAAGGATTTCATCATGAGTGCTGGACTGAGAGTAGTCTTTTACTCTTCCCAAGCAGCCAGTGTTGCAGTTTTTGTTTATACAATACTTCACATTGCACACTCTTAGCATATAAAAACCCACTCAGCAACACTTGTGAGTCTTTCCTTTTATAAATAAGGTTAAATAAGACCTTAAAATGAACTCTTGTTTCAAGCAGCTTTTTTTCTGGTTGAGATACAGTGCTTCTTTGACTTCTTGCTTGAAGTAGATCAAGAAAAGATTGTTTTGTTCCTGTTTTATCCATGTTTTCAATTTAGCTATGATATTTTTCCCTACTCTTCTTCCAGCCTCCATTTTCAGCTCAGGGCACCTTCCAAGCTGGATCTAGTTTTGCATTATTTACAGCTTGCAGAGGATGAACATTTTAAATGGAAATTAATTTATTTTTCAGCTCTTACAAAGCTTTAAATATAATAGATTGGCAGAAAAAAGCATAATCTGTATATGAATATAAACCTTATTATTGCTTTAATAAAAAGAAATGTAGTAGGCATGGTAAATACATTTTCATGTTTCATCTTAGGTTCTTTCAAGTAAAATTCTTGCAGGGCACTAGCTTTTGGACTCATCTACCAAGTACCTCTTGGTTGTGAGTGAAGAACTGACTAGTTTGTGTGATAAGGCTTTTCTTCCTTATTTTCCTTTTGCTTTAGTGTTAGTTTTTTTTAAGGCATACAGAGAAATGGTTATTGATATTTTAATCTGGATTTTTTTCCTGGAAATTAAAAATTAAAAGATCTTTTGTTGCTCTTTCATACTCTACTGTTCAGGCAGTCCTGTAATCATTGCCAATACCTCAGCTTTCAGTGGCTCTGTGCATCTCCCAAGGTCTGAAGTAAATAATTTCATAATGGAGTCTATTTCTGGGAAAGGCAGCAAAAGGACCACAGTGGATGAAGATTCCTGCAATTCAGATGAGGAATTAATTTAGATTGCTCCTGTTCATTACATTGTAGCAGAAGAGGGTCCAAAATACATGAAGACTTGGATTTTTACTAAGGAATGTAAATGAGAATTCCCATAGTATTTTTTACTTTCTGGAGCAGCAAAAGGCAAAATGAGTAGCATATTCATAGAATCATATTAAAAGGTCTATCCCAATACAATTTTCAAAAAAGTGTTCCTTTTTGTCATAAGATATATTCAGGTTACCAAAATAAGTTAGGCTCAGTCTGAGTGCTAATGAAAAAAACCCAAACCTAACAGGACACTTTCATTTTAAATTAAGCAGTTTGAGGAGAGGAAGATGCCACAATACTAGTGTTAATAAAGGAGATTTGTAATGGTTACTGTCAGTATTCATGGTTTTGTTTCCTTAAGGAACAGCTCTCTGAAGCCTTGCACAGGAGAAGGAGAAATATGCATACTTTATTGAAAGCTTGGACTCTTGTCAAAACATTATCTAGCCTTGCCCACAACTGGAATTCAGATCGGCAGGTTTTTTTCCCCTTTTTTCTCTCTTTATTTTACTGTAGCATTTTTTTTTTTAGGGAGAATGCTTACTTAAAAGTGCTTTCCCAAGAGGATGGCTTCTCTGTTACAGTGTTTGACTAAGAGGCATGAGCTGGGAGGAAGGATAGGAGCAGGGTGCCAGGGTACTACCTGCAAAGCCAGCACCCCAATTCTTGACCTCTGAGCCCCCTGAGCTGTGTGTGCCACTCTGGCCCCCTCTGCTTGCCTTTCTGGGGTGAGTTTCCTTCTCCTGAGCACTCTTGGGGCACTGAGATGGCTAAGGTGAAATGCACTTGTGTTGAAACGTTAGCAGTGTGTTAAGTGCTAATATTAAAGGTGAGGAAGTACCTGTGCTTGAAAAGGAAGGGCTGGGTTGTGTCTGCATAGGGACTGATCACCACCTTGTGCAAGACTAATCCAGTAAACACCTACAGTGGTTTTTCATTTTCATGCTGTGAAGGCCAAATGGCACAGAAAAAGGCAGGAAAATGCTAGAATGATTTGGGCTGGAAGGACCTTAACGACCAGCTAGCTCCAAACCCCTTGCCATGGGCAGGGACTGCTCCCACTAGAGCAGGTTGCTCAGAGCCCCATCCAGCCTGGCCTTCAACATTTCTAATGTAGGGCATCCACAATTTCTCTGGGCATCCTGTTTCCTCATAGAAAAAAAATGTCTTCCCTATAATAATTGAGCATGTCAGTGGTGACAGAGTTAATGTTGCACTAGGTTGGTCTATTCAGCATTATTTACAGCACCTGCCAAAAAGGAGAGAGACTTCTTAATATTCCCCTGAGTAGTGATGCATGTCTGAATAATTTACAGGGCTGCAGCAGCAACTTGTATATCCCATCTTCTTGTCCATTTTCAGGTGGAAAACAGTTTCAGGTATTTTTACTTGTAACATGAGAACCAAAGCATTTGGCTCAGTGGCCTTCAGGACTATAAAAATAGGCTTGGCTTGAACGGGACTGATGATGGCAGAGGACTGAGATAAGCAGCTGTGAGTGCTTTGCCATGGCAGCATGCCCACCTGGGGAAACAGCTTGTGGGGAAGCGGTGCTGGGGAGAAACAATCGGTGCTCCAGGGTGAGGGTGCCAATTCCACCATTCCAGGAGAGACTGAACATAATTCATCTCACTTCTTCCTCCCGTGTGTGTGTGTGGTCTCTCCCTCTCCATGTGATGGTCTGACACAAGCGTTCAGCATCACATCCAGGGATATGGGAGTCATGGGGACCGTGGGACACCAAACCCCACAGTGAAATGCTTGAACTCCCCACATTTCTCATGTCCACCTTCCCCCCAGATCACTGGGACCCAGGGATAATGATTAAGTAATTTGTTGCAATTTGTTTCCACATACCAGATAGAAAAAAACAGAAACCAATTAAACAGAAACCAATTTACCCAGTGGCAGTGTTTGATCTGGCAAGGTCTGTGCTAGAAGTAATGTAAGGGCTTGGATGTTGAGTATTTTCCTGGGTGAATAAATACTTGAAGCATTAGGTCTTTATGCTGAAATCTAATGTTGTCTGTGCTTATCTTTCAGTGTGGTGAGCCCTTATCATTTCAAAGGAAACAGAGCCTTCCTACAGCCGTTGGAGGAGCCCTCCTTCATCCTTTTTCTTATGTGCTTACCCAAATAAGTTTTGCAACTCTCTTTTTCTGGTGGGTGGTAGAACTGTAATAAATCCGAAGGGGTACTGTATTGTATCAAAACCTGTTTATAGAATTTTGCAAAATTCAACAAAGACAGTGTGGTTGCAATAAGCTGTTGTTATCAGCAGCTTTGCATAATTGGTGGTGTTATTATCCATCAAAAACATGGATTTTAGGGTGGCCTGAGTGAAATCAACAACCTGCTAAACATCTGAGTTTTGAACTTTTAGAGAAATCAAATCAAGATGATATGACAGATCTAGAGATGTCCCCAAACATTTATGCTGAGGGCCACCACTGGCCAACAATAGCTTCATGGCCACTGCCCTGGGCTATATCTTATCTTGGTGCAGCTCAAAAGCTTCCACCTTAGCCTGTAATGCCCAGGGCCTGCACTAGGTGGGCTGTAAGAGGTGAGGTTAGAGGCTCCATAGTGCATCCTCATTGCATCTCAGCCCTGGGTCTTGCTTTGGGCCATCCCTGCGGTTGTGGTTACAAGTTAGGGCTCCTGTGTGGTGAGATTGTGGAGGCCTGATGAGAATCAGTTTCATAGTTCCCCCATCCCTCTCTCAGCAAGGACACTGGTCCTAGGGAGAGTTTCTGAGATGCCTTGCAGAGCCAGGCAAGCAATCTGTGCTATTTGATGCTGTCCCAGGAGAGCCCTTTTGTCAGGCCAAGCTTATCCTGGTTGGTGTGAAAAGCAGCTTTCTGTTCCAGCTGGAGCACAGGGATGGCAGGGAGTAGGGAATAGTGCATCCACGTGTCCCTGTGTCCCTCTTCCCTGTGTTCTGCCTGGCGGTGGGCTGTTTCTTCAGCCAGTTTGCTTGCCTTCTCTAGCATGGCTAATTGCTGCTCACCATGGCTCTTCTGAGATTCTAATTGTTTGTAAATCATTGTGGGATGGAGGAAGCTATGTGAAGTGTAATTAGGATTCAGGGTATGAAGTGCTTCTCTGCCTCAAAGAGCCAAGGTTAATTCTGCTTTATTGAAGCTGTTCGTTCAGTTTCACTGTCCTTAAAAAAAAACCTTTATGATCATCTAAACTGTTTGATTTGTTCTTTTCTCCCAATTCCCATGCCTAAACAGTTTAGAGTGATCCTTGCAGCTAAGTGATCCTTGCAGCTATTAGCTCTCCTTGTAAAACTGCAGCCACTGGGAAGCAACCAGTACTGTACTATTAGCTTCTTCCACTTCCTAGAAGAGCTTTCTCCTTTCCAGTAAAAGTACAGCTTTTTTCAGACAACTGGGCTTATTTTTCTTTTTGCCCCCAACTTTCTCTGGTGGAGCAGACTTAGCAAGCAGCAGTGAGCTCTCAAGGATGAATTTGAAGGCATGCTTTTCACTTCATGGTTTTGCACTGGAGCAATGCTGGTCTGTGACTGTAATTGTAAATACCCCAATTTGGTGGTTTTGTCTTACAAAAATAACCTAGTCTGAATGAAAAAGAAAGGGTATGAGTACTTAAAACACGGCTTTGCATAGTATGAGTGAGTAGCCACCAAGTGCTCTTTTCATGTCCCTGCAGATCAGCCACTGCAGTCCCCAGAGACCATGTGGTGCCATCATTTTCTTGACTTTGAAAGTGCCTGCAGCTGAAAGAAACCTCAGCTTTGGAGTTGCTGAGCATCTTGGCAATCTGGTTTGGGTCCTTGTAAGGTGGTGGTCCTGTGCATGTTTTCTTGGAAGGGCTAGATTTGGCAGATACTCTTTTAAGTCAGGAATTGTTGCACATCTGTCCAGCTGAGCTGGTCTCAGGTGCAGTGGAAATCTCAAGTATTTTTTTTTCCAAAGTAGACTTGGGAGAAGTGGAAGGACAGTTTTTCTCTCTGCTTCAAACTTCTGCAGCAGTCAGTTTGTACAGTGACTAAAGGTGTTCCCCAGGATGCTGGAGATGCAGGCTGGACTCTGTCACTCTTTTGATTTTGGTAGAAAGGGTGTAAGTGCTTGATTTGGGAAGTTCAGGGCTGTGTGCATTTGACCCAGTGTTCCCCAGATTTTAAAAATGCCATCAGAATTTCTTACTGACCAATTGCAGGTACTGCATGTAATTGCTTCTTTGAACTACGCTGGCTTTCATTCCCCACTTTGTAATGGATGGATGGGTTCATGTTAATCAAAAGATCCTGGCTGTGGTGACTAATTGTCTTACTTAAAAACCAAGTAGAACTGAAAGGATAACAATGCTGAGTGTTGTGAAACTTCAGGCTTTCTTGTCACTTAGATTTTTTTCCCTTTTTGTTTTATTTTTTGGGAGGATTTTATTAACTTATTAGTCCTAAGTGATCAATCCAAGTCCCTCTGCCTTGCAGGATGGTTTAGCTGCTGAAGCAGCCACCCTATTTTTGAGTAATTCTCAAAAATTTCCCTTTAAGGCCTTTAATATATGATGGAGGTAGGTAGAAATCATCTTGCTATATGTAGAGGGTGTCTTGGACTGCCTCATGAATACTGTCCTAAAAGGTGGAAATAACAGTTTTTCAGTTTGAGTTTCTAGTTTGAGTTCAGCTTTACTCATCCTCTGCCCCATGTTTTAGAAGTTTAAAACTATTTTAGAAATCCTGTGTGGATGATTAACAGTGACTCGGGAAAGGAGCCTACATTTTTTAGTTTGAAAGATACAGAACATTTAGTAGAAGTTGGTGTAAAGTTAACTTACTGTAAGCATGTTCCTTTTCCTAGATTAGTTATGAACATGACCCGAGATAAATTGTAATGGGATCTTTTATCTTTGTGTGGGGGAAGATGAAGAGTAGTGCACTTTTGAGAGTTCATTTGAGAACCTGATCCTTATAGAAATATCCTTGATTAATATTTTTGCTTGTATGTGTGTGAAGAAATGCTCAGCAAATTCATAGTGCATGATGTCCTGTATGTGTTCGACTTGGTTGCAGGTTGACCTCTGTAAAGGAGAGACAGTACCTACTTGTAGAATTTGAAATTGTTTCTTGCTAATTTTTATACTTCAGTTTATTTTTTGTGTTATATCCGTAGTATGCATGTACATTTGATAAAAATAGATGTGCAGTTGGAAGTACAACAGGCTTGTTTTACTTGAAGGTATCCAGTTTTCTTTATTCAAGCAACCAAATATACATGAAAATAGATGTTTCAGTAGAATAAGAACTACTAAGTAAAGGATAGGATTTCTAGTGAGTTTTCCAGATATGTTTTATAAATTTACTTCTGAAAAATACAGATAGATGTTGTCTCTATCTGAAATCCAGCTTCCAGTTAAAGTGTTTAGATTTATTGAGGAGGGGCATATATAATTTCAGTAGAAAAGGGTCTTTCTACTTCTCCTGTCTTCCTCTCCATGTGTCAAAATGTGTCAAAAGTATGCATATTACACCAGACATTTGCATGTGAATTTTAGTCTAAAAATATTCTTTCTGCATGAAGAAACTTGCACCTTTTGAGGAACCTGCAATATTCTGTCAGTGGTCTTTTGGGGAAGGCTTTGTAAACCCATGTCTGCAGCTTTCCATATTACAGTTACTGTATGGTTAATTGCTTTTCCTGACATATTTCTGTGTCTTGGGAGGTCCGAAAATGGACAAAGTTGGTGAAGTGGCTCATTAAAGGGGAAGAGCTACTCTGAATTTTTAAGTTCCTCCCAAAAATCTTGTCTCATATAGGGTAAAAATTAAAAAAAAAAAAAAAAAAAAAAGAGAGAGTTTTGGGAAGAAAACCAGGGTAGCAGTTCTCTTTTCCTCTTCTGCTTCTGTTTCCTTTTCATTTTTTGCTGTCCTGGAGTGTAAATGGTTTCACTGTCTGTGATGTGGAAGAGGTCTGTATCACCCTGACTGAAGCTGATGCATCAATATGTGAGCCAGAAGCTCTTAATGTAATTTATCTTGCCAGCCAGATACCCTTGTGTTTTTTAAACAGATTCCGTTTTACAAGAGACCCTTCCATGGAACCAACTGTTTAGACATGTTGTGAGAAAGGTGTTTGCTCACAAGCTGGGTATTTTTCGAAGCAGGTTTCAGAATCAGTGTACTGTTATTTGTTTCTTTACTCAGGGATCTTTAGGTTGGCTGTTTTTCAATGTTATAAGGCAAAAGTTACCCCAAATGAATTCTGAGGCAACTTGTGCTGGAAAAATTTTGCCTCTAGTTTTTGTAATTTTCTTGCTACCACACTTTCAACTAAATTACCATGTTGGCCAGGGTGTATATATTAGTGTTGAATCCTTTTCATGCTTCTGCACATGCACTCCTAGTAATCTCTTTTCCCTGTTTTCTACCTTCCTCAGTCTCTCATCCAAAAAATAAAGGAGCCCCAAACATGGAGATGGGACCCACTCTTTGTAGTTACTCAACTTTAGCAGTACTTGCTCTTATTTTCCTTTGCTGCCCTTATGTCCACTCTTCACTGCAGCCACTCCTGGCAGAGGTGTGACAGGATAGGACTCCCTGTCAGCCAGGGCAATGGCTCATAGTGATTTATGTGTGGGGTTCTGTTCCCTTGTAAAGCCCTTGTAGAGGGGCCAGGGCACCTGGGCTCTATTCTGCAAGTATCCTGATGGCCACACTCTTTTTCTTCTCTTTGCATCTTACTTCTGGCTCTTCTTTGACATCCTGAGCTGATATTTTAGCTGTGGGTGGTTTAGAAAAGGGAGGTGATTATTTCTTTGTACAGTTGAAGGAGGAATGGGTTTCTTTTTAATAGTTTGTAAGCAAAATGGAAATTGTAAGCAGAAGTAAACAGTGAGAAGAGGAATTGAGTTTTCTGGTCTGTTATTCAGGAAGAGAAAAAGGAATTAATTTTGCATAGGCTAAGAGTTAGTAAAGCAAGAGTTTGCAGCTGCTTCTGTGCTTTCATGTGTTTTTTCATGGTTTCTGAAAGGAAAGAAAGGTATTTCACAAATCAGATGTTCATTAAACATTTTCTAGGGATTTTGGTAGCGCTTAGTTAGTTGACATTTTTCTATGACTTTAGTGAAAAAGAAAAGGAAATCTTTCTCCTAGGCCTATCATCAGGGGAAAACATGCACAGCACAGAAATTTCTTCTTTTTCTTTTCTGTGGTGTCTCAATTCTTCTGAAATTTGAAAGTTACACCCTATTTTTGTTCTCTGTATCATTTGATGCTCTCTTACTGGCTTTAATCCAACTGTTTTGAAGACTACACACTAGAGTTTTCTGCGTGCTGTTTTCTGTGAGCACAGCTGATTTGCTACCTTTTATACTAGGATGAGTTTTTGTGCTTTTTTCTTGTAGTTATAGGAGAGCATGTAGCGATTTCAGATATTATATGTGTCATTAGTCAGCAGATTCAGATCCCCATTTTAAATAGATTGGTGTAATATCTAGTCACATATATAAGTGAGAAGCAAACTGCTGTTGAAGAATGTTTCACTATACAGCTTTAAGACATTTTGTGTCCAATTTCTGCTTGGCTTTGAAAACATCATCCATGTTTTGTGTGCATACAAGGAGGAAGTATTTAATGTAGTTTTCTTTACTCTCAGGTTATTGATGCTGTTCCATGTGAGCTTCTTACAGCTTCTAGACAGGAAAGTGGTTGAAATGCCATTTGGTTGTGTCATACTCAAATTAATTAGCTGTCGTTTGTTATCCAAGTGAGAAGGCAATTAGGACTTTGTAGGTCTCCATTATTTCCATTAATCACTTGGGTGGTGGACTGGAGAATGCCATATTTAAAACAGCATGTGGTGCCAAGGGCTGGCAAACCTTTTGGAGATGGAGATTAGTTCCTTTTGTGTTGGGTTAATGGCGAAGAAACAAAAATACAAGTTGAAAAAGTTACATATGCAAAATAAAAAAGAAATATTGCAGAAAGCTTCCTAGATACTTTAGGGATAAAACAAACATGGTAAAGCTGTTCCTCATTCTCTATCATCTCTCTCTTTAGGAGATTGTGTCTCTGCAGGATGCACAGGAAAATTGAGTATAAAGCTGCCTTGAATTGCTATTTGTGAGCACCATAAACTAATTCTGAGTTACTTTAATATGCCAGCTTGTATATCCAAATCATGACAAACAGATAACTTTTTCATTGATAGCTTAGTTTTGCCCACTCAGGGGAATGGGTAGCAAGAAACTCCAGGAACTCCAGACTGGAAAGTCCTCCAGACTGGAAAGTCCTTTTTGGGGGTCAGCAATTGCTGCAGCTCTTCAAAATGAATTTGTGCATATTGAAATCAAGTACTGTTTTACAGTGGGATACTGCTGCAAGCTTTCTTGGATAGAGTGGTACGTATGCAAGAAACAGGAGGTGATCCTCCATTCTGCTAGTGAATGAGACTTCAGTGCAGTGAGCACCAGGTCCAGTTCAGAGTGTCATGCTTAAAGATAAGCTGAAGAGATTCCAGTGTAAGTTCAAGAACAGTGAACTGTTTGAAAAACGTGACCCATAAAGAAGAGATGAGATGATTGGGTTTTCTTTAGAATAAGAGAAATCATTAAAGGTGGGAAACCATGATGTTACTTTTTCAACATGTTCAGCATTAATATCAGAAGTCCCTGTGGCCAATTACTCTGCATGTTCCAGAGAGCAAGATTAATTTCCATCAAGAAAGTTTAAGATTGTGGTAGTTTACTTGTTTGTTTGGGGTAGGGATGTTTGTTTGGGTTTTGATTTGATTTTATTTTGTGTTTTGTTTGGTTTATTGTTTGTTTGATTTTTGTTGTTTGGTTGGTTGATTGGTTTTTTGTCTGTGTTTTAAATTTTTTTTAATATATTTTTTAAAGAATATTTAATTGAAAATAGTGGAAGAGGCTACCTGGGGAAGTTTTTGCATCTTGATTGTGGCAAGTTTTGAAGAACAGGTTAGACAAACACCACTTACATAGGTGTAAGCAGGGCTTCAGAGCAGGGCTGGAACAGTAACTTCTTTAAGATGCCCTTAGGTCTTTCCACTTCAGTTCTGTGGTTATATACATATATATGAGGCAAAACCAGAAACGCAGAGAATTCTATATGCTTTTGATCTTCTAATCTGGTTTGCCTTTTGCATTCTGAGCACCTGTAAATCACAGCATAAAATGGGAAGAAACGTTGCCATTACATTCTGTATTTTAATTTTACAGCTTTAAATGTGAAACAACTTGCAGGCTACAGAAGTAAAAACTGGCATTAATCCTCTTTTCCCCCTTTTTTCTTTACAGGTCGCTTGGTTGGTGCCCTGGATGCTGTGTTAGACTCTAATGCGCGCGTTGCTCCATTTCGAATTTTACTCCAAGTTCCAGGCTCACAGGTTTACTCTGCCATTGCATGTGGTGAGTTATTGAATGGATCAGAAGTTTACTGGGCCATAGCTATTGGTGAGTCACAGATGGAAAACCCCAAACCGATTCTGAGCATGGTCAGTGTCTGCATGTCCAGGAAGCTCAAGGTAACCCCAGCTAGCTGTGTGCGTGTGGAAAGCTTGTTTAACAGCCAAATTAACCTCTAGTTAAAATCGCTGAAAAAGTGTTACCTAGGAACATTAAATTTCAATGGAAAACTTGTTTAGCTGAGGGTGGTTTGCTGTGTTAATTTTCTCTGTTGCACAGTAGTGTGGTTCTATTCCTATACATATCTTTTCCAACAGTAGTAGTAGTCCCTTACAGCAAGAAGCTACTTAGTCTAGGCTTTTACCAGCCTAGTATTTCACTTGCTTACTGTGAAATGTCTTCACACACTTTGCTATAAAGAAGTATAACTGGAACATTTGGAAGATATAGGAGGGAAAGTTGTCAGGGAGGGAGGGAATGTCAGATTCCCAATCTGATATGCACTAATCCCTTTTGCAATGTTTCTGCAACTTCTGAAAGTCAAGGTCATCGTCTGAACATGATATTGGCATGAATTGCAGTGACCTTGCCATGACCCAGTAAAAGCCATCTGAAGATCCATTCATCCCACTGTTGCTTGGCCAGTGTGCAGGGCTGTTCTTATCCATTTCTGCTCCCATCTGAAAAAATCCTAGCATTGTAATTTACAGCAGTTTTTCTTTGGGAATGGTTCAAAGCTGTGACTAGGGAGCATTAGGAAGTATCTCATTAATGAGAGGGTGGCCAAATCCTGGAACAGGATTCCTTCTGAGAGGGGTTGATGTCTCACCATCCTGTCAGTGTTTAAGAGGCATTTGGACAATGCTCTTAATAACTTCAGCTTTTGGTCAGTCTTGAAGTGGTCAGGCAGTTGGACTAGATGATTCCCAGGATTTCAAGGAAAACCAGGAGAGCTTCCTGAAATGCATCAATAACTAAAGGAAAACAAAGAATAATGTGGGCCTGTTACTAAATGAACAGATTGCCCAGAGAGGTTGTAGAGTCTCCCTTACTGGGGACTTTGAAGAACCATCTGGACACAGTTTGTGCAATGTGTTCTGGAATAACCTCGCTGGACCTGATGACCCATTGCAATCCCTTCCAATCTTTCCCATTCTATAATTGTTGTAGATCCCTTCCAACTAAAATACGCTATCCTATTCTAGTCTTATACAGATCAAGCCATGGAATAGTTAGGTAATGTAAATGTTGGCATGCCATTGATAGTGTTTGACATAGTAGTCCTTTAAATAGAAGAGTCAATTTATATACTCACCCTAGCCCTTTCCCCTGTACATGCTCATCCAGCAATTTTTCCTTGGTTCAGCAGAGATCCCTCTGCATGTTCCCCATTAATACTGGGAATTTTTCCCTGGGCCAGATGTGTGTGTGAAGAAGCTTGCATAAAATCTATTTGGCCTGTTTTTGTTTTGGCTAGGTTGTCTTTGTTTTGCAATTTCTCAGTGCTTTCTATTCCTCTTCCCCTCCTCTTTATATTTAAGTAATGCCATCTCATGGAGAAATCTAAGAGCTTCATGCTGTCACAGTCCTGTGATGAAACAAGGTAGCTCTCACTGGAAAAGTGTTGCTTTCATGGCTTCTTGATTATTTGAACATAGTACAATACTACTTTCTGGGGCTGATCCTTGCCCTACCCACACTCACTCTTACTGCACACAGAACTTGGTTTGTTTTTTTATTTTTTGAAGGAACTACAAATGAAAACTTGCTGGGTTGGAATGGCTAAGGATTTTGCTGAGACAAACATACATGATTAACGTTTTCTAAAATTCTCTTTAGCTCTTCTGAATGGTTGCTCATCCCTGAGAAAATTAGATTTATAGTTGTAGAATGGAAAGGAGAGGGGTCTGTTTTGTGTGCTGCACGGGTAGAACATACACAATTGCCAGAGTTGCACAGAACTAAAAGAACCACGGCAGCAGAAGCTGTTTGTGAATAATATTGCTGCTGTGAAACCCTGACAGGAGTGTCCAGGGGAGAGCTGGCTATAGAAGTCAGAGGAGCATCACCCCAACCCCTTGTTGGGAAGCTGGAGAAAGACATTGCCCACACAGTGGCCATTGGTGCTCGCCCAGCTCTGTCCTGTCTGAGCAAGGCATTTCATGCATACAGACATGGTGTTAGGAGTCTCTTACTGGCTTTGGAAGGAGCAGTGAGTCAAATTAAAGTTCCTGCTGCTGAATAGTGAGGACAAGGAGCAGCTCCAGGAACTCCTTCCAGTCTCCCAGTGTAACTTCATTGTGGATAGCCATCATGTCATCAGGCAGTTAATTAAAATGACATTTTGCATTGTGTGCTGGCAGTCCTCTGTTCCAGGAGCTGTAGACTTAAATGGTAATATATGCATAAGGATCAGATCTGTGTTACAGACATTTGCAAATCTTGGAGGGGTGCTAGGGAGTCTGATCCCTGCACTGCTGTTCTGGCAGTGTTGTTTTAATCATGTCAAACCAGTACAGGTAAAAAAAAATAAAAAAGGCTAACCTAACCCCTTGTGTAGAGCCACTTGAAATTTTCCTTCCAGAAGGTTCATGGCCTAAACAGAAACTCAAATCCCAGTCAAGCAAAGTTGGTTTTAGGAGAGGGAGAGTAAAGGATTTGGTGAGAAGTGGTTTTAAAGAAAAGATTCTGAGGAATGAGGCAGTGGTTAGGAAAAACACTTTGCATGAGCAGGTGAAGAATGTGGGTAGGAGGTGGAATAAAATGATGCACAGAACATCAGCAGAGGAAGAAGGATAAGGAATGGAAATAAGAGATTGGCAATGCTTGGGTCAAATCACAGGACAATTTTAAACTATGAAATAGAAATTAGAAATAAAGAAGGGACTCTAGAAGTTGAGTTGGCGTGACCAAAGGAAAGGGCAAAAATTATCTTTTGGTATTTTAAGAGAGCCCCTAGAGGCAGGCAGGAGAGATTGCAGGAGCCCCTGTGGGATACAGCAGCTACTTGGGCTACAAGCAGTCCCAGTAGTGTGAATGCTGCTATGAAAGAGATCTTACTCACAGCTTATTTCACAAGAGGCAGCCTGACAGCTTGCCCATATACTAGGTATCTTTTAGGTTACTCAGAAATAAAAATTCAACTCAGTAATTGCTTTGTGCAGCCATTTCAGTATAAAATTACTGTATTTCTGGTGTACATTTATATTATTTATTTTCTTGACCTAAAGGGCTTTTAAGTGTCTCTAATTTTATGATTTTTTTAAATTTAAACTTAACCTTGATTAATGATATTGAAGAAGTTCCATTACAAGACCTTCCTGTCAGGAAAGTTAAAGCTTGGAAGGTTTCCCTGCCAGTTGGCATTCTGCATGGAAAACAGAGCAAAGGGAAATGGAAAATCCTTGCCTAAATTTATCATTTCTTGTTGTTGTGAGGCAACATGATGCATCATTAATGTACACAAAACAAATCTTGAGATAATGGATCTTCTGTTTGAGATAAATTTTGTTATTAAATTAATGTGTGATTTGTATGTCTCTTTCATACATCTGTTTCTCTTTCTTTCACAAGCAAGGCACTAGGAGAAGTAACTATTACTGCCTTTACTTTTTTTACATATAATGTCTGATTACTGACCAGTAAGATCTGGAGGGGCCAGATTTTCCCTTGATGGCCCTGTATGGTGCCCATCTTGCTATGACTTTTCTGTCATCATGTCATGCAGAGACAATTCAGTTTCAAGCAGAGAGAGCCAAGGGAAATTGGTAATGAGTGAAATATTATTTCTGCAGTTAGTGTGAACACATTACATTTAAAGACCCAGCAAACCCTCAAATCTTTAGAGAAAGAAGCTTTAAAGATTTGAAGAGCTGTATTAGTCAAAGATTTCTGTTCACTTTATTTCTTCCCCAAACTGTAGAAATGTGCTCTTGTAGAACCTTTAGGTGTTGCTGAACCAAACTATTTTTTAGGGATTTTATTTACTGTAGAGGGCTTTGTATTCCTCTGAAAGGGTGTGCATGTGTTTGTGTGTGGGATGTGTATGCATGTGTGTATTGAGGGAGGGAGAGAAGAAGATCAGGGACTTTTGGGAACAGAGCATTAATCAAAAGTTTCCAGTGGCCACTTACAGAACGTCATGTCAGAATAAGCTGCAGTCTAGCAGCTTAGGATGAAATTTTGCTGGTTTTTTTGCTTTGACTTTTAATGCAGCATTTGCTGGCTGAGAGCATTTGAGGAGATAAAACTAAAAGCACTAAAACTAATTCTCTAAAACAATGACGATTTTGTTTTTCTCTAACTATGCTGCTATGAACGAGACCTTTTTGACCTTTTGCTACTAAGAATTCTGAGGTTGAAAGTTCAATTTCTCATAATGAATTTATGAAATAGTGCATTCTATTACCTTTTTTCCCCTTCCTTTCAATTTTATGTTACAGGATTAGTTTCAATATACTATTTTTGCTTTTCTAGGTGCCACTGCAGAGGAAATAAACCAGCACTGGGAATGGCTGGAACAAAACTTGCTCCACACTTTGTCTGTGTTTGACAATAAAGAAGATATTGTAAGTTTTGTCAAAGGGAAAGTGAAGGTAAGGGAACTGTCTCACTTTCACCCTCCCCTACCCAATTACATATGGTTTATTAGAAGAATGTTATGAAGTTGTTGTAACTCATCATTGGTTTTGACCATATAAATATTACTTGTTTTCTATGTGGCTCTTGCACCTGCTGGCTCGCCACAGGGTTGGAGAAATGAGCATCCTTTTGGAAGGTTAAAGAATTTTAAGAGTAAAGAAATGTTGTGACCGTAAATCAGATTAAAACTAACAATGGCATGTGGGGAGTAACTTAGAAAGTTACTGGTGTCCTGAGCTCTGCTTTTAATGAAATACATACTCTAAGAGGAGCTTGGTGGTGGCTGTGTGGGGTGTGGGTTCACTGGTGGCTGCTGTACCTCAGGTTCTGCTACAAGCTTTTTGTTGCTAAGAGTTTTAGTGGGATGCTCTTCCCTCCATACCCTCTTTTCCAGTTCGGAAATTTTGTAGGAACATAATGTCTTTGGTGAATTTTAACCTTGCTGCTATGAACTCTGTGGGCTCTGAATCTGGGGAAGAAGAGGACAAAACCAAAACATTGTACAAATCCTAGTTTTTATCCAGCTTTCTTTGAAAAAAGGCATATTGTCTTAAGTACACCGAAATACCAAATACAATTAATCTCTCTTGATAAAACACAGTGACAGCCTGTTACCTAACACAACACATATTTAAAATTCTTCAGGTTTCCTTAGTTAATGTTAAATCCAGGTTTTGGACCCTTGTACCTGCTGTAGACTTTTAGTGTATTAGGACTGCTTGGTAATTGCAAACTATACCAGGTGCTGTAACATATGGCTTATTTGTCTGCACTGTGCAATGCATACTTAACTCCTGTGTTGTGATACCACTATTAAAAATCTGAAGTCCTAATTATTTTATGTAGATGTCCTTGAAACCGTGTTTGTAATGGTTTCAAGCACATCTCAAGCTACTGACACACCTGACTACTTTGCTTCTTCATAGCTAAATAGTATTGGTCAGTATACACAACTGGTGCTCTATTTCTGCTCTGTATATACAAAATAAGAGCAGTTATAAGCCATAGTGAAAATACAGAGATATGGTTCTGCCAGACTCTTGAAAAAACTATACATGAGGAGAAGGCCCCAAAAGTCTTGCTTTTGGAGCATTCAAAATGTGTGAGAGATGCAAGCAGCAGAGAAATTCCTCCATTTGTGAAAATTGCAAGTTGGCTGGAATTTCTTTGTAAGAAAGTGTTGCATTATTAAAATTTGAATGGGTAGCTTGTAGCAACTTGCCTGAGTGTGAGTACCATGGCTTTATCTTGATACATGGTCTTGTTCTGGGCTCAGGCACTGATTGCAGAGGAAACGAGCAGCAAGCTCGCTGAGCAGGAGGAAGACCCTGAGAAGTTCCGAGAAGCCCTCGTGAAATTTGAATCCAGATTTAATTTTCCTGAAGCAGAGAAGCTGATCACCTATTATTCCTGTTGCTGTTGGAAAGGAAAAGTTCCTCGGCAAGGCTGGCTTTATTTGAGCATCAATCATCTCTGTTTTTATTCCTTCTTCCTGGGCAAAGAATGTAAGTGTAAATGCATAAGAAATCTTATTCTGGGGAGAGATATAAATGTAACTACATTTAAAAGCAAGAATAGCTAGGATTCTTATGTAAAGCCTAGTTTACCTCTGAAGTTTAGTTTTCTGAGTTTTTAGTTGTTCAGGTGAAAAATCCTGTTTAATTCAATTTTAACTTCAGCCTTTGTATTTTTATATGAATCCAGTAATAAAAATGACACTGCAAGAGCACACAGACATAGTTGCTATTTTCTTTTTGACATGGTGAAGCAACCTTAAAATGTGGCAGACCTCCTACAAGTTCTAAAATAAGGAGTTTCAGTGCTGAAAACAGTGAGTAAGGATGCATCCCTCCCACAAGCAGGGAAGCAGAGTCACCACATCGCTTCAGGGTGGTAGGGGAAGGGCTGGTGGGGCCAGGGACGCCTGAGTCATGCTGCCTGCCTGAAGATAGCCCAGGAAACTTAAAAGGAATGTGCCCTGGAGAACCAGGTAAAAATTCAGAGCTTTTAAGGAAAAACAACAGCGGTTTAGGGATTTGTTTGTGTTTCTGAATAGCACTGCAGTAAGGTCACAACGTGTGTGTCCTGGGGCTTTTTAGGCTTTCAGATGGTTCAGGAAGTTCTAAGGATTTGGTTGTAATGTTCCTCTGCAGAAAAAGTATTGTGTGAATGAAAAGTCTGTCAGAATAGATATTAGAAGATAAAAATTAAAGTAATGTATGTAAGATGGTAAAAATTAATGTAGCCATTTAAACTCCATAGCATTTCTCAGTTTAGTAAAATTGTGCATGAACCCCTAGTCTTTTAAAGCCTGTTTATCCTGCTGGAACTTAAACAAGGTTAACAATAGAAAGTTATACTGCTATAGGTATAGCAATATTTGTCAGTTATAACAATTAGGAAAACTTTGCCATATTCCATCTGAATTTAATATTGAGATATAGCTGTAAGTTTAAAAATGAAGCACATCTTAAGAAAGATAGTAACTTGTAGTTTCTAAGACTGAAAGCATACAAAGATATGCTTAGAGCTGGAGGTCCTTTCTTCCCTTACATTATTTCAAGCCAATTATTTTGTCACACCAGCAAAAGGTGGAAGAGTTATATTTGAAATGCAGGTAGGTTTGTTATTCACTCTAAAAACAAAAGTTGAGTTTTGCTAGGAAGAGTAGAATGGAATTTCTTGATATATACTAGATATGCGAGTTCTTGTTTACTCTCCTTGTTCTCTGGTTAGTGTTAAATAATATCCTTTGTCAATCATTACTTTTTATTATCATTGCATGTTTTCTCTCATTAAATCTGAGATAGCCATTCTGCCAAAGGACACAAAGCAAAAATGATACTTATTAATGATAGATAACAGTGGAAGGAGGAGGGAGAGTGAAAAACCCTTTATATGGTTCCAAACATTTTGTTTATGCAATACCACAGGTTGTTAAATGATAATGGAAATACAATATCATGCTGTATTGTTTAAGAAGAGATTTCTTCTCATATCTTTAATATCATTCATTACGAAAATCAACAAAAAAACCCAAACCCAGCAAACAATTACATGTTTGCAACTTTTTATTTTGACAGTTGAAACTACACTGTTCATTCATCAATGTAGTCAGTTGTATTATCTTTGTGTTCCCAAGCATTTGCATGGAAATGTGAGAAAACCCCCTGAATTTTCTTTGGGTTAAACAAACTTCCCTAGCTCAGTGGGAAGCAGCATATATGCCAAAATGATTGCTACTTCCTTGATTGTGATAAAGCAGATTACTTCTGTTTCTAGGCCAGTGTTTTGTCATGTTGATGTAATATTTGTGTTACAGGGAATAATCCAGTTTTAATACAGTTCTGGTTGTTGCTATTTGAGAAGCTGATGCTGATTACATGCAGAACAAGTGATTCATTGCCTTTGTCTTTTTCAGGTAGCAATCACAAATGAAATCTGGTTAAATCTGGTCTTGTAAATATTGCTAAGAAATCACATTTATTGTGTTCTTCAATACTACACAGAGAAAAAACCCAATATATGAGTCGCAATAAAATTAGTTCTCAATTGGGTTTTACCTCTCTAAGAATCCCCCCGAATTGTAGACTGAAATCTCTTTATAGGCAAAGTGTTAAGTCTTCTGCTTTTGGCAAGTCTTTTCCCTTCTTCTTGTTTCATTTTGTGTTGAAGTGACCTGGAATGCAATATTAGAACCTGTTTTCAACTTCTTATAAAATTAATTTGTGGCTTATGTGACTATAAACTTCATGGAAAATTTTTTCCAGGACAAGTCCCCTTTTATTTAAGCCTCCAAGTATTTGTAGGATTTCAGAGGTTTAGATTGTCAGATAGCTTGAAAGGCTATGCCAAGGTTTCTTCACATTTTAAAATTAAATTTGTGTTTTTCTGAAACTTTGAAGACTTTGTATCTTTTGTCAGTGGCTTGGGTCCCATACAGGCTGTTGTGCTTTTTCTCTAACCAACACTGTAGAGTCTGTGTGGCTCTGACCTGCCTGAACAGCAGTGCTGTTGCTACGGTATTATTTAATCTTTCTTCCCTTGGCTGGGCTGGTACAGTTGATTTTATGACCATTTGCAACAGTCTGTGCATGTTGATGCAGCTGTGCTTTATTTAAGTAAGAAAAAATGTAATCTGCAAATAATCTTGACAGCTGTGGTTCATGTAGTACAGAAAACTTGCTGAGGGTAGCTCCTTATGTAATTAATGATCTTGGACAAGTGTCGTGTATATATGACAGTGTTTGTTATTACTGCCTTTTATTGCTTTATTGGCATCAGGAGACCAGCTAGGGATGTTAGGGGGTGTAGTCTTGATGTTATTGGTGCAGAGAAGTCTGGGAAGCCTCCAATAGTTGTTAAGAAGAAATTGAATCTATTTTAAAGTCCTTTCCAGCCTAATTGCTACCCAGAGTTTCATGTGAGAGGCAAGTAACATCCTGCAGTAGTTACTTAAAGCAAGCTGATTCTGTTTGCCACTTGTATTTATATGATTCAAGAGCTTTAAGTATAGAGAATAGTGTCGTACACTTCTTGTTTTCTATAAACAAGTCTGACTATAGTTAATGTTTCGGGCAAGATGTGCTTGTGCATCATTTCAGTAAAAAGTAACCAAAATGGGAAGATCCCAATGCCTAGGCAGCTTTTTGTCTTGTTTATAGTAGTAATTACACTTTATAGCAGGCTCCAAGAAAGCTTTGTTTTGGATGGGAGTTGGCTTTATTTTATTTTTTTTTAAACTGTGCATGTAATTGGTTTTCCACCTGCCTACAGTTTTGTTTCTAGGAGATCACAAAGCCTTTCCCTCTTATCTTTGTATTCTGGAGATGAACTGTTTCTTCTGGTGGTAAAGAAGCAGGCTGCAGAAAAGACTTGTAAAGGAGTTAGGAGCACAGCATATGGCAGATGTTCTGCAAAGGCACCATGCCCCAATCTAGCATTTCTTGTGAAGATAGTTAAAATTTTGAGGAGGAGTTTCTGAAAAAGACACGTCTTTTGGAGTGGGTGAGATTGAATGCAGAGTCATAACAGACATTTCAGCATGTGCTTGGTGTAGCCCATAAAAATTCATGTCTGTCCTTTTTGGTTTGCATTTCGTTCTAAATTCGATTGTTTCCCAAATCTGAAAGATGTAAGCAAAGTTTCCAACCCACTTTTACTCTTCTCTTGGATTGCAGTAAAACTTATCATTCCTTGGGTTGAGGTCCAGAAACTGGAAAGAACCTCCAATGTCTTCATGACCGACACAGTCCGTGTCACTACAGCAAATAAAGAGCGTGACTTCTCCACGTTCCTCAATATCGCTGAGGCTTTCAGAATCATGGAGCAACTGGCAGATGTGACGCTCCGAAGGCTGCTGGATAATGAAGTCTTTGAACTGGATCCAGGCCTGCAGGATCCCACTCAGATTACCAAGAGGTAAAAAGCTAAACTGTTGTATGAACAGAGGTTCAATAGTGGGCTTCATAGTTTGCTGTGTTAGCTGGGTAAGATTTCAAAGCTTTGCTTGATTTGAAATCAAACAAAATGCAGAAGAGCCTTCATAATGTGTTATGGTATATCCAAGAGGTGCATTTTAACTTGTATGCAAGATACATTTTTCGACTTATATTCTTCCCTTAAACAACACAAAGTTTCAAAAATACTGTTCCCACAGAAAGGAAGATTGCAACAAGGGATATTTTCCATCTTCCCTGAAGAGCAGCATTATTTTGCTTAAAGTTTTGGTAATGTGTAGGCTTTCTTAGTGCCTTCAGTTCTCTGCAATTACTGCTTTTGATCATATCTGAAACATTAATTGGAATTCCCACTAATGTGATTGCCAAGCCAATTTAGCAAGCAGTGACAGGACTTAAAACATACACAGTTGTGGTATTGCTATTGTCAGCTCCTCCCCCTTGCATCCCTGAAATGCATCTCTGCATTCCTCTCCCACTACAGAAATGCATTTTGCTCTCAGGGAAAGACTGATGGCTATTTCTCTGCTGGTAGCACAACACACAACTGTGTTTTATTTGCTGCTTCGAGAAGGGGGGAGGGAAGCTGCCCTAAGGAATTTTAGGTGGGCAGGGTGGAATAGCCAAACTGGAATTTTCTTGGGGCATTAAGGCTAAGGTGCCGATTTAAAATACTTTTCTGAATGGGATGTGAGGGAAGCAGTTATCTCCTCTTGAATCATGCCCTTTCTTGCTCTTCCTTTCTCTCCCTCTGCCAGGAGTATGAAGGGAATCACCCAGGTGTTGCTCCCTGACTAAAACATAAGGAATGCATGGTATCATTTCCCAAAAAAGAGTCCAGTAACCATTTTATTGTTTCTGAGGGACATTCTTACATGGGTTGTGGGCCTATATCTCAGGTAACACTTTTGCAAAGTTTCATAATGGAGTTTAAAACAATAAAATGGACTTCCTCTGTAATTTCGTATGTACACACAGTAAAGAAAATCACCGACACCATAATTTGGTGATGTTATTGAAGAATTCACCTGAGGTAACACAGTGGTGAGCAACCATGAACATCTTTGCAGGATTTTTTTAATAGCCAGAGTTCCTTGGAATATAAGAGCTACCATTGTTTTTGCACTATATATGTAACTTGTTTTTTTTAACATTGTAGGCTTTTGGCTCAAGAGAAGTAGGGATATGTACTTTAGCTAATGTAGACTATGGCTGTGATAGGTTGTATTTCCACTCCATTCCATGCTTTACCATTTTACCCTCCTCCTGCTTTTGGGCTAAAAAGTTAGATGCAAGAAGAGAAATTCAGAGTAACAAAAACCTTGGGGGAGATATTTTTCAGCATCTACCAATTTTTGTCATTGTCACTTCTCAAAATAGTCTTTGAATCAGGGGTATTAATTGAGTGGAAAGAAAATAAAGTTACAGTTGTAAAGAAAAGTATAAGCTTAGTAATATGCTATAAAAAGGGGTTCTCGAGGAATCAACTTGTGAGTACCTTGTGGCATTTTTGAAAAGTAGTGTGTCTATTAGCAGTCAAGCAAGAGAAACCATCCTACACATTTATTCAAATTCAAATTTAGGTTCTCTCTTTCCTTCCCTCCAGCTAAAAAAGAAAAAAGAAAGTTAAAGGACCAGAGAGAGAAGGAAGGACAAAAATAAATTTACTGGAAATTTTCTGGTCAAGATGTTCTCTAACCTGTGCTGTGACTTGGGATGGCAGAAAGGGGAACATGGAAGATACCAAAATCCCATTTCCTCTGCATGAACTAGGTAGTGGTTGGATAAGTTGCTGTTCCTGGTGCCCTTTGTCCCACTTCAGCAACCACTTTGATGTAAGGTTATTTAGCAAGACTGTAGTTTGATTAGTGGATAAACTGGTTTTTAGTGTTAACATGTTTGGAGGGGGATGTTGTTCTTCTTTGGTGTATGAAGTTTTGGTTGCTGCTTTTTTTCTTGAAGCCATTGTAATATTATGAGAACAGTTACTTTCCTCTCAACACGTTCCCTCTAATAATTGTCATTGTCAATTCTTGTACATGATTTGGAAGCAAATAATAATCTATGAAAGTGAAAGCAGTCGCACACTTCATTGGAACTATTACAACTGACAAATTAATGAAGTTGCTGTAGATGGCTTTTGTTTGCTAGACTTTCTTTTGCGAGAGGCTTGTTTCAATATCTTTATTTTTTAAAAAAAGCATTTTCAGTGCTCTCATGATCTGTATATTCTGTAGTCTGAAAACCATAAACCTTTGCCATTCATGAGGCTCTTGGACTCATCTTGTTGAGCAGTGGAGGGATGGGACTCAGAGACACTGTGGGATTAGGCCCACAGCCTGTGTCACAAATTATATCATGGCCAAAGTCAAACAAGTCAGTATTCAATTTTTGGTGCAGTTCAATGAAATTATAAGGCACACAACAATGGATTATAAAGGGATTAATTAACATAATTGCCATAAAAAGCAAAGTAAAGCTGATGTGTTTGGTAGCTACAAATGCCATTTCTTGCAGATGTATGTATGTGCCATACAATTTTACTGGAACACGTGTGATAACTATTTTTTTCTTTCCTAAAAAGAAGGCTGCAACAGTCTCTGGTATAGGTTTCTTGTACTTCTAATTTCCATCTCTTTCAGGATGCAAAAATACCCATTGCATTTCTCAAATGTAGTGAGAAATTCTCCAGAGCAGAACCCACAATTTAAAAGCTTTAGTGCTGGTGTCAGTAAGGTTTCAACCGTGTGATGTGTTTTCCCAGGCTCTAACCACATCAGTTTCTTTTCTTCATGTTTAACTGTGAATTACCAATGAGAATGACTTTGCTTCATGTGAAGGCAAAGAAAGTTGTTAATGCTGATCTAAGCTCAATGGAAGCTGTTTGAAATATCCTGAGTCATGAATGTCACTTCAATCTGCATTTATTCCTCAAGAGAGGGAATCTGAGAATTCTTTAAACCTTGAGCAACAAGGAGATTGTGACTAGAAAGAACCTCCTTTTATTGTCTCTCTGTAGCAAAAGATAGGGTTAGGGTTATCTCTTTGTGATTGCCTAATGTGTTTTTTAGGATTTGCAGTAATGGGCATATCAGGATCCATACCAGTACTTCACTGTTCTGTCACTTAGAAGTCTGAGGTCTAACTTGAATATTTTGCACTTTTTGAGTCTGTCACTTCTTGTTCTAGTCAGTACTAGTGAAGAGATCAGAAGTGCTCACTTTGTTTAGAGCAATCATTTGTGTATCTGGAGGTTGATGTGTATCTTTCTTTTTTTTCTTTAAACTGCACTGCCCTACTTCCACCAGGGTTTTCTTATCAGTCTGGATTTTAGCCATTCTGGTCACTTTTCTCTGGACATTCATCACTGATGCCCTATGGGGGCAGGCATGTGATGGTGGGATATAGGATTTCTCCAGAAACCTTGCCAGTTCTGGGACTGCCATGCTGCATCTTGGTGGCCATGCACTTCTGCAGCCCAGCCAGTGTTCCTCCTGTGAGCATGAGGCTGTTGACTCTTGTTCAGCTTGTGTAACCCCAAGGAATGGCTCCTGGTGGAGTTCATTTTCATGCTGCTTTTGTGAAGCTTATGATGTACAGTTGAAAATATTTGTAATGCTTTTTTTTCCCCCCTTAAATTTATGAATATAAATCTGAACCTGATCCTGTAGTTATGTTCATTAGCCTCTACCAGCCTGCATCAAGTGGAAGTTTAGTAACAAGCTCTTGATCCATCATACAGGTTGCTGATGAAGACATGGAACAGAAGCTAATCTAGGACAGATTCCCAAGGGGGTCCTCTTGGTACAACCCTTCTAATTTATTAGGAAGTCCTGAAGAGCTGTGTTTTGAGGTACCCTTTTGCAACTGTCTTGATATACCACTATGTCACTTCTAATTTTATTAACCATGAGAGGATATATCAAAACTTCCGTATATTTTGGCTAAAACGTTCATTGCAACTACTTCATCTTCAAATCTAGTGTTCCTGCTGTGTAAGGGAATGATGTTCAGTTTACATGTGTCCTGACAAGTCCATGTTGGCTCTTCTCAGATAATATCTCCTGGCTTGCTTATAAGAAGCCTTTCTTCCCACATGAATTTAGCAGTTCTACTAATAAACAAGACATATATTGTTGGATGTGTTATTTCCAAAGTGTCTGACTTTCTGGAGTCTCAATAGTAAGAAGAATCTAGTAATATGTCTCTTAAAACAAGAGATCAGTGAGTCTGTTTAGATTTTAGATAGGCAACAAGTGACTCAGCGGAGCTAAGATCTTGCCAAGTTGGCTTCTGCTGGATTTAAAGCACAGAAAAACATTTGACAGTGAGGACAGCATTTTAAGTATCCTGATGCTTTTAGGCATTTTATTAGTCTTGTGTGTGTTATTTCCTTTAATTTAAAACTCTTGGAAGGTAATGTGGGGGTCATGCACAAGGAGTTATTGCAGTTCAGGCTTGCTGTTCACTTTGAAGTGCTGGAGTTGGAGGCAGTCCATGATCCCATAACATGCAAGTTAGGAGCTGCACTCAGAAGGAATTGCTGAGTTTTTTGAAAAGTAGGGAAAAAGGCAGTTGCATCTTGTTACCTTTTATTAATTCTTCTGATGCTTGTGTAAATATTCAATAAACATTATTTTTACATAATGATAGCTTTCCTTTTTTTAGTTGAGTACCACTCAGCTGCATTTGCTTAAAAACCAAACTGACTTGGAAATTGTTAAGTGAGAGTAGAAATTTTCAAATGAGTAAGGGTGCAAGTAGAAAGATTGCATTTCTGTTTGGTGTTGGAGGTCTTGTGAAACTCTAAATGGAAGCTGTGGGATGTAGTGACGTGGGCCATCTTTGTTATATCATATTTAAACAGTTGCCTGTCTTGTTTTAGGGGCTGAATTTGTTTGTGGGTTTTTTAGAGTTGTAGGCTTAGTGTTTTTTTTAACCAACTCTAATTTTGTTTGGCTGTATTTATGGAGGGAAGCCTTTAAGCCCTAGAATTTGCTTGCTTAACAGGAAATATATTTGTGGTGTTCAACTTTGGAATAAAACCTCTTGTTTGAGCCCACAGTGGTAAGTGCTGACAGCATCTCATCCTTCTGCTACCATTTTTCATTCTGGGATCCCTCCTCCAAGCAGGCTGGCCCATTTCAGCACTTGTTTCTGGGGTAGCCCTGGCTGTGGTGTGGTCTCTGTGGTGTCCCTGTGCGAGCCTGTGTGTGAGTCATGAGGGAACAGGCAGTTCCAGGGATATTGAGGTTGGCAGCCTTCCACAGATACAGGGTGACTGGGGGTGGATACATTGCTGGAGAATTTACTTAGTTTCAGATGTGATTAATGTTACTCTTCTTCACCTTAAAATCCTGTGGTTTGTTGTCTGAAAGGCCTTGCACATGAAACCCACAGCCCCAAGAAATGCACCAAAATCATGAAAACTCAGAAGCTTCAGATTTTGGAGCATAGGAAACAGTCAGCTCTTAAATAACAGACAACGTGTACCTCAATAGAGCTCCCTCTCTTCTGTATAAAGCCTAAAGGTCATAAAGGTCAAGAAATCTTCACAAACGAGTGGATGCAGGGAGGCTCTTACCTTTCAGCATAATAGCAGGAGAGCACAGCTCTACCAGACCTGACTGCAGATGCTATCAGCAGCATTCATCTGTGCTGTGCAAAAATGGAAAATATTTTAGTGGTGACTTAACTAGGAGGCATATCCTGATCCAGCTTTGTCACAATAGCAGATCGCTGCAGGCACTTATCAGAGTTGCTCTTGCTGTGGAATTTTAGTTCAGGAGCAACCTTTTTGTCTTTCTTCACAAATAGGGTTTCTCTTTGTTCTCTGTGAAAAAACAGGAGACTATTTGTCTGCTTTCTTTGGATAATATTATTAAGGAAGGTAATACTTGAGAAGGAAACAGAAGCTGAATGCTGGTTGAGCGCATTCTGTCTTTTCTCTTGCTTGCAGATACAGATCCTCCCTTCTCAGGTCTCAATTTGTTCTGGATTGTCTTCCTTCCTGTTTCACATGGCTATGTCTTTTTCTCTGGATTAAACTAAACTAAAAAAACCTGAAACCCAAACATACAATTGATTTACTTATTGAGGCAGTGGCTTCATTTGTCTCAACTTATATTTTAACAACAGGGCTGGGGTAGAGGGAAGGTGTCTGCAGAGGAGAAGGGTGAAGGAAGGAATGGAAAGGGATTTACAGCACTAAGGTACCACTCCCTGTTATGCTTCAGCCCACGCTTTAAATTCTTTCAGTGGCACAAAATCAAGCTTTTTTTTTTTTTCTCTCTCTTTTTTTTTTTTTTCCCTCTTTTCCCTAAGGTGAATCATGCTAGGAAAAATTTACTTGTAGTAAAGAAAATTACAGAATTAAAGTCCTAATGTTTCTGGAGCTGCTGGTGGTGAGCTAATAGCCATGACCTGTTTATAATGTAATTGCATAGTTCTCTAAATTACTGCAGGCTTCTTCATTAAGAAAGGAGAAGAAAAATAAGTCCCCAAAGCCAAGTCTGTATAACCATGGCTCAGTAATGAAAGTTTCATTTATTTAAACTTTTGTCTCCACATAAATGTGGATGGGTGACTGGAAGGAGGCCAAGTTCAAACTGAGTATGGCTGATGCTGTTATTCCCAACTGAGTCTATAAGTGACCTGAAACTGTTTTGAATTTTGAAACTGTTCTGAGGGCTCTCTGAGACTGATACCTCTGCAAGTTAAGGATTCCACCATGTAAATGCCACCATCATTAACACTTCTATTACTGACCACTTTGGAAGTAGTCATTGAGCAAATGCATTACCTTTGGGTGCAGGTAAGTCCCTGAGGTGATGTTGGTAATGCTACTGTGAAGGGAAACAAGGAACATCAAACTAATCTCCCTTGCTCAATATATGTTCATCAGATGAAAGATTTCATTATCTCCTAGGCACTGAAATTTGTAACTCTTGGAGTCTGTACAGTCATGCAGCAGTGATAGAAAATGCATGGTTAAAAAATAATTTTAAAAAACCCCAAACCAGTGAAACAGCTGATTCAAATTAGTTTCCTTTCCTAGTTACTGTACTAGTTGCTTTTGACCTTACTGTTAAAAAGCAGTTATTGATAATGTTTTTCTTTTAACATATTTCAAAGTTGCTTATATAGTTCTCTGTTCATATAGGCACTGAAGATTGATGTGCATGGTGTTTTTATTCTGTATTCCTTGTCTTTGGTGAGGCCAACAAGAAAAGTTAACCTTACACTGTATGTCCTGGCTTTCAGGATCTTGTGATTCTTTCTTGCTGCTTTTTCCTAAGGGATCTTGAAGCCAGAGCACAGAATGAATTCTTTCGGGCCTTCTTCAGATTGCCCAGGAAGGAGAAGCTGTATGAAGTTGTGGACTGTTCTCTCTGGACGCCATTCAGTCGCTGTCACACAGCAGGGAAGATGTACACCTCAGACAGCTATATCTGCTTTGCCAGCAAAGAAAATGGCTGCTGCACTGTTATCATCCCACTTAGAGAGGTAGAGTTGTTTGTTTCACTTTGGGTCCTTATCTGCCTTTTTCTGCCCTAAGCCTCTGCTGCCACTTGACTTACCTGCAAAGAATTGTTTGATGAAAAAGCTTGTGTGTATCCTGCCTACAGGATTCTTGTACAGATTGTTCTGGGACTCATTAGAGCCTGAGCTCCTAAAAATATGGGTGATTCAACATTATGCCCAAAGTGACGTATGGACAGGTAATACAGCAGGACAGAACACTGCAAAAACAGAGTCTGGTTGGCCCAAGACTTGGACAAGGCTCCCCTCCCAACTCCATAAACATGTACATCCAGCTTGATGTTGATGGAGACTGGCTTTGACCTATTCCAATAATCCAAAAGCATCCTTACCTAGGATCAACACAGATGTTGAGCTCTCCCTCCATAGATAACCTTTAACAAACCTATGGGTACTTGGGCAAGCTGCAGGGTAGAGAGAAGGAGGGGAGGTTATGGATGCAGTGATGGGCTGACAAATTTCCATGAAATCAAGAGACGAGTTTAAATGAAGGGAGAGCACAAGGGAAGGTGGTGGGAGTAGAACAGGAGAAGGAAGCTGTCAGCTAACACCTGTCTGATCTGCTGTGAATACAATGCTGTTATGATCTGTTAATTAAAGCTTTCCTTTCATTCTCCACTAATAATAGAGTAACATCCAAATCACATCATAACTGTAGCAAGCTACCTTCCACTGTTGCAGAAACAGAAAACAAGATATGGGAACAGTGTTGTATACTTAATCAAAATTACCAAAACAACTGTTTTTCCCCATTTTAAAAGGTGGGAAAGTAAATTTCTTCCTCCACCCCCAGAATTTGATCAAGTTGATCCTTTTAGAAATCTTTTTTTTAATCATACACCCCTTTCCTATCTTTTCCCTCAGTCTGCTGTTTAGAGGTGGCACACAAAGTAATTTAGGAAAAAAAAGGCATCTGGGAAACCTTTTGGCATCTGCTTTAAGCTTCTAGAGAGACTGTGAACTTCAGGCAGTAGGATGTGTTTGATCAAGGGAAGCCAATATGAATAACCACATTTAAGGCATGCATATGAAATGCTGTGTTTTGGTACATGTAGAATATTTGAATATGTTCTTGTGGATGTGGTGCCTAATGTGTTTCCTGTAATGTGTGTGGAAAAGGTAATCAGTATAGAGAAGATGGAGGACACAAGCCTTCTCCCTAATCCCATCATTGTTAGCATAAGGAGTAAGACAGCCTTTCAGTTCATTGAGCTGAAGGACCGGGATACTTTGGTGGAGAACCTGCTCCAGAGGTTAAAAGAGGTGAACTCCAGCAACCCATTGCACTGCAACAACTTGCAAAATAACAATCAGGTATTGAACTTTTATTTTATTATTAATTCAATATGTTAATATATTCCAATATTCCACTGTCCTGCCTTCTTTGAGAGGCCCCCAAATTGATCTCGAGCCAATGCTTATCTGATGCCACCTTTAAAGACCTGGCTGGTAGGATAGAGGATACTCACAGCATAGTTGTGATGGACATGCTGGAGAGAGTTGGGACTATGGTGGGCAGTTGGGCTGCCTTTCACAGAAACCTCAACAGTCTGGAGGAATGGGCTGATAGAGACCTCACAAAGTTGAACAAAAGCAAATGTGAGACCTGACAAAATAAGCCCATGTGACAGGAGAGGCTGGGGACTGGCTGGTTGGAGAACAGCTGTGTGGAAAAGGTGGAGGAGTCATGAACAAGTCAAGCCTGTAAGTCAGCAGTGTGCTCTTACAATGCAGAGGGACAACCCCAAATCAGGTTGTACTAGCAGGATTGTAACCAGCAGATCATGGAATGTTACTATTCCCTTTTATTCAGCACTTATGAGGCTGATCAGGAGTACTATGTTCAGTTTTGACTCTGCTTAATTACACATGAAAAGCATTGATAATTTGGAGTACGTCTAGTGGAGGGCTATAAGATGGTCAGGGGCTGGAGCACATGCTTTATAAGGAGAGGTGGAGGGAGCAGGGCTTCCTCAGCCAGTCTTCTGCCAAATAGTGGGGAGTTGGAAGATAAAGGCAAACTCTTCTTCGATATGCCAGCTGAAAGACAAGCAGCCACAGCTTCAAGGTTTAGCAAGGAAAAATACAAATAGATAAAAAGAGAGATTTCCCCTCATGGTTAGGCAGAACTGGAGCAGGCTGGCCAGAACAGCAGTGCACTCTTGCTTTCTTGGAGCTACTCAAATGGGCACAGATCCCAGCAACCAGGGCTGAGGGTTCCTGCTTTGAGCAGGGGATTCAAAACTATAGTCCTTTCCAACCTAAATTTGGATTTTATCTTTCAAATCATAATAATAGAAAGCTGTTTGGTAGCTTGCCATCAAGGATACTTCTGAACAACTTCTGTTTTAAAGTAAAAACCCTTTTTCTGACATGCAAATGAATGACAATTTGTATAAAGTTTTGAGTAAGACCTTTCCTCCTGAAAGGTGTTACAGGTTTTGATGAAAAAGGCAAAGGGTAACTCAGGTCTGTGACTTGAGGGCAGTTGAGGATGTCGTTCTTAGCCTTTTCAGTCACTGCCACTCTGATTTGGCATTGCAGAACAGCCTTGCCTTTGGATCCACGTGCACACTGGGGGATGATGAGCCTGTGTGTCTGGGAAAAGAGGCTTCACAAGGGAAAGAGAGAAGTGAATGTGAAAAGGAGAACAATTACTTGCTCAATGCAGAAGCACTAAGGTCAGACTTTCATCAGTCAGGAATGCCAGGCCTTGATTTTGGAAAGGTATGTAACATTTGGGGGAAGCTGTAGGAGTTTTAGGTTTTGTTTTGTTTTGTTTTTAAAAAAGCTGGGGTTACATTCAGACAGATAGGCATTTTTAGTAAAATGCATTCTGTATTGGTTGGAGAAGTTAGATATGGGATAACAGCTTTTCTATTTGCTTGTATTTTTTTCTTCTCCCCCCATTTCATTCTGGTGAATATTTATAATTTTTATACCTGTGTGATGAATTAGATATGCTAAGTGGGGAAAGTCAAAGTCCCTAGAGCAGGCTTCCCATTTCCATTGGTAATGGAATACCTTGTGGAATTTCTAATATGTGAAATGCTTTTGTTTATCAGTTCTCACATGCACATGATCTTTTTTTTTAAATATATCTTCTTGTTCCCAGTCTAGGGAGCAAATCAAAGAGAGCCTGTGGGATGACCATTTTGTAGAGTATGGCAGAACTGTGTGCATGTTTCGCACAGAGAAAATCAGAAAACTTGTTGCTATGGGAATTCCCGAATCCTTAAGAGGCAAACTCTGGCTGCTTTTCTCAGGTAGGCATGCTTAAAAATGTTGGCTGTAGGCATCATCTGGTTCTGGACATGGCAAAACATTCAGGCAAGAAATCTCTCAAGGGCAATTAAATGTCCTTTACATGGAACCTTAAGTGATACTACTTAAGGAAAAGACATGATCTGAACTGAACTAATATATGCAAGGAAGTACTCGGGTAGATCTGTAAAAGTTTTATATCAGGATGATATCATATGATGTACAGAAGACTCAAAATAACATCTTTATAATCTATGTAAGTTAAAATTAGCGTCATGTTTTCATAAAACAATGTTCATCTTCAGGCAGCAATTAGGTTGTAGAGTAAATACCGAGTTAGCCCTCGACAAATCAGATTATTGCAAAATAATGACAATCTCAAAGTTGGCAGACCTGCTTCTGCTTTTTGTTGAATGTTGGCAGGACTTACAGAAACTGGAGATGGAAAAAACAACTCATTTCATTGACAGATATGGCAGAGCCAGAATGTGCCTACAATATGATCTCAAGTTTAATCCTTAATCCAATATATGACATATTCAAACATTTGTAAATGTGGAGCTTTTCTTCCTTGAAGCATGTGAACAGTGCTAAGTACATTTCTCCCAGTAGTAGGTGTGGGTGATGAGACACTTGGAAGAAGTTGCCTAGAGAAGCTGTGGATGCCCATCCCTGGAAGTGTTCAAGGCCAGGCTGGATGAGGCTTTGAGCAACCTGGTCTTGTGAAAGGTGTCCCTGCCCACAGCAGGGAGATTGGAATGAGATGATCTTTACCAATACTTTCAACCCAAACCAATACTCTCTGCTGGAGACATCTTTTGCTCAATCAAAGTGTTCTGAATCATATTGTATCACGTAAGCTTTGCTAATACTTAATTTTCAAGACACATATTCTGCCAGGACTTTGTCTTTTAGGTTTGGTTATTCATAGACCTTGGGGAAAACCATCTTGCTTATACCCTTTTGAGCAGTAATTCCCACAACACTTAGGTTTAGCATTGTCCTTATCTGTTCCCATCTTCCTCTTTCTCCCTTCCTGCTGCCTTCAGACGCCGAGACGGATCTCGCCTCGCACCCTGGCTACTACGTACATTTGGTGGAGGCATCCATGGGCAAGTGCTGCATGGCAACAGAGGAGATTGAGCGTGACCTGCACCGCTCGCTGCCCGAGCACCCGGCCTTCCAGAGCGAGACGGGGATAGCTGCCCTGAGGAGGGTGCTCACGGCGTATGCGCACAGGAACCCCAAAATAGGGTACTGCCAGGTGAGACATTCCCAGCAGGGTAGTGCTCCCTGCTTTTTCTTCCCCTTCTTCCACTCTCTGTCGTTCTCTTGACAGTGCTTTAATGGTGCTTTTGATAAATAATGCCCTTTTAGTTGGTAAAGTACGTAATTTCAGATACTAAATGTAATTTTTCCTTGGAAAACAAGCACATAGGCTCACCAAAGGGCTCTGTCCTACCAACAGTATTCCTTCAGCATTTTGCAAACTACATTTATAGTTACAGGAGGGGAAAAATTGTTTCTGATGCTTCTGTTTGTTCAAAACAGAACAAACAGAGCATTTCTTGGACAATACTTGGAAGCAGTGCAGGGCGAATTGGCCTACACAGATGAGATTTACGTAGTGCACTGGGGCAGAGGCTTAATGAACCTTTCTGCCACTTTCTTCCAAAACTGATGATAAATGATGGAAGTATTTTGTTTAGCTGGCCAACTCTCTGAATTCTGATTAACATCAGAGTGGTCCTGATACTGAATAGGGGGCAGTGAAAGCAGCCCCAAAATATCTTGCAGTATCAGTTACCTGCTTTGTATCTTCGCTAATTCAGTACTGTGCTTTTCTCCATTGTTTCCTATTGCTCTTATGAAAAGCAGTATACATAAGCTTGGAAAACTTGTGCTTATGGGTTGCAATTATGTATTTGCTGTCTATTCTCTTTTTCTTGCTTTTTTTTTTTTCTTAGTTCTTTACATCCTGTTAGACTACTTTTCTTTCTATACTACAGTTGAGCTTTTGTCAGTAAGATTTGCTGTCACTAACAAATCCCACTTTCTTCTTTGCCCTTGTAAGTCTATGAATATTTTGACCTCCGTGTTGCTGCTGTATGCCAAAGAGGAAGAAGCCTTTTGGCTGTTGGTTGCTGTGTGTGAGCGGATGCTGCCAGATTACTTCAACCACCGAGTGATAGGTGAGCTCGTGTTCATTGTCTTGCAGACTGGGAAGGGGCAGCCGTATGGCACAAGGCTGGGGAAAATGCTCAGTCAGCTGGGATCCAGATCCCATGGATGAGGTGCTCCATCTCCTTGTTTGGTATACAGGGACAGCAGCAGTGACTACTCAGATTCCAGCCAGGGTTGGTTTTGGTCTGAAGTGTTTGAACTGCAAGTTCTGTAAATACATGCTCAACTTTACAGTTTGTTTTTTTCTTTCCTGTTGGTCAGAAGGTGGTGACACTTTTGAATGTTTCATAAATAGAGGAGCTTGTGGGTCTTGGCTAGGAGCGTGCAATGTTAGAGGCTCGAGCTGTTTAAGATAAAGATCTGCTTTGTGATCTGAACTGTCTGAATTGCTTGGCTGCTGGAGCAATGCAGGCTTGCATCTACACTAGCCCTTAGTAATGAGGGCTGATACATTACTCTAGCCCTTAGTAGTGAGGGCTAAAGTAAAGAGTTCTGCCACACACTGTATATGCTGTGTCTCCTGTATAGTGCCATTATTTTTAAGATTGTTGTGCAGAATGCCTAATGCACAGAAAGAGAGGGGGTGAGTAGTATTTGCTCTTTGCAGTCACTTCCTTCCCTTACAGAAATGTTTGATAGCTTTTCCTTTTTTAATGCTAACCTTAGTCCGTAGCTGCAGCATCTGCTGTTACAGCCTTGCTGTGGCAAAGAGAGGGACTAGGGTCACGTGTGAGGAAGTGAGGATAGGAGCAAATCCCTGGCAGTAGTGGTTCTGGGAGCCAGAAATGGTCTGGGCACTCTTGTGCTGCCTGTGGAGTGGAAGGAGACATTTGAGAAGATTTCCAGTCTTTTCCTTGAAGGATGGGGTTGTCATACCTTCCTCCAGACACTGTGTCACTGCTCAGTTTCTGTCTTGTCACTGAACTGGCAAGAAGGTAAGTTAAAGCTGAGTTATTCCAAAGTTTAGCTGGATGCTTAGCATGTTTTGTAGTACTCTGAATGCCATTGGTATTTTCTGCTAGTGGACTGGGCATTGTAACTGTCCCGCTTGTCAGAATTTTTCTTCTTGTCTCCAAACATGACTTTAAACTGCTATTTTGATAACTGACTTCCAGGTTTATCTGTCTTCTTCCTTGATCAAAGGAGAAACACAGCTTTATCAGTACTCAAGCATTTCTAGATACCAACAGTGTGTTTTGGATTACTCATAACTTTGATGCTTGCTGAGATATTGCTCCTGAGTAGCTTTCTCTGCCCAGCCTAATGAGCTGTCTCACCTGGCCAGCCATACCCCTGTCTTGTTCTTAATTTGTGATTTGTATCTTGCCTGTCACTTGCCATGGCAATGCCTGCATTGTTTAAGTGCTGAAAGTTCTGGTTGTCCTGTCTCTCTATTTTCTGGCTCTCTTTACCCCCAAGGAAAGAGTACTGTGTCTCTACTGCCATGGCTCACCACAGTGTGAAGAGCCAGGAGTTTAGCTTGGAAGTTGCCCTCCCTGGCTGAGTGGCACTGGTGCAGTTTTGCAGCATAGTTGCTTCACTGAGCACTTACTTCTGCAGCTGTGCTTTACCCTGGAATTTAACATGGCCAAATCAGTGTTACTGATCTTTTCCACCCTGCCCCTCCTCTGGTTCCTGTTGCTTGAGTTAGTGTTCTTGGCTCTGCATTTCAGTCTACCTTCTTTTTTGATTTGCAACCAGCTCTTGTCTAAACTTTGTATTGTTTCTTCCTGCGTAACACTTCCAAGACCCAACTTTTCCTCTTTGTGCACCCTGCCACTACTGTTGTCCAAATTTTGATCTCTTGAAAACTTTGGCAATCTCTGACCTTGCACCCGTCACTGTGCTTTTCCTCTTCAGTGTCAGTCAGTAATCTCTACAGTCCAAACAGCTACCAAATTAATGACCTTGATTATAACATGTCTTCTTAGTTTCCTTTTGTCTCAGACCTTTTCTTTATGACTTTCAGAATCTTCTATTTATTTATGTGTGTGTTTAGTTAGTTAGTTAGAATTTTTGCTTTCAAAACATAAGCAATTCAGTCCTGCTCAACCTTTTTACTTTCATCTTCCTCCTTCAGCCTTGCCAGCTCTGACCCCTTTCATGACCTTTTTCATTATTTCATTTCTTGCAAATGGGAAAAGCCTGCAGGCAGGGCTCCTCCTTCAGGAATTCTCTCTGTCCTTCTCCTCTCTGCAATGAATAGAGGAAATTATAGGCAGATATGTGCAAGATAGAAACAAGTATATGGGTCAAGAGTGATGGCAAGGGTCGGGCATATCCTATTCTCAATTATCACGACGTTTCCATTCCCTGAATAAACCTGCAGGGCATTTTACCCCACTTTACCTGTTAGGCTGTCATCAACTTGACACTGTAATTCTTGAAACACTGAAAACCTTACTGCATTTCTCTGATTTGCCTTTTCAGTACTGAAGATGTCACTGATCTTGCATCTAAGGTCACCATTTTCCAAATGCATGCCCTGGTATTTTTCTACCTCATTATGGTCTCATGCTGTAATACAGATTAATTTGCTCAGATTTCATGTTTTCTGGGAAACTAATGAAAAAATGGGCAGAACAGTCCATTTTAATATGTATGCTTGCCTTTCATCTACAGTGGCAACACTTATAAGAAGATCTGGGCAGTGTTGCATGTTCCTTTTAAAGCTCTGGTTTTGCCAGTGCTGTCTCTGAGCCTGGAATGATCTATTTATATATGTCTTGCCTATCTGTCTCTGGCTTCCTTCAAATACCTCTAAATCCAGCCCTGTTTTTTGTGTCTGTGTTAACTATGGCTATTAAACTGTTTGCATTAAGCTTATTAAAAGCACCCAAACAGAAAAAGCACCCTCTGTTGAGTAACTCCAGTCTGTTTTTCTCCTTTTCTTCCGTCTTGCAGGAGGCTTTTTCTTCAAAGCATCATGCTTGATGTGTTTCTCAAAAGCTTTTTGGATGTCCATGGGCTTTTATTTTTGATTTGTGGTGCTATAATGTTTGCTCAGTCACCAGCAGAAGCTCTTTGTGGCCTGATGTGAAAGGTTCTAAGAGGGAAATGTCATAGCTATTTTTTCCCTGTGATTTGGATGCAAAGCCAAAAGATGCTGGCTCTCTGCCAGAAATTGTCCAGGTTATATTATTATCCTTTCGAACAGAAATTTTGAGTGCTAGGGATATACATGTGTCAGCAATTAAAATTGTGTCCTGATACTAGCAGAATATAGAGTATAAGAAAGAAATGCAGTAACTTGAGAAGAAAGACAAAATAATTGAAAAACTAACTGCATTTTGTGTTCAGGAATATTTTTAACTTGCAGTATCTAGGGTCAAAGCCCTGATGTGGCAGATTTGGTTTGTAGACACAGTCCACTTTGCTGAGAAGAAACTTTATTGATTCTGTAACAGCTGCTGACAAAGCAGAACTGAGCTAGTAGCTAAACCAGAGCCCACATCTGCTCCTTTTTGAAAGACTGGTTGGGACAGTTAGGAAATCTTTTGTTCTTTATGTGTAGATATGTATGCTTGTAAGTATATATTTGTATATGTGCATGTACTTCCATGTAAATATTTTTCCTTCTTGGTGTGTGTAGCCATCTCTGGACTTCCATCCTGTATTTTCTCACGTAGGGCAAAAGCTTTGCTGCCCACTTGCTTGAGTACATACATCAGAGAGGAATGTGTACTGTCTTATTTTTACTGCATACATCCCAAGTGGAGCAATAAAATGCTTTAAGATTGTTTTTGCTAGCACTTAATTATTATGTGCTCTTGTAGCCAAGACCAACAGCTGCTGCTATTACTATTTCATTGCACCCTAAAGGCACTTAGGAGAATTAACACACTTTTTGTAGAAAGTTGTTCAGTAAGGATTAGGGACAGAAGGGTTGGGCTGAGATCACAGCAGGAGGATAATGGCACTTTTCATTGTAGATGTGTGTGTCTCTTGCCGGTTTAAATTTTAAGAGTCTTGCAGTTCATAGTTCCCACCAGTGATTAGCTTAAAAATATATTTTTTCCTGTGTCAGTCCTGGCTAATACTGTTCCTTTATGACTTGTAGGTGCTCAGGTAGACCAGTCAGTCTTTGAAGAGCTTATAAAAGAGCAACTTCCAGAGCTGGCTGAACATATGAAGGATCTGACAGCTCTAGCTTCCATCTCTCTTTCCTGGTTCCTTACCCTTTTCCTCAGCATCATGCCCCTGGAAAGTGCTCTGAATGTTGTGGACTGCTTCTTCTATGATGGCATCAAAGCCATTTTCCAGCTGGGCTTGGCCATACTGGAAGCCAACGCTGTGGATCTGTGTAACAGCAAGGATGATGGGCAGGCCCTGATGATCCTGAGCAGGTATGGCCACACAGGAGTGCTCCTTCCATCACAGGCTGTTCTGCCCTAAGACAAAGGCATTGCTCAGTAGGCACCAGGGCCCCTCTGAGTCACCCTGCTGCTGCTGCTGCTGTCGCAGTATCTCCCTTGAACAATGGCTTTGCACATCGGATGAGATGTCCTGTGAAGTTTCCTGGCACTGCTGAGACGTGCATCGCCTGCGTCAGTGTGCAATATTTACTGCTGCTCTTCATGCCTTCCCTACACTGACGAGCTTCCTGCTCCAGACTTCAAGGAGACACAAGTTTTCTTCCTTGGGCAGCATTTAGTCATTTGGCTGGCTTGCTGTTGCTCAGTTGAGTAATCACATGGGCATTTTTGAATAGTCTAGCTTGCCCAAAACTTCAGTTTATTTCTCAGTCTGAGCCATAAGACTTATTTGCTTATTTGAATTGAGAAGAGCACAGTGCAATGTGATCTGTGTTCTTATATGTTTCCTCCCTTCAGGTTTTTAGAGCATGTCAAAAACGAGGAAAGTCCTCTGCCACCTATTGGTAATCACCATGCATTCTTCAGTGATGACCAGGAACCCTCTCCAGTCACTGAAATAGCAAACCTGATTCATGACTCCTATGAGGTAAAATAATTATTTGTATCTACTAGTCAGTTAAGTTAGAATTTTAAAGAAGAAGGTTAAATTCAGCTTGGATGTTTTGAAAGTTAATACACATGTTTACAGGTTCCTTGACTAAAGTGCTCTCATGCACAAGACTAGGTGTAGTATGAGTACCTAGATAAATTAGAGACTGGCTATGCTTTTTCTTCAAGGTCTCACTGCACTTTAAAAGCTGTATTTCCAATTAATACAAGTATCATACAATACACAAGAAGCTTCTGTTCCTCTCTTACAGAAATTTGGAGACCACTCTGTGGAACAGATAGAGCACATGCGCTACAAACACCGGATCCGTGTCCTGCAGAGCCACGAAGATACAACCAAGCAGAATGTGGTGAGCAGGGTATTATTTTGACTGAGGTAGTTCAGCGTTGCTCTGGAGACATGTGGGTTTAGTTTTTAAAAAGGTGCCACCTTCAGGTCTTGAAAAATCATTGCTGACTCTGCAAAAAGCTCTTTCCTGGGATGCTGATGTTTTTTCTTTGGCAGCCATGTGCAGTATTACAGTTTAGGGTTGCTTTAAAGTTCTGAACAACTGCAGGACTGTCCAGCTCAGCACCTTATCTGTGACTGTGGCCAGCCCTCAGCAGATGCCTGGGGAAGAGCATGAGGAGAGACAGCACCATGCAATGTGTGCCTGGCCTCTGTGACCTGTAGCTGAGGGACTTCCTGTCTTTGTTTTTAATAGCCCTTGAGGGAATTCTCTTTTCGTGGATCTGTCCAACTGGTGAACATAAAGAAGGGGGAAACAGAACAAAGATTTTTTTAATAGTGTTTTTCAGCTGTTCCACCTAAGTACAACTCATTAGTCTGCCCATGTCAGTGATATCACTAACATGATTTTCTTTCTTTTTAAGCTCCGAGTTGTCATCCCAGATGTTTCCATTCTTCCTGAAGACTTAGAGGAATTGTATGACTTGTTCAAGGTTGGTCTCCCTGAAAAGCAGGGGGTGCACCTCATTGAGGCTTCTTTGGGCAAAACTTCCAGCTGTTGCTTGGCAGTGCAGCACTTACCTCTTGTCCTCTGCCTGGGCTGTGCTCCCTGGGTGGGATCTTGCCGTCTTGTCCTTTCTGTGGTTGTGCAGTTGTTAAAGAGGAATAGTAACGTGCTGATTCTTCAGAGAACTGCTCCAGAGTTTCTTTCCAACTTTCTGCTTGGAATTGGTCCCTGACAAGTTAGGTTCTGTTAACTTTCACATGCAGAATAAATTAAATATTATGTAGCTCTGCTCACTGTGAGCTTGGCAGTGCTGTTAAATCCTGTTCTCTAAATGCTCTTTAAAGATGGACTCTCTTTTCCATAGGAAAACAAAACCCAAATGCTACAACCTTGTGTCCTTGCCATTTGTTCTGAATTTTCTAATTTTTTTTAAACTAAAAGCAGTTTCAGTTCCTTTCTGTCAAGCTGATGTTTGATAAAACTTACAATAAAGTTGGATAAAGGGACATCTAAGCTAATACAACTATACTTCATTTAGAGGTCCAAGCTGTAATTATTTCCTTTAATGGACCATTTCTTCTGTGTACTTTTCATAGCCATAAATACTGAGAATATGACTGTGGTATGTTGTTATTGTTACACAGCTTTTTTGCCAAGAGCAGCTGTATCCTGCCTCCATTAGTGGTTCTAAGATGATGCTGCTAGGGCTTGTTCTTCAGTGCTTCCCTTCTGCTCCTCACTGCTGGTTTTGATCTTTGATTAGCTCACACTCTCCTAATTTCATTTTCTGGTAGTGGTTCCTTTCTTGTTATTTCCTTTGCTCTCCCAGGGACAGCTTGCTTTGTTGGGACTCTGTTTTGCCTGTCCCTAACAGAAGACTAATGGTACAGTATCCAAATGGAGAGGTCTGAGAGAGAATAAATGAACAGGTCAAGCCTACACTTACTCCGTATTTTTTGTGATCCTCTATACCTTTGGCTGCTAAAGGACATCCTGGGTCAGATGTGGTTAAACAGAGTTTCAGTAGCCCACAATGAATCTTTTTTAAGAATCTGCCCAGTCTCCCTTCACATTTATTAATTATCCATTGGAAGTTGGGAGAGTGGCTGGCTGCTCTGATTAAAGATTTGCTTTTTCACACAGGAATGGTGTTGGTATCACTATGACAGCTTGCACAGAGCCAATTTCAAGCAGGTTACAGCGTAGTTTGATATGAATGCCTTTTTCTGCTGCTGGTGTTCTCTGCTGCTGCACCCCCAACAACCGCTCTCGTGTCTCCGATTTCTCCTAGAGGGAACATTTGATCAGGTGCTACTGGGAGAGCGGGAGCGCGGTGTCGGAGCGCCATGACCCCAGCCGGCCGTACGCCGAGCAGTACCGCATCGACGCCCAGCAGTTCGCCAGCCTCTACCGCCTGCTCTCGCCCTGGACCTGCGGGGAGCACACCGACCTCCTCGCCCACAGGACCTTCCGCCTCCTGGATGACAACATGGACCGGCTCATCGAGTTCAAGGGGCTCGCCAGCTGCTTGGGTAGCGGCTCACTGCGGGCTGGGTGGGGGCCAGAGCACGTGGGGGAAGACAGGAGTGTTAAAATGCCACATAACTGGCAGAGAGGATGGCTTCCAGGGCTTGTAATTACCTGTATCAGTGACCTTTACTCATTCTTTTGTGTTTCAATCACCTGAAGTCAATTTGATTTAAAAGACAGCCTAAGGACATGATTGAATGCTGTATTATAATATTTGATTCCTCAGACAATAATAATTTTGTTGAAAATCTTGTATGAGTTAAGAATTACACTTGGGTCTGCACAGAATGCTAGGAAATCCTCTCTACCCAGTTTTTGCTCTGAGTATACCTCTGAAATCTCAATGTACCTCTTTGAAACTGCTTCTTGAAGACTTAACCTTACACAGCTGACTGCTGCCTGCCTTGCATGTTGACAGTAAGCAGAACAAAAAAAAAATCTGGCCAGCAGTGACTGAGGGCTGTGATAGGGTTGGTCTTGAGGCCACCAGCTGTCCTAATAGGTGAGACTGCCTGTCCAAAACAAAATCTGGCTGAAGAGAAAGTGGCAGATCTCAACTGTTGCCTCACCTCAAGTGGAAAAAACTGAAATTCAAAGGTTCAGTAAAAATAAGTGATTTTGTATTCTTTCTCCACTTAGGATTTTTAGAATTTTTTATGTGAACACTAAGACACCCTGTATTCTCTCTTTATTTGATTCTTAGAGGGATACAGCTTTTAATTTAAAGTTCTTCGTGGTATTTGAATGCATTTGAAAGCTTAGAATCTAATTTTTACCAGTTATTGAAAATGTGAACTATATTACATGTGAAATACCTCATTGGGGCTTACTCTATAGAAAAGCAGTGCTGAAGCTCCATAGGGTTAGGTGTTCCCAGTCTATTTCCCAAGAACAAAGACAAAAACGGATGGCTGTCACCTGCTGTTTCTCATTGACAGGCACAACCTAAAGTTATACACCGGCTATATGTTTATTGCCCATGTAAACAACTATCCTTTGTGTACAGAGAGATGCCTGATTTCTTTTAAACTGTGGAAGTAAATGCTTGGTTCACTTCCTTCTTGTTCTTTATTTTCCTTGCAGATGTTATGTATAATGGAGAAATGAATGAAAAGATAAAGTTACTATATAAGCTGCATATCCCACCAGGTAAGAAATCTGAAAGGAAACGAATACCTCAGTTTCTCCAAAAAATCTCTTGCTTTTGGGAGAAAGCTGCTTAATGAAGAACCCCATCTTGCTTCCTTCCAACTGGGAGCTTACAGGATGTGCATTTGTAGTTACACTCACTGCATTTTACAAGTTACTCTATTAATTACAAATGGAACCTTTTTAGATTAAATGTATAGATTACAATGTCAAAGCTCACACATCTGTTGCATTCAGAGATCTTTTGCAGCCAGTTATATGGTTACTTCCAGACAAAATATGAACTGAAATAACGTTTTTGAATGGCTTGTACTCCATGTACAGTAGAGATCTCCTTGTATATCTTGATCCACTGTTGATTAGGTGACAAAATTCTGTGGTGGTTCCTCTGTGCAAAGTTTTTAATTAAATATGCAGTTCTTGGCAAGCTTCCAACTGCAGCACCAGTCTTACAGGAACATAATTTTACACTATGATTTAATGGAGTACCTAAAAGCATATACAAAACATCTTTGCACAATTACTTCGCTGTCTTTAAGTATGTAAATTTTAGAAAAATAAATAACCATCATGACAAATTCAAAGGATTAAATTTGTCACATTTCTTGGACAGCTCTCACAGAAAATGAACGAGACAGCCAGTCACCATTAAAGAATCCTTTGCTGTCAACATCAAGACCACTTGTCATTGGTAAATCAAATGGTATGTCCAGAATGGTTCTCTAATGTGAGTGCATGAGATAACCAACTTTCCATTTTTGATCCCTACCTCTGCTCTCTGAGGTTTATTTTGAAATGTAAATTTTACTCCAGTGACTTGAAAATTAATTCTCTGTTTTATGTCTGCTCCAAAAAAGGTGATGCAGTAGATTACCAAAAGCAATTGAAGCAGATGCTGAAGGATCTAGCCAAAGAAAAGGATACCAAAACTGAAAAGGAATTGCCAAAAATGAGCCAGGTATGTACCTCAGAGGCTGTACTCTGTTTAATAAAAAAGTGTACTCAAAATGAAATTATTGAATTCAGCAGTTTGGCTCTCTCTCATGAAGTATAGCTTCAGCCTGAACTTGAATTCAGTCCTTCAGACATTGAGGATTGGGCTCCTCTGATCCAGGGAGCAGGTGCTTAAAAACTTTCAAAAAACTACCTTCCTAGCAGTCCCCTCTGCTCAGACTGGCTGGTGAATACTTTCAGATTCACCCTCATCTGCAGCAGAACATGCAAACAAACAGGCTTATGCAGGCTGGAAAACGGTTTCCTCCTCGTAAGCCAAAGAATTCCCAAGAATGCACCTTTTTGTTGTCTTCCCATATCTTCCTCTGCACCAAACCAGTAACTTCTTAGTCCACCACACCTGGAACTTGCCCTGTCTTAGCCAAACACTGACTAGAACAGCAGGAAAACAGCTGAAGGCTGTCAGTCTGACCATGTTTCCTAATGCCAGTAGCTTTCTGTTTTGTTGGCATAAGGAAAGCTACTGGAGGGAAAGGGACCCCATATTGATGAAACAAATGTACAGACATGCAAGGAAAGACGGGACTGGCCTCAGAATCTCTCTGTGCTTATGTTGCTAAATAATTTTAAATGGGTGGCATGTACCTAGCCTGTCAGCTCTGCTGGGGGCTCATGATCTCATAAAAGCATCATTTCACTGAGGGCTCATGACTTTCCTAACAGGATATATGGAGACATCCTCTAGCCTGATAACCACCTGCGATGGGTGAGCAAGGGACAGACAGAAAGAAGCTGGGCAGGGAAGATATCTGAACTGTTTTAGAAGAGCTGGGAAAGAGGGGAGAGAAACAGCAGAAGGGAAGTTTGCCTGCAGGCCTGTGAATGGCCACTTTGGTTGTAACCCACTCTGTGTAGCAGCCACCAATAAGGGATTATCCTTTGCCTTGTCTCACTTGGCCTTGGATCATCTGGTAGGGCCTGATTTCCTTCCTCAAGCCATCAAAATATTTCTCTGCCCTCTTCCCTTTCTGATTTCAGCACAGGGTTTCCTAGCACCACTGGGGGTTGAAATCCCTTCACTAACATTTTTTAAAATGCAGGCAGAAGTTATAAAAGAACATACGAATGTACACAGCATTCCATCTGCTTTTGCACTCTTGTGCCCTGCCTGACTCCTGCAGTGATCCTTAGCGTGGCTGTTCAAGACTTTGATGCTGGTTTTTCATCTTTTACAGAAGGAGTTCATTCAGTTTTGCAAAACGTTGTATAGCATGTTTCATGAAGATCCAGAGGAGAACGATTTGTATCAAGCCATTGCCACTGTGACTACACTGTTACTTCAGATTGGAGAAGTAGGACAACGGAGCATCAGCTTGGGGAGCGGATCAGATGAGTTCACCGAGGACTTACAGCCCGAGGCCTCTGCTTCAGACCAGGATGCTGTTTTTACTGACACTGTGAAGACCCCTCACAAAGACTCTCAACCTTCACCTGTGACTGAAGGGGACTGGACTGTGTCTTTTGAACATATTTTAGCCTCCCTCTTGACTGAACAATCATTAGTTAACTTCTTTGAAAAACCCTTAGAACTGAAAACAAAGCTTGAGAATGCAAAGCTTCATCAATACAGTCTCAGAACAAATGGAATGAGCTGCCAGTCACGGAGTGAACATGCAAAACCAAGCACACAGTAGCAGCAAACGTCAAAAATGAAATGCACTGAAATTATGCCAAAGGACATACTGTAAAAGGCTTTCAGTTAGCAGTGGACCCCTGGTGTCCAATTTGATGGTCTGTGGTTTTCAGTTTAAGAGCTTTAAAAGCTAAGAGTGTGTAGGTTTGTTTTGTGCTGTTGACTTCTTATGTTTTTGTTTTGAATGTAAAAGGAAACATCTGTCTACAGTGTGAAGACACTGAAGCCCTCTTCTGCACTGGGAGAGCAGAGGCTGGCTCCGGTCTTTGTTTAAGCAGGGAAGAACACTTCTCATCTGCTGTCCAGAGTTCGTTTTGGTTGCCTTTTTTTGCACTAATACTGAAAACTGTTTCAATGCTGGTAATTGAAACTATTTTAATATATTTGATTGTATTCCAGTTTTTATGTCTTGCTGAAATGTTAAGTGTACATGGACTGTGCTTCTGATGTTGGTCTGTGAAAACATGCACTTTTTAATAAACTCTTTTTGTACAAAACTAGCATTGACAGTATTTACTGGTTTAGGGAAGCTAAGTGCCTTTAGTCCCTACTGCTTTAAAAAAATACCCTGAGGTAGCATGATCACAATTATTTCACTAATCAAAACCCTGTTTCTGCGTTGCTTAAGGAGCTGCTTTGGAGAAGCCTACTGAGTCTGCCTAGGAAGCCAGTGGGGCATATCATCCACATGAGATTACATACATGAAATATTGATCTATCAGTTTTGGTTGAGTTTTTCTTGTTTTGTTTTTAAACAAACTTGACTTAAAAATACCTGTGTAAAGGCTCTTTAATACCCAGAATAAAACAAACCCACCACGACTCTGCCACCCATAAAGAACATTCACATGTAACTTAAGTCTAATTATCTTGAATTAAGAAAATTACACCATTATGTTCAAATTCAAAGAAAGCAAGATACTTTAAAATGCTGGTACCTGTTCAACTCAATGCGTCACAGTTGAGAGCTTGAAGAGACTCTGGACAATAAAAACAACAACTTAAGAATTTATTTTATCTTTTTATTGTAATGAAAATCCGTTTAATTTTCATCCACATTGACTGTCTGTAGACCTGCAAAACAAGACATTTTATACCACCTGTTATATATATGGAAATCTTCCCAAGAAAGTACCCTACAGTTTCAAGGGTCATCTGCTGATCTACTTCTGGAAGAGCAAACTATATAGACAAGTATTTCTCCAAACATTGCAAAAACTTAGTTGCAATTACAGAATTGATTTTTCTCATATGACAAGCAGAGAGGGTTTAACCTGCCTGAGCTTTTGACATCAGAGGATGGGCTTTACATGGGAAAACAAACCTTAAAACTACCCTAGCGACTATGGTCAGTGTTTTTCAAGCTCTCAAAATTTACATGATCATTTCACTTCTTTTTAATGTGCATTGAGAGCCCTGTCCTCTACAGCAGAGCTACATTAAGCCAGTGGTTTGACTTGCAGCATGCTTTTCATCTAAATTTTGCACTGCTATCCTGCAGGAGGAGCTGTCCTGCTTTGCTTCTTGTTCAGAGAAACACGGCAGAGGAGATGCATGAACCTTCCTTACCTTTGAATGTTGTGACTGGTACGTAGGTAACCAGAGTGTACAGCTTGTTGGGTGAATCCTCATCCTCATTGCGCTTTCTGGACAAACGCACACGGATACGGTAAGGAACATTCCTGAAATGAAGGTGGCAGATTAATGTGCAGTGAAGTATGTATTGAAACCCGTAAATTCATAGGAAAATTCTTTCTCAGCATCATACCAAGAGCAAAAAAAAATTGTTTGCCTTAGAGGAGCTTTTTTTTTGTTTCTTTTGCTTGGTTTTATTAAAGCTGGCAGGTAAGATTTAACTGAGCCTTGAGTAAAATGAATTCATAATCCAGTAAGAGCATAAAGTCAGAAGTGCATCATCAGTCCACTACTGAGGATATACACCAGGAAGATGACTGTCAAGTGAACATGATCAGCAAGCAGTTGCTACTAACAGGCATTTCTTACTACAATATAAAATGGCAAGAAAAACCCCAACAATCTACCCTGAAAGCCCAAGGCCTCTGTCAAAAGTCAGAGTATTTGCCTATCTTTATGCCAGAAGTCATCGAAATTCCAGTGAGCATCAAGCCTGAACCAAGGTCTTACTTACGGGCACAAAATTGATAATTTCTTCCTCACAAAGCCTATGGAATCAGAACTACATTGTTTAATGATTTTTTTTTTAATAGGCAAATCACAGCTTAAGTGTCCTCACCTAATTATGCCCAAAACACACTGTTGAGGGGAGGCACAACATTTTTTCTCCACACCATTTTTCACAAAACTTGCCACCTTGAAGTCAAGATTTTAGGAAACTCCTGCTCAGAGTACTTTGCTCCACAGAATATGGGAAGGAACCTCCTCCTCCCTGCTGCAAGAACAGCCTTTTCAAGAACATACTTATTACATCAGGTGGACCTAGCAATTAGACATAGGAACTGGCTCTGCTTTACTCCCTGTCAAAGTTAAAAGAATTTTTCACTATTTTATGTAGATCACTGACTATCATACCAGCCAACATGGTAACTTTAGCCTCTGCTGATCCTTCTGGAAGAAGATACTTTAGCTTGCATGCATTATCTACTCCAACTAGTAAAAACTGCAGACTGAGACTGGAAAGACAGATGTGGTGACTCCTTGCTCCACAGACTGCACTTGTATCAGTTAATACGAGGAAGTCTTGGTTAGCAGCTTCACTACAAAGCTCTGGAGTTATGAATGCTGTCTCCTGGTTCCACTGCTACTTCTTCACTCCCTGTGGACTGGGCAGTTTAACAAGGAGGACAGAGAACCCCAGCCTGTAAGACCCAGTAATTCGGTTTCATTTTCCCACTCTGCTTCTGAAGGAAGGATTGGCCACAGGACGCCAGGCAAAGCACTCTATGTATGTCATAGACCACACTTAGGGATCCAATTCCCAGAAGATATGGTTTAAACCCATGTGCAACTCTCAAAGCATCAATCCAGATGCTTTGGATAAAAAACCTTTTATTATAGTTTAAGAGGTCCCACTCCCCACAGGAGTTTTTTTGGACCATTTTTATGCATGTCATATCAGTTGCCTTTGTAATAGTGATTTAACAGAAGTTGTAGTTTTTGGTCGCCAAACAACTTCATTATTTGTACTTTCAAGAAAAGATTAGTGGCCTGTTGAAAACACACCTCCTTTTGTGCAGCGTTTGTTCAGCATGCTTCAAAACCTGATCTTCTTCAGACACACTACACAAATCCCACTTAGCCCGGGATTGCAGGTATCACTAAAAGGTCAGGTTTATAAAAACTGTCTGCTGCAACAGGGATCAAGGTACTACAGTATTACAATACACCAATTCTTTCTCTTCCCCACCCTCCACCCCCAAACCTGCATTCCTTCTTTCCTTTGCTTTATTATTATTAAAAGTAGAAGGAAATTCTTTCAATCCCAGAGTATACCGAAGTTTTGTTACAAATATGCCAGGACAGCTGACCAGAACACAGAGGCGACAGAAAGATTAGGTTGGTGTGTGTGCCACAAGAAGGAAGCATTTGCAAAGAAAACCCAAATACTGCAAGAAGTATACAATTTTTTCCTAATCCTTTATGTCCTTCCTCACCCAGTGAAGAAAATGGCAAAACCCCACCTTATTCCTTTAGCCCAGACTGCTTTGTTCAATCTGGTATCAATGCGAACGTCAGGAGTACCCATCTCCTTCATCGCAAATTTACGGATTTCCTTGAGAGCGCGTGGTGCTCGCTTCTTGAAGCCCCTGGGACAAACACAAGAGCCATTTAACTTTAACTTCAGGACACTGTCAGCACTAGACACTTGTTGCATGTGTTCTCCAAACATACAACCCCCCAAAGCATTGTGCTTAACACCAAACAGCTGGATCAGCCTGACTACTCCTTTACCCTAGCAGGCAGATGTCAACTTTAATAGAAACCACTTACAAAGAATAACTTCAGTAAAATTTTCAAAAAGATCTCATGTATCTTAAGCCTTCGTTTTAATGTCAGTGTGTTTGAATATCTCAGCAACACTGAAGAGCTCAGAGGTGTCACTGACACTCTGAATAAAAGCCCTATGAGCAAAGCAGTGTAACAATAATAACACAAACATGACAGAACTGTATTAGTACTGAAATAAACAGCAGAAGAAGAAATCTGATATTATTCTGAATATCAGCTTTTGCTCAACAGTACTGGATGGTTACATTCTTCCATGCTATCAGGACTGCATCAGAACTGTTTTTTTTTCCCCAGTATAGCCTATCTCATGCCCATTATGGCAGATGTTGCAAAACTGGGCATCCACAGAAGAAATAAGAGCTGCACCATGAGTGTTTTGCCATATATATTATACCCACACTGCGACACGGGGCTGTGCCAGTAGTGCCTGAGGTGCCACAGTGGGTTACATTTTGTTATATTATGTGCACACTGCTGTTGATACTTCGTGCTAGAAATGGGAGCTTTATCACAAGTGAGACAAGCACTAAATAAAAAGCTTTTAACTACAGCATATCAGGTGGACAGCAGGATCATCAGCATTAAAACAGAATGAAGTGCCAATCAACAGGCAAGGCCAGAACATCTTATTGCCATTTAAAGAGTACGACTGCCTCCCATTCTCAGCCACGGTTCTGCCATGCTCCACTGCCTCATTTCTCTCCTATTCCATGTTAACTTTAGCCACTGTACCAATTGTTTGGGTTTAGATAGTGTCTTCCATGTGCTTGCAGGCATACACAGAATGCAAGGGCACTGCAGTTTCCTCTGAAGCACTCCTCCACTACAGTTTCATGAGGTTCAGCATCTGGTCAACTAAAAAGCTACTCTTACCTACACACAACAAATATCCTTTAACCCAAATCATATCCCAGTTTACACCTCACACAATTTCATGATAAACATCAAGCCAGTAATTTGATTACAGCAGTATTTAATTTCTGAAACTTTCTCAGCGGGCTGAAGTTTAAGCATTTGCTTGGGAAAGAATGACAACCTGTGCACGGAAGTAAATCGACCTAACTTTAAGTCCCAGAACACTACAATCACAGAAACAGGCTTATTCCTGAAAGCCACAAGAGACCACTAACACAACGCTCTAAGGACAGTCCTCTGCTCTTTAAAACCTACCCAACCTACTTCCAAATGCCATTTCACGGAAGGCCAATTTCGCTGATAAAAAGAACTTACACGCCATGGATCCGCTTGTGAATGTTGATGGTGTATTCCCGAGTTACTACTTCGTTGATGGCAGAGCGCCCCTTCTTCTTCTCACCGCCTTTCTTTGCGGGAGCCATCTCAGCGACGCTAAAAGGCACCGTGTACACATCAAACGCAGATCTCGGACCTTCCCCAGCCCACTACAAACCGCACAACTCCCACATTCAGAAACTTAAACCCAAGCTTCACTAATCCCCGGGGTCGCACCAGTTGCAGGCTTCACGCAGCAACTTCCCAGCATCACAGATGCTTTACTTCCATCTCCCTGACAAGAGCAGGAAGCACATCCGAGAATCTCCGACCACCTCGCATTGACATCGGCCTCCTGGCAGCCCCAAGACCCCCCGCTCTGCAAGGCGACCCAGAAGCGCAGGTCAGCCTCTCCCGGGACGAACACGAAGGGGCCAAACCGGCTCCTCCCAGGGGCAAAGGCACGGGCCGCATCCCCGTCCCATGAGTCCCGCAGGCCTCCCCGGGCCTGGGGAGGGCAGGAAAGGGGCCCCATTCCCGCCGAACGCGGAAGAGCCGGGGGATCCCAGCCGGTGCCCCCCTTGCTGGGCCGCCCCCCATGCCGGGCTAGGCCACATGCCCGCAGGGCCGCGGGGTCTACGGGGCGGATGGACGCGGATTCTGCGAGACGAGTCCCGGCCCACACTCACCCTGCCCGGGAACCGGCCGGAAAGGAGCGCGCGGGGCACGCTGGGAAACAGGAGCCCTTCCGGGACAATGCGGGGGAGCGACTGCGCCTGCGGCAGGAGGGGCTGGGCTGGGCTGGGGGGCGGGGTCAGTATGTGCCGGAACCGGGATGTTCTTTGGGGCGGTGTCAGCGTGTGCCCGTACCGGGGCTGTTCTTTGGGGCGGTGTCAGCGTGTGCCCGTACCGGGGCTGTTCTTTGGGGCGGTGTCAGTGTGTGCCTGAGCTGGGGGTGTTCAGTGCCCGCCCGCTCGCTTCTTTTGTAGGGTCTTTCCCTTTTCCTTGGAGTGGTGTGTGAGGAACTCAGCTTGGCGCTGTCGTGCTTCCAGCTAGCATTTTGCCCTTGTTCCCGAGACAGAGCTGAGGCTTCGCGGCGTGGGGTAGCAGCCTGATGTAATCACCCTGTCTGCCCCGAAAACCGATCCGAGATGAGGGATTATGTTGGAACAAGGTGGGTTTTGGCTGTAATGAACTAGAACAGCTCAGATGTGTTGCCCTGTGTGTGCAACGGAGAACAAGGACAATAATCCCAAACCAGAATGTCTGTATGGGGAAGAGAATGAAAATTTAGGTCTTCACGTAAATCTCATCTTGTGAGCTATCTGTATCCTTCCAAACAATGTATTAAACCAGCTGAGAAGAAGGCAACACTATTTACAGGATCTCCCTGTTAACAGCTTACAGTGACACTGGTATTAGAAAGTTAAGTGTTTGCTCCAAGGCTGAGTTTGGTTTGGACATACCGCTGGTAATTGGGAGAGATGTAGGTTTATAAACCCTGACAGTAGAACAAATTTTTAAAGGAATTTTCCTTTCCTGTGTCTTCTGTCATAGTAGTTGAGATCCTTCAGCTGCTGCTTCCACAGGTATTCCTCTGAAGTGCTTTTATTCCTTCATTACCTCTTCCTTCATGAACTTTGGGCTTACAGATTTGTGCCCTCCTTTCCCAGGAGTGGCTGGGCTTTATGAAGTTAGCCTCTATTTTAGCCAACTGGCCTTTGCTTAGGTTTGTCTGTAGTTAATGGAAAGAGAGAGGTTCCTTCAGACATTAAGTGAAACTTTCACATCTAGCTTTCTAATGTGCATCTGGTGGGGTCACTATTGCTTCACTGAATACAAGAATTTAAAGGGATGAGCAGGCTAATTCATCCTGGTAACTAAAGTTAGCAGTAAAAACACTTTCATACAGACCCAATACTTGATTCCCTCATCCTGTCTCAATGAGGGATTGTATGGACTGAAATACACATGCATCCATCAGTGCTGCCACCCAGTCTTGCAGTTGAAGCATCGGGGTAATTTTGTCAATGGATTTTCTTGAGATTTTTAGCTTTTTCAGAACTCAGGGCAAATAAGCTTCTTTTTCATTTCTATGAAAGCTTACTTTCACAATTTCCAGCTCCTAGCCCAGTTATCTTCATTGCTCCCCTGTGGCATAGAAATCAGAACATGTGGGCCCTGCTGGTATGATCCTTGGGACTCTAGGGAGGGAAGGCCATGTGTGCACTTTATTGAATCTAATGCTGGCTCCAGTGGCCATAAGCTGCCCTGAGGGCCATCCCTGTTCAGTCTTACTGAGTGGAATGAACATCCCTGTGCTCAGTTACCCACCTCAATCTGTGTTGGAGGTTCTTCCTGTCTGCAGAGGGAAAGCAAGCCTGTACCTTGGCTGCTCCATCCTGCAGTCAATTTAACATGAAAAGGAGTCTGCACAAAGATGCTGAAGTGGAAAACAGACTGTCTACACGGCAAGTATTCCAGAAGAGATGTGCCCCAAAACTCAGGACAGCAATGTCTTAAAACACTGAAGCTAGACATGGGTCAAAGCCCTGGCATATACTGAGTCAAACTGTTCTTTAAACCATCTGTTTTGTGCTAATATAAAACTCTCTGGTTGGAAGTACAAAGCTGCCTGAGGTCTTTAAAGGTGCTTAAAGTTTTAAAGGTGCTTAAAATGAACTGTCTTCGCTTGCAGCTAATATAACTTCCTGAGCTTTCATTCTCAGTGTCTATGCCATGACAAAAACTACAAGGGATAATACTTGGTTTTGCTAACTGGGTGCCAAACACCATTCCAAGTCTGTGGCTAAGGTTAAAAGTCTAAAATGAATCACATAGTTCAACAGTCACAGGAAAATGTGTGCAAGTCCTGCAATAAAGCCTTTTGGCTATTTTATTTTATTCTACAAATAAAGACAACTGTCCATCATTAAATGGAAAAAATAATAGTCTGAGTTGTATATAGCATGAAACAGTAGTTCCCATCACAAAAACATTTCTAATTCATTAGTTTATTACAAAATACCCACTCACAAAAAAGCACAAGCACAATCTTTATACTTGTGAAATGAGTTGATATTTCATATACAAAATAATTTCCACATAATTCCATATAATTTTATTTTATATAGAAATAGGTCATTATTACAACAGCTGTACAATACACTACTTTTTATTTAATAATTACATAAAATCTTTCTTAGAAACATATCAACAGAAAACATACAAAAAAAGCGAAAAGTGCATTTTCTTTTTTTTTCCTCCAAAGGAAAATTTAATCCTAAATGTTATCATGAAAGAGATATGTAATAGTCTGCAGCATCCCGAGTCAGTGGGCCAGAACACAGTGCATATTTCTCAGAGACTTGGAGTGGGTGAGTTTAGGTTGAAGAAGGATTAATGTTGTACTATTGGAGAGCTGCATGATTGTGCTTACAATTTGAGTTCTCCTTTGCAATCACAATTCATGTAGAAAACAGTCCAGTGTGGGTTGTGGGTTTATTTTTTTGGTTGGTTGGTTTTTAGTAAAGAAGAACCGTTAGGGTAAGCTGCATAATACTTCTCAGATTCTAAATCAAGGGTTATGAGCTGCAGACCATCTTCACCAATGGCTGGGCTTTTTCCTCCATTGGATGTGCTAATTTGGCCACAAGAATAAAGAAACAAACTTCTCTTTACAGAAAGTGCCTAGGTTTTGTCATCTGTGCAGTTGTGCAAAATAATAACAATAATCATAATAAAAATAATCTCTTGTTCTCTCCTCAATAGACCTTTGACGCAGTGCTTTTCATACACAAAAGAAGAACTGAAACAGTGAAGGCCAAGTACCTCATGAGTCTGTCGACAGTCTTTTGGAATTGCCAGATGGCTTCCAGAGTGACACGCCTCTTCCCATGCTCCCAGTAGTGATGGAGGCTGCACAGGATAGTGCTGCTTTTGATTTTGCTCTGTCAGTACATCCTGTGCTCATGACACAGTGCAAACGGAAGCCAGCATGCCATGAACGCACTGTCTGTGGCAGTCTGCACTTTGGGTGTACTTCTGTCATAGAGCTTGGAAAGAAATGCTTGTGCAAAAGCCAGAACAGTAAGTACAAAATCATTCTCTTCTGCCCCATGTGCCCATTGGTTAAAGCTAATCGTGCATTGATTGTGCTGGTGGGACTCTATCGCAGTGGCTGTGGTAAATTTGATGATTCTGATAAACTATTCCTTCTTCTTGATGTTAGTTGTTGCTGCTGTTGCTGCTGCTGTGTCTGATGATACCCCATATTTCCTTGCTGTGGTGAGTAAGATGGCAGGAGCAAAGAATCAGGTTGTTCATTGTGCAAAGAACTTGGTGTTTGCACCTAAAGATGAAATAAAATTTATTGTGGTGTTTGATTCTTTCATGTGTTAATGGTCTTTGTCCTCAGGTTACAGGATGCTTAAAAATACTACTGGTTTGCTGGCTCTTATTTCTAGAGCTGTTTGGCATGAGGTTAGCTTAACTAATGATAGAAGGAATTGACATAAATTGAAAAAAAGAACATTCCAAATAGGCATTGAAAAGGTTTTCTCATAGGAATGCACTGCCTGAGATTTGCCGGTTATCCTGAAAAGCCTGTTTGGGAACTGCATGGGTGAACATCTCAGAAATGACACGGATGGATGGCAGAAATGGAACAGGATCCTAATGTGCCTCATGCTGTCTCTTCTAGCCCTTCCTTTTCCTAAGCTTACAGTTAGGCATGACTTTGCAATGTTGAAGTTGATGTGAATTTTGCAGATGCTTTATTGGAAACAGTATCTGCCGGACTTTTTTTATTAATTCTCGGCAACGATAAAAATTTAATTTCAGTAAGAAGAGTTTAATTATTTGAGGTTGGTTATACTCTTTCAATTATGCCAGTGGATATGTGACCAGGTTTTATGGACTCAGTTCAGCTCCTGTTGAACTACTACAGAGAGACCTCATTTCCCCTCTTTACTTTAGTATGTATTGAATTAGGTCAAAAATTAAGTATTTTTACAACTTCAAATCACCTGTTGTTCCAGGAAATGTGCTCCACTTTATCTTCTTTGCCTTGTGGAGTTGAGAAAATATGTTTGTTTCCTGAAGGGATCCAGATATCTGATCCAGATCTATTTTATGTTGATGCTGATAATTAAAAATCATTTCTTGACTTGTAAACTAAGCAAATTTTATACTGAATAAAGAGTGCAGAACAAATCCTAAGGCATTGATTTCCAGCTGGAAAGAAATTTGAAATATATCCAAGATAATCTGATTATGCTTTAAATGTACAGAATTAATAATTTTCTTTTAAATATTCTGACTGTTTCCACTGCTCCCTTGCTGCACTGGTACTGGCCATTGTAGCAGTGTGCCACAGGTCAGAAGTCAGAATCTCTTAAATGGACATGTCTGCTAGCATCAGGCTCCAGCAGAAACCTAGGGCCCCATTTGTGCAGCCTACTCACCCTGTTACTCTGTGTGCACACATTTTATACATCATCCTCTTTGTCCTACCTGCAGGTAGCGTTGTTGCTGATGCTGTTGGTGCTGGAGTTGCATAGGTGGCAGAGAGGATGGCTGGGAAGGAGGGGTAGTGGTGAACCCTTGGTTTAACACTGCTTGTCCCATCAGTACGATTGGAGAGCTGCTGCTGGAAGTCTGCACTTCCAAACTTTGAAACATTTGTTGGGTTTGAGAATACCTATGGAAGAAAGAAGCAAAACAATCAAGAACAAAGTGTTGGAAACAAAGGTCTTCTCTTAGAATAGGTATGGCAATACCTAGTCTTCCTAAATCATGGAATCACAGAATGCTGTAGGTTGGAAAGGACCTCAAAGACTGTCTAGTGCCAACCTACCTCCCATGGGCAGAGACATCTTCCACCAGACCAGGTTGCTCATAGCCCCATCCACCAGTCTGGCTTTGAACACTTTCGGGGATGGGGCATCCACCACTTCTGTGGGCACCCTGTTTCAGTGCCTCACCACCCTCACAGTAAAGAATTTCCTCCTAATATCTAATCTAAACCTTTTGTCCTATCCCTATATACCCTTGCAAAAATTCCCTCCCCTTCTCCCTTACAGCCCCTTTTAGATACTGAAAGACTGCTGTGAGGTCTGCCCAAGCCTTCTCTTCTGCAACTGAAACCCCTCAGATAATTCCCGATAAATTATTCCAGTGCATGGGACCTGCTAATATGAACAACAGCACTATTGGCAGCACTGCTTTCCCTTACTCTGTGCATGAGCTGGACTTGGAGGGAAGAATACATCTCACCTCAAAATCCAGATCACATTTTAGATTCATTAAAAATTCTGGTTTATGCACATCTTTTCTTCAGCCACAGCATTCACATCCCAGGCTCATTAAACCAAATGGTCTCTGATTCTGTTTTAATATGCTGAGCCCTGAACTGCAGCAAGAGAAAAGCAAATGCACCTCCTGTCCTGCTGCCTGTGCTCCCCTGTGACTGCCTAGGGGGTGGTTCTCTCCTGCAGAAAACATGGATAGGGTTGATTACTTCTGAAGCTGCTCATGCACATATTGCAAAGTATGATCAGCAGTTCCCATCACCATGAGCCCCACTCTAGGAACAGAAGAAGCCGCTAGAAACCCTCTGGAACGAGGGATGGGACAGAAACAAAATACTCATCTCCTCTTGCCATTCTGCTTTTGCAAAGCAAAACTTAAGTATGTGTTGTTTTGTGGAAGGCTGTGGGCAAAACCACAATGGAACTACTGCCAACCCAGCCTAATTCTGTTTACCCTGTGAAGAATGATGAGATCATAGTGTGGCTTGTGTTCACTCAACAGCTGTTCAACATTAGGGTTTAGTCAGAAATTCTAGAGTCTGGGTACTTGTATAAAGATGTGAGCTCCTATAAAAGGGTCTCACGAGTCAGGAAGTCTACATGAGCTGGGAGATGCATCTTTGCAAATAAGGCCTCTTTTATTCAGAGCCTTAAAAGTAGAGCTACAATATTTATATTTGACAAACTAACTCAAGCTAACCTAAACAACAATAATGATGTTTAAAAAAAGAAGTACCGAATACCTACATTCCTGAGATAACCTTAGAACAATACTGTTTTGCAAAAAGAATTATTTTTAAAGAAATTATGTGCAAAGAGTTGCTTTCTATTTTAGCAGTTCACAATTAAGTATAGTGACAAAAAACAGCTTAAAAAAAAGGTATATTTTGACCAGCGTGTTCTGCTTCTTTCATCTAAGTTTTGAGGAGACAAAACAACTGAGGTGAGGCTTTCTTGGCACCAGCCATTTAACTGAGCCAGTGCTGACTTTTTCACATTTACCTTAGTGGGTCAGAAGTTCTAGTGCTGAAGCAGACAGCATGTGAGGGACAAAAATTCCCCCAGCCATGGCTTGTTAAAACTGGCACTTTGTGTTTCTCTCTGTCATTCTTCCTGATATGACAAGGTAGGGTAAGGCTGATCCTGATGCTGGAAGGCAGGCTCAGTATAGTAACACATTCCCAATATCTGTAACTACTTCATCATCTTACAAAAGAAGGCTACTTCCCCTCAAAAGCAACTCTGATGTTTTATCTTCGACAAGGCACGTACTTGGCCTGGGATCCCGCCATGCTGAGGTCTGAAGGGTGTCTTGCATTACAGGACCCAGGCATCATGGGCTGAATAGGCTGGCTAAGCAACAGTCTGGCACATGAGGGGGGAAAAAAAAAAGTGACATTTCTGGAAGAGAAGGACCATACAAACCCCACACTGTGCAAAGAGAAACAGCATTTTCCCAGGCACAGCAGCAGGCAGAGCGTGAGGAGCTCTGGCCCAGCTGCTGGCTGTGGCAGCCGCATCCCGGGCACTGCCAGGCGGAGGCTGGGACAGCGCCTGCCCTCTGGGCTGATCTGCGTGCCTCATATATCACATTTTTCACCATTATTATCTGCTAAGTATATGGTGCTTCAATAATATTTTACAACTTCGGTTAAATTCACCTTGTGCTCTTCAAANGAGGAGACAGCGGGGAGGCATCTCGACTGCGGCACCACTGCCTGGCGGTGCCGCCACCCGGCTGCTGTCGCCATACGCGAAAGGAATGTCATGCCCCCGGCTTGTTCCTGCCGGCCGGCAAACCCGGCACTGCCCAAACGAACCCCCATTAAGGCAACGAGCGAAGTTCAGCTTCGTGAGGAGCTGCCGCCAAGACCCATGATAGGAAAAGATCATAGAAAAAAAAGAGGTGGTGGTCTTTTTTGTTGCCATTGTTTTGTTTTGTTTGTTTGTTGCGGTTTTCTGGGGTTTTTTTTTTATATTTTACAGAATCACAGAAGAGATCAGGTTNCAGCAAGGTTTCAGTTTTCGTAACTCTACGGAATCAGACAGCTACACTCCGGGAATCCTAATCCACCCGTGCATTACAGCAGTCGCAGAGCTGATGCGCGCTGCGGTCGCTGTTCCCGGCGGGCACAGCTGGAAGCTCAGCCCTTCCCGAGCGCGGCGCGGCCCGTACCTGAGCTGCTGGTCGTGGCTGCAGCCGGCGGGCGCGGGGGTGCCGCCGCGGGACAGGCCGCCAGGGGGCGCCGCGGGGCCGCCGCCTGAGGCGAACGGCGCGGGGCGGGGCGGGGCGNATCCTCTAGCAGGGTCCTCCCAGAGCACATGGACAGGATTGTGTCCAGACAGTTCTTGAGAATCTCCAGTGACGGAGACTCCACAACCTCTCAGGGCGACCTGTTCCAGTGCTCAGACACTCCCACAGTGACAAAGTTCTTCCTTATATTCTGGTGGAACTGTGCATCAGTTTCTGCCCCTTGCCCCTTGTATTAGAGTCATTATAGCACAAATATGTAGGAAGTGAAAAGCTACAGCTGGGGACTCTGAAGACAATCATGCAAATATGCTTGCCACACAATCAGGAAGCAGAAACAGGAGCTCAGTTTTCTGTGAAGAGATACAACGGGTGGAAGAGCAAACACTGGAAATGCTGAGAAACCAACAGTATGAACAAAAAATAAATACAGTGCCAAACCAAATAATTCTCACAGATTTCAGTTACTGCTCAGGCTGAACTTTATTTTTGCTGTGCAGCAGCCTGTTAACGTTCACAGCCTGAGGTCTCAAATAGAATCTCAATGTATTGCGTGTGCCACCACAGCAGACAGGCTTTGTTGCGTTGAAGGTGTCTGACTGGGCTCGGGGAGCAAGTATTCTGAGAGGTCTCACTATTTCAAGTTTCCCGTGTGATCAGTCAGGTTTCTTTCAGGACCACCTGAAGAACAGTAAGTCACCTACACATTTTGCGTGTCCCGCTGCTCCATTTTCAAGCTGAAACAGCTGCTCAAATAACCCTTCTGGCTGAGGTCTTTAAAAAAGGCTTTAAGGTAAAGCAAATGCAGTAGGGAAACCCTTTTTATAGGCTGCTCTTATACAGAATAAGAAGAAAGGGAAGGCAAAAGCATAGTTACAGGATGGACATGATTTTACTTGCTTGCTTAATAACAGCTCAGTGTCTCCTTTCCATCTAAATGCTTCTCTATTCAAAGAAATGATTACCTGGCTCGATATCACACTTGCTTCTCTCAGTGACTGCTGGTTCGTTGTTTGTGAAGATGTGATTTGCCCTTGAAGTTGAGGACTGGGGACAAGCTGCTGCTGAGAAATAGCCCCTGACCTCTGCTGTAGCTGTTGTGGGTCCAGCTGCTGAGTATTGCTAAAGCTCAGGGACACTGTTGGCTGCTGTAAGATCATCTGGAAAAGAAGAGGGGAGGATTTATTTACATAGCCCAGATGTGTTGAATAATGAATGTGACAGAAGCAAATCCAAAGATATATTCTAAAATAAAGTTACCACATTTCTGGATTCATAACACATTTACTGTTACTTGGAAATCACCCATCATTCCTAAATTAATAGCTCTACCCATTGTCTCTAGTTTCTTGGATTCTTGTTCTGCAAGTGCACCCTTTACTTGTGAAATGTGTCTTGAAGGTGCAAGTCCTCTCTCAGTGCAGCAGGTACAGCCCGCTTAAGAGCAGTTCCCAGTACATTCACTGTGTTCTGTGGCATCCTCATCAAAAAGAAGAAAGTAACTCCATGTCTTTTCAGTCCTTTTGTTTCTCCTTTCAACAAAATCCACCCGCCTTTCAGACAGAGCTGTCTTTGAATTTGTCTCTGGAAATTCAACACTTTACACCCAGCTGAGTTGTCGAATGTTTTTAATGAGGCCACAGTCAGGCCAGAGCTCTCCAAGCTGAATGGCCGTGTCCTTATCATTGACAGGATGTGTAAACAGACAGTCGCTGTCATTTATCTGATTTCCCATCAGGTAACTGTCACCTGGCATTCTTCCTAACTGTGTCATGCATTTGGCTTGTGCAAAAGAGCTAGCAGCGCCTCTCTTACTGTTTCTGTAAATGATGTTGTCTCTACTTTTGCATTTCAAGATGAGGCTTTCTTCTTTAAAAGTTATAGGACTTGGGAATTTTTGCTTTTCTAGGGGCTATTTCTTTTATTACAGTTGTAAAGAGGGGAAACGAATCTTTTAAAACCATGCATTATTAATGCTACAAGCTCTCTTTGCAGTATTTCAGACCTAGCCTTTCTGCCACCAAGGACTGTATGGAGATACACATCCCACACAGTTGACGTAATTTTTGGATCTGATTCTGATTCCACACCACTGCTACATGTGTGGAACTCCATTAATTTAACTAGAGCTGCTTAAGTTTTCAATGAAATTAGAATCAATTATTCTCTTCGTTATTCATCCATTGGTCTCATGCACATGCCTAGCAGTACATCTGAAGTATGCCAAGTAATAAGTACACCTTTGTGCAGCTTATTGCTATATTAACAATTCCCTAAACTATCATATCCCCTCTAAGTTTTCCTGGAAAAAGCCCATACCTTTCTCCAAAGCATAATGTATTGCTTTTCTTTGCAAAAGTACGGTTTGATCCATCATGTTTGTACTTATTTATCTAGCTTTAAAAACACAGCTTATTTAAATATGATAAATTTTTAATTATTTTCTCTATGCCAAGATTTTACCCAGGAAAAAAGGTACACACAAAGCTTATGTTAATCATCTGGGAGAGGGGGGCAATTAAGGAAAAGCAACAGCTTGTTTCAGGTGCTGTAGGCTAACCACATCTCAGAGATGTTTGATAGGAATAAATGGGTCGAGTGACAGGGTTGGGGCTGCTGCTTGCAGCAGGTCTGAAACTAGCTCTGAGTGGTTTCTTTTAAAAAAACTGCTCACTGAGTTTGGAGCCATTACATATCAGAAAGACAGATGGTCTTGCAACTTCTGCCAAGTAAATAGGTCTTATTATGAATAAATCAGAGATAAATATAATGAAAATTCATTTTCTTGTTTATTTTCTGTACATAGAAGCTAAGCTTTGGACATGTTTAGTACATGAACTCACTTGATTAGCCCTAGCAGTGAAACAGGTTGCTACTGATATAAAATTTGATATAAAATTCAGCACAGGCAAAGCAAGTAGTACATGTCAAAAAAGTGACGGGGAGGGAGTGTGAGCCCACTGGTACTGGACAGATCACTGCAAATTAAGGCCTTTAGGAGGATTAGCTTCGTATCCTCCTTGTATGTGGCGTACAGCACTGGAGAAACACTCAGTTCACCCAGTGCAAATTCAACATCTATCAGGGTGAATGTCAGGCAGGGTGTGAACTTGCAGCAGACTACTTACTTAGCAGGGACCTCCCTGTGTGCTTACCTCATGTCCAGATGAAGGCTACGGAGTTTATTCTCCAAAAAAAGCAGAGTAACCTCCTTTGCAATTACCAGTGTGCCACTGGGTAGGAACATGCACAGTTAATGGTTGGCAGCTCACACACCATAAATTTAGAACCAAGTTTATCCCAGTAGACGGATTTCATTTATTCCTATGTTCATACCCTGAGAGGGCTCTGAGTGTTTCATACCTGAGAACGCTCTGTTGCCATTATAATGGCCAAAGCAGCATTGTTACCCTCTGGACATAAATGACCTGGAAAAAACAAGCTCAGAGCAGGAAGCAGTAGTGGCCGTGTCCCTGAAGAACTGATGACTCAAGATGCCTTATCAAAACAAGAGTTAACCTGACAGAGGATCGAGTAGTGGAATTTCCACCTGCTAGTTAAACCTAAAAGCTTAATTTGTACAAAATGTAATGGTGGTTTTTCATAATGTGCCTCTTCTCTGATAGTCCTGTCTGAATTTCTCCAAAACACTGAAATACAGCAGCTTTAAATAACAAGAGAAACCTTTTCATAAAAAATAAAATCTTTCCCTAAGTAGATAAATTAGCAGTCTCCTAACTGTATTGCTGCTAATGACATGTCTCGTTGGTGATTTTGTAGACTGCGAGGTCAGTGAAGCATCTTACAAACATTTTTTAATTGGCCAGATTGTTAACATACACAGCAAAGCAGCGAGGGAGAGGAGGGATGCTCTGACACTGCTGCTCCCTCATTCCAAGATAGATGGGCCCTACAGCTAATGGCTGAATCACACTGACAAGGCATCCTGAGGAAAACATCTCTTTGACTCTACCTGTCCTTTGGATAATCAGGGACTTATAGCTTTTGGGCTCATCATTACAGGCATCAAGATTCTTTATGTAAAATATATAAAGATGAGAAGCACAGCACTGGGAAGCTGAGATTCATTGACTTCGAAGAGAGCCTGCTTTGCAAATGATGGGTGGCTGTGGATGGTCTTGATTGTAGTTCTTGCAAGCTGGTCAGGCTCAGCCTTTCTGCCTTCCTCTGCATCTGTGAATCATTAGCTAGACTGTTCAAACTGGAGCAGACACAGCATCCTTCAGACTTCTGAGGTTACTCTTTCTGCTCTTGTCCTTCATTGTCAGGAAAAGCAGTAGCAGAGATTTAACGGGGTTTTGAACACTTTTATTCAGGGCCTGCAATCCTCCCGGTAGTTTCATCTTTCTCTGTGCAAGGCTCCTGCAAACAGTTTCTAATGCAGACTACTGTGCTCAACATCTGTCTGGCTGGGAAAGCATTTCTTGGTAGACTGCCGTACTCAGGTTTGAAGATCTCTGAAGGAAATGGAAATTGAGCATAATTCTCGATGGAGCTACCTGTACACTTCTGTGTGGAAGGGACTGAACCAGTGGGGATGATATGCTAATAAATCAGCTAATAAGGGAAATGCAGGGAACACTTTCCTCTTTTCAGACAGCCTACATCACTCCCCCATGCTTACAACTCTATTAAGCAGTGTACTAAAGACACCAGAAATGTGCTTGATAGTAGCCTGTTTGTTACTATGCATTTTAGCTTTGATAGTAGACATAGATCAATGTCTGCAGACATTCAGCTCCCTGAATGATGAAATCTGTGCGGCAAAGCATGTGGTTGGATTTCTGATTTAACGGTTTACTCCTCGCTGCTTGTGAGTCACAAAAGAGCTGCATGCAAAAGTGTGAGGCTTTCTTTCAAATTGCCCCTAGCCAAGTAAGGCAAAATTAATTCCTCATCTCAATCTATCCCTGCAACAGTACAGAAATTTATGTGTTTTTTGCCTAGAGAAAGTGGGAGAAGAAAAAGGCCCTGGCCAGGAGTCAGTGTGACCACTCACATCTCATCACCTTGTTTGAATGCTCTGAGGAGACCAAAAAGCACACAAAATACAGAGGATGTATTCTCTATCCAGCATTGCTGGATGATCCCCATCCAGCATCGCCATTTCAGGCAAATATGCAGCCCCCTACATTTCCAAGCTCTTTCCATTCTCCCTGCCTCTCAGTTCTGCATCTGCAATAGGCTGGGAAATGGTAGCTACTGATACCAGAGAACTTGTAATGGTCTGAAAATACTTGGTCCAACCTGGTGCAGTCTTCATGGGAGAGGGCATCACCCAAATGGTGTAACTCAGAGCTACAAACTGGTAAGGGGTGGGCAGTACCGAACAACCCACCATTTACCCTCTGGGTCTCTGCCTGAGCGACCTGAGCATATCTGAGAATCTGTCCCATGGTCTTTGTGCTGTTAAATGCACCCTAATGCATATAGGAGACAGCTTTCTAAAAATAAAATCTGTTTCCTGCATATAGGAATGTGCTCTGAAATTCTGTTTTTGCTGGAGTGATGAAAAAGGAAAGAGCATGTATGATTATTGAAGACGTCACCAAGAGAGAGTAATGGTTGTCACCCAATTAGAAAGTGAGAATATCATGTCATTTGATATTCATAATAACAACAATAGCCTTCAGACATATGTCATGATTCTGAACTGAACACCTGTTAATTGCAGAGAGATTTTTCTCTTCCCATTAATCAAAGTCAGCGGAGAACCAATAGAAGAAACACACTGAAGCTGAACCTGGTCTCCCTATGTGATTGTATGGCACCAGGAACATGGAGTTCCGGGTTTGGAACCCACAGTTGCTGCGTTGTCTTACAGCAGTGCACATGCAGCAACTTAGGTGGCAAAGTTTCTAATTTGGCTTCACTGGTCCCTTAATTACCTAAACATACAATCCCAATTTGTTAATGTGTGAAACTGCATTTCACAGATGCTGATGATGGGTGAGAGTCTATTTCTGTGTGGAAGTTGCAAGCAAAATTCCCATTGACTTTAGTAGGTCCCATGTTTTCAACCTGTTCGTAAAACACTCTTTGAGATACTTGTTTCCTTGATAGAGCTTGTTTTCTAAAATCACCTTCTTAGTATAATACTCACAAAGTTCCCAATGCCACATTACTAGCAAGGATCATTTAACCTGGCATTTATAATTAAATTATGAGGAACATAGCAGTAATCACCCCACATTCATAAAATTTCCATAGAACTGGATAATTTGTCCATTTGTTGTCAAAGAAAATCGTGATCTACTGAACTGCACTTGCTATTATTTCTGAGGTTTGGTAGACATAAGGGGTACAAAGCATATACTGTACTAGAGAATTCTACCTCTGTGTAGGAGGTGTCAAAGGCAGAAGCAGAGCAGGCTCAATCAGCTTCACCCTAAAGGCTTAAGCCTGTCCAGTGTAGAACACATTCAGATACCTCCCAGGTGTGAACAAATGAACATCAGCAGAATTTCAGGGGTTTTAATGTGACAAGGAAATCTGAACTTCAACATTCTTTTTACTACAGCTGCTCAGTCTGAAGACTTGCTAGATAAAGTAATAGAATGCCATTGTAAATGACCCAAATTATTCTCTTCCTCCTAAGGCTGAGATATTCCTTCCTTCTCTTCTTCCAGAGCTCTTAAATCTTTCTTGACATAGGTTACTCAAGAGGCTTTTAGAGAGTAACATCCTCATTCAGAGGAGCTAGTTTCCACTTGTCCAGATATCCTGGACTCTGGAGCAATTTTAAGTTGACAAGCCTATCAACAGTCATGTGAGAGAGGATGCTTGAATCTGCCCCTTCCAGTAGTAACTCACCTGTACGCTGGAGTCTTGGACCAGGCAAAGCTGCTCTTGTATCTTCTGGAGCTCCTCCTGCTGCCACCGGATGTTGGCCTGCAGGATCCGTGTCCGCTGCTCTAGCTGGTCCTTGATGGTCTGGAACATGCTGAATTGTGCTGAGAACTGGAGGGATGGGGGGAATAAAAAAAGAGAGAGGGGAAAAATTAGTCATTATAATACAAACAGGCCTCAGTAGAACATTGTTCTGTAAGGAGTTACCAGCTTCTTGATTGTAAAGCACAGCTAAAAGATAAAAATGTCTTTGTAATATACTAACATGTAGGCAAAGAGAGATCTTGTCTATTTTCAGAGTTACGCACATATATTAAATTGCCTCAGTTAGAATTATCTGCTTACAATTGATCATATTCTGTTTTCAGGACTGTTTTTGAGAGTATGCTCCTTTAAAATATCAAGAGTATCCTAATTGGATGGCAAATGAGTGCATTATTTTCATTAGCTTGTAGTTTGGAGCCCTTAGTGTGGCATAACAGTATAATCCAGATGTGTTTTACTAATGCTTTCCTTTTTCTGCACAGAAATAGCAGTTCTGCAATGCTTTGTTCTGCTGATGACTTACTAAGGCATCACACAATAGACCACAATAAACATTTTCTAGATTTGTACAGCTGAGTAATACTTAAGCAACAAGAAATACTCATTAAGTTATTTTTGTATGTGATGTAAAATTAATAGCTCAACTCAATGGAAGAAAGGCTGTTCTAAATAATAGTAAAAAATGGAGATCATTAATCGAGGTCAAGAAGCAGGTGCAACCTCCAATAACAGCAATACTGGCACAAACTGAAATAATTCAAGAATTGTGGAGAGGACTAACAGCAATAAATCCCCAGTATCTGGTGCTTTCAGGTATGATTCAAAGTTCACCAAAGTTAATTATTACTTTAATAGGCTTTGGAATAATTGCTTTCCGTTAAGTTCGTATTCCAAAAGTAAAAAACAGTCTTTGAAAATAAGAATAAAACTCTTCAAAAAGTCTTTTAAAGTTTTTATGTAATCAAGGCATCCAAGATCTTTTTGAAAACATGCAGGGTTGTGAGTGCACAGGCAAAAAAAAAAAAACTGCTGTGACTTGAAAATACTGCCCTGTTCCTATAGTTGTTTCAGTGGCTCTGTGCTAGTGGGTGAGCTGATGCTCACTGCTGAAACCTTCCTGCTCCATGGTGCTCACTGGCTTACATTGTTTCTGGCTTTTTAGTAGGAAAAAAAAGATAACAAGACAGAAATAAAGGAGTGCTCTAGTGCTAGTAGCACTGTACACTTCCTTAGATGAAATTTTTGACTACCTAGAGAAAGCTAAATCTGACAGAATAGATTTGTATTGGCTAACTAGTTCACCTTAAACCAGTTAAGTATGTGAAAGTACCTTTACATTCCCTCTAGCAAAGCTGACATCTCCAAGTAAATAGCCTTTAGCAGAGACAGAGAGAGAACTTCAGAGGGTTTATTTCCATTTATCAGGCAGAGGATGGCTTTCCCACGCAGCCTGGGAGACCATTGCACAGAGTGGTGGCCAGGTGGAGGTCAGTCTCACAGCCAGCCCTGCTTAGGGGCAAGGAGTTGCTGGTGACAGAAGCCCTCAGAGCCCATTTTGCTGCCAGAGGCATCTGTGAGCACTTGCCCAAGGAGGTGACAAGCCCTCGGCCATGCTGTGGCTCATGGTGCTTGTGGCTGCTAACAGCAGTGCCATCATGTGCAACCCGCCCCTCTCCCAGAGCAGGAAGATGTGTCAGACCTCCCAACGAGAAGTTCGTGTTACTTTGAATTGGTGTTACAGAGAAGCCAGAGCAGGGTCTCTTTCTTGCTTTCTTTCTTATCCATGTATAAAGAATTAATCTGAGGAATGGTTGAGCAGAGACCTCAGATTTTTGGGAATAAGAACAAGTGACTCAAAGGGGAATCTAGTGCTTCTTGTTGTAGCCCAGCCTCTGGGTTCTGAAGAGTCCCAGGTATCCTGATTTTAGGAGTGGAATGATGTTATGAGCAGCAGATCATAGATGAAATGCAGCTCATTCCTGCTTTAGCCTGGGTCTGTACAGAAGGATCTTTTAAAAAGACAAGTCTTGTAATCTAATTATCTCTATATGAACTGTTTTAGTGAGCACTGCTTTTAAGTTTTCAAAAGGATCCTTGTTAGAGAAGGAATTAAAATTAGTTTTAGCAAAGAGCTTCATTTTAACTGCCTGGCTTGGTGATGGCAGACTTTTGATTAACATGCAAATTGCTTGAAGACCCTTTGAGAAAAGAACCTGATTTTCTTCAGTTGATCAATGTAAGGAATTTTAAACCAGGTAATTTCACAATCACTTTACACCTCAAAAAGAAACAAAATCCATTTCCGGGCTTTAGTTTTAAATTTGAATTTGTGTTGTAAAGTTGCACACAAGAATATATTGCTGTTGATTTTTAATTATTATTCCTTATTTTTTTGGTGCAGGTTCTTTTATTTAGCATATTCATCTTATATTGTCCTTTTGTTCTCTTTTTCACATGCTTTAATATACTTAACATCAACAATTAGCTAGTATACTGGAGTGAAAGCTATTATGGATGAAGACAAGGAACTTTCTCTTTTGCTTTTTTCCTTTCCCACTCTAACCCCCAAATTGTTGGTAACTCTAACCATGACCCCTGTGCTTACAAAGCTTCTATTGTTTTTGTACAATGAGACACTAGCAGCAATTGACCTGCACCAGAGAGTATTTATCTCAAGATCATTAACCGTTCTACTAATTAAGGGAGAAATCTCTAATTGTATAATAAATTAAAAGAGCTTAACTCAAAACATTCCACAGAAAACACTGGCCAGCTTTAACTCTGCCATTGGCATCAGATGAAGTTGCTCTTCATCTCACTTAGGTATTTACAAATGTCCACAGAATCCTTGGAAAAGTGCGTGTAATACACAGAAAAAAGTGTCACCTTCCTAGATACAGTCAAATGAGGGAGACTAGACCTATGAGATCTCTATAGTTGCACCAGTTTAATTAAGGTTTGTTAATGCAGGCAAAAAAAAAAAAACCCAAAACAAACAAGCAAAACCCACAGCAGTAATTTTAGACTGGTTTCTTAAAAAAAAAAAAAAAGTTAAACCAAGTGATGCATTTGGGATCATGTCAGCAGATGTTCTGGTAGGGAGGGGCTCAATGCACTGTGCTGGTGATGGTCCAGGGAGGATCTACAGCCCAGGGAGAGGGACTGGCACTTTTGTGCTGTGATTCCTCTCCTCTACTATGGGCATCTAAAAGACACCAGCTGGACCATGCCCAAGGAGAGGTGTTTTTCTCAACTGAGTGCTACCCCAGAGTGCCAGGGTTACTCCCTCCCTCTAGGTGCTGGGGCGCTGCAGCCAGGAGAGGGGACCTATGATCCCTGTGCCTGCCAGGATGGTTCCTCATTTCAAATGTGATGAACAAAAAAAAAATTGGATGTCTCAAGACATTCTATTCCTACAAGTGTCATGACAGTAGGTAGCTGGGTAAAGAAAAGAGACCCTATTTGTATTTTAGCTCAGTTGCCTTTAAACTTTCTTTTCTGCCTACCTTCCAACTCTCTTTCAATCCTTCTGGCCCAAGAGCTGAGCCATGTTTCTTGCTGGAGATATTCAACAGAGTTGTGAGAGTGTCAAAAATACCAGATTGCTGTAACTTCACAAAATCTTTAGCTGAGCAAAGGAGAGAAGGATCCACTCATCCCTTCCTCCTGTGGGAAAGGCTGGCTCCATACACCAGCCCTGCAAGGCACAGTCCCTGGGAAACTGGATTTTATTAGTTTTGCAGCTCACCGAACAACTTGTTCTTTCTTTCTGTCATCTGAATAACACCTGCTCAATCCCAAACAGATTATTAGTGTTAATTATTATTCAGTCATCAACATCCGCTGTGTTGTAGGGGATTTTAATTTATGACAATGAGGAAGAAAAACAAACAAATATTCTAATTGGGAGCACTTGGTTTAAAGTAAATCATTTACATTCAGGTGACATCTAGGGTGACACTGTGCTGTCTGTTCATTCACACAAGCAAGACAGAAGCTAAAACTGCATTTCAGTGGAGACAAAACCATCATAGCCTTTTCTGGAAATAAAACTACTCAAAGTTCAAGCAGATGGTGCCTGAGGCAGCAGCTATCTGCTCACTGCAAACACAGTTGTGGCCACTTACAATGTTTTCCCTGCTGCTGCCACCCTGTAACCAAATGTTAGCCACAAGGACATCCAAGGCCTTCCAGCTCCTGCCATAAGTCACCTTCAGCTAAAGACAAGTGGCAGAAAGGCAGCAGGGAGAAACCTATGCAGCTCCTCCTTGCGAGCTGGCAGTGGGGCACCTGGCCACGCTTTCTACAAGCAATGAGCTTGTGTTCTGACACTAAACTGCTGGGAAATGGTCAGCTAGGAAGCCAAGGAAGTGTTCCTGGTGGGATGCACATGTACCTGGTTTCATCCCTCACTCACCTAGTGCTGCAGGCACCTTTGTCTTTTAAATAATTAATTATCTTGCTGTAGGCTGACTTGTTAATTATTTTAAAGTGGGACATACAGCATGGTATCATAATATTCCTAACAGTTTATGAAAATCACCCAAGTGTGTGGAGATTTGGTACTCTCTGCAGGAGTTTTGCTATGGAGTGTGAACATCAGCAGCCTGAGCTGCAATGTCCTGGTGTTATTTCCCTGGTCCACGTCAAGCTTCATCTTGAGCTTCGCCAGGAGCACTGGTGTGACTGCTGCTAGAGGGCTGCCTGTGTAGACAGACTAGAGTCAGCCCTCTTCCTTTCACCAAGATTTAGGTGGCTCAAAGAAGCTTAACCAGTGATTAGATGGCACTCTAATTTGTCAGAAAAAAAAAATGAAGCTGGTGTGCCAGTAAGAGCCTTTTACTGGGAAGGGACAAGGTAGCAGGGCTCTGGGTAAACAACTGGAAAGCTTCTTTTCACAAAGAGCTTTGATGGAGAAGAAAAGAAGGTAGAAAAAAGTCAAACAAAACACATGGAGGCTTATAATACATAAACTAATTGATGTTTGAAAATGCATTAATGAATAACGGAGAGAAGTATCTGTAAAAGAAAATGAATGCTTAGAGCAGATAATTGATAAGCTGTTTATTCACTGTGTGCTAGCATGGAGTCATGAAAAGAATATTAAACATGGAAGATAAATGAGAATTTGTTATTTTAAAGCCAGGATTCTCAGGACTTTATATATTGTATGTGCTACAGAAATAAACTCTGGGATCTTGTGAGTGAGTATATGGTATCAATGATAGAAGCAGTCTAGGTCCAGCAATACTCTGTCATTCCTAAAATCAGAGGATGATGGGGTGTATCATCACAGCAAGACCACAGGAGAAAAACAATGTGCTGGGAACATGGTAATCAATTTTGCTTCTTCAAAATCCACTGCAAATGTAACCCTGAGGTGTCTTTTTGGGCCATCACCCACTTTTGAGATATGAGTTAATAGATTGGAGGAATTTGAAATTTGTCTTCAGTGGCATCCTCACCGTTACTGGCACACTGACAAAATGGGTGTTGAATATGCATGTCCTTTACTGCTGGTTAGTTCTGCATCAGCACAGCCAGACAGGTGTTTTTAGCAGGACTGGGTGTCTCTGTTAGTTTTTTGGTTTTAATTCTCATTGTGAATTTGATCTTGGTGGGGACCTGGTTCTGTAAAAGCTAAGTTGAAAAGTCTTTTTCCATCTGTTTTTTGTCCTCCTGTGAAATAGATGTGTGCACACCTAAACCTACACGCACCTGGGCTTCTGAACACCTGCATGCAGTTATATGTTTAAACATACAAGTGTACAATTCAGATTACTTTCCCACAATATTTTAAGTGAGAGTTTGGATTTGGGGATTTTGGTTACTAGAGAGGTAAACTAAAAGCCTCAAAATGAGAAAGTATCAGGAGATGAGCAAGTGACCTATTCCACTTCCAAATCCCCAACTAACCTGTGCCAGAGGTGCAGGCTGATTTTGCAGAGTTGCTTGAGGCAGCAACTGCTGTGGGAGAAGCTCACATGGAAGCTGAGAAGGCAAAGAAACCTAGGTTAAAAACAAACAAACCAAAACTTTATTTGTAAGTTTGGCTCCTTTAAATTTGAGGTTTCTTCTAATGCCGTGGCTTCTGTGTAAGTTGTTTTTAATTTCTAAGCTGTGTATGTGGCACATGCTGTTACACCCTCTGCCTACTTCCATGATTCCTCGTGAAGTTACCTGAAGAGCAGTAGGTTGGCTGAGTCTATGCATGGATAAATCCTGCTGTGTGCTTGGTGTTCTTGGCAAGGGAGTGTTAGACTCCGTAATCAGCTTTGTCGGTGTAGCTGCAAGAAAAGTACCGGTGAGATCTTACATGCTGGAAATCACCCCTGTTTGAAGTGGGTAATACAACAAGACCTGGGTAGAACTTTTAATGGCCTGGCTAAATTCCAGTGGGAGTCATGGCTGTTCTTGTTGACTTCAGTGGCAATAAAATTAGACTGATAAGGAGGGTCTGGGCAAAGATAAAAGTAAATGAGACAGATTATTTGATTCTATGCTCCAATGAGCAGTGCAAAAAGACCCATGAACTGTTCTAAACCAGCTGGAACTCCCTTTATAGGGCCAAATAACTGTACATTTAGGTTAGCTCATTGGCTTTTTTTCCAGACCAGGATGCAGAAAGAGTCAACACTGGAGCATCCTAAATCTTGGCCAGAGGAGAGTCACCCACAAGCTGTTACTACTCATGTAAGTCTAGAGAAGTCTCATATTGCTCACACTGGTGCCCTCAAATCTAAAGACAAAATCCTAACTTTTGTAACAGATTGAAACAGCACATTTCAAATCTAATTCCAGTGCTCATCTTCCAGCATTTAGGTGGTTTTGCTAGAACCTTCCCTCCTGTACCTTACCATTTCAGCTTTTGCACTTCTTTGTCAGTGCATATCATCAATACCTCACAATTTACTGTTAAGTTAGCAGCTGTAGTATATAAGCACACATTCTTTAACTTGGCAAAATTAAAAATAATTCCATAACTCAGGAATGCCACTCACATGCTGGGTCTGACTTGGGTGTGTGGGAAGATTTTGGAGAGCTCCTGGATGACACAGAGGGTGTCCGACTAGTGCTGAGGATTGAGGCACCAATATCAAGTGCATTAAAGTGCTGTTCAGGATCCAAGCTGGCGCCACTGTCCTAAAACAAACCAGAAAAAGAGAATAGCTATTGCATCTGTCAGAGGTAAAGCATTTTGAAAATTAGTAATGATTGCACACCAGTTCTTTGGCAGACGTAAAATGACTTGAGCAGATCTAATCTCAGGTAGGCCAGCAGAAGACCTGGACAAAGGCATCGGTGTTCCAAACAGCATCAAACTAATGCATTTTATAAACAAGTGAGTTAGAAATAAATAGCAAGCTACTTCCATAGTCACTTTGTGCCTTCAGATGTTTTTCTGAATCTTTCTTTTGTGTTCAGTTGGATGTGACAGTATCTGCAACCTCTGTGAGACACTCAGCTGTGCACTGAGGATGAGCTTTGCTGTCTTTCCTCAAGAAATCACTGAGATGTAGCCAAGAGGGCTGATTGCCAGAACTTGTCCAAATGAATCTTTAAACTGTGGTACCTTGCCAAGGAAAAGTAGAGATATCTCACACTGCCCCTGACCATGTTCCACTTCATTTGTGGCTGTTACTGATCTCCAGGTTTATCCTTTCATAAACTCACCTCATTTATGTGAAAATTGTTCAAATGAGCAATGAGTTCTGATGTTGAGAGAATCCACCAACACTGGAAAAATACAATTCTGGAGTCTCCGGTGACATTAACATAGGAACAAGTTGCTATTACTACATAAATTAATGAAAAATGCTTTTCTCATTGTACCTTTAGTGCTGAGGACACAACCTCTGAGGACACTTCTTCCAAGCCCATCTCCTGTCTCCTCTCCACCCGAACATCTGCATAACTGAATGGAAAACATAATTCTATGTATCAACATGGAACTGCTGTATTTCTTAAGATGTACTTTAAGAGAGTGGAGGAACAAATTACTGTACATTTTACAGGTGAAATGAACAGCTGAAAAGTGACTTAGTCAAATGCTACTGATAACATTTAAAATTTTCAGATCTTGCTCTGTTCCCATCTTCTTGAAGTTAAGATGCATATTAAAGAACTATATAAAAAGGTCAAGTTCACATCCTACAACCACTTTATGACTTCACTGGGAAGCTTCTACACATCTCTTTAAAAACAGTGTAAGGATTAGAGGAATGAATATTTAAAGGATCTGTCTATTCTCTGTTTTTGCACAAAATGGAAAAATGCCATAGTTCTCTGCCCCTATACTAAAAAAAAATTAAGCTTAACATAAACTAAGGTTTAGTCTGATAATTTTTCTATAATTACCCTACTTCCTTCAGAAAGTTCAGGCTTAATTTTTTTCTTATGTAAATGACGTTATATTTTTAAAAGAAAATGCTGGCAGATATGAGGATGCTCCTATCTTTATGTCCTTTATGTCCCGGCCGGTTGATAGGATTTTCCATACCTTACCACCATGTGTGTGCACACAATGAACTCTGGCTTGGAGTTCCACTGGTGGTAGGTGATGTAGTAATGGGTCTGGAGCCAGATCCACTGCTGTCCTTTGGTCAGAAACCGATAGCAGCACGACTTCCCCTTGCCGAACTGCATCACTGCCAGCAAAAGATACACACAGCTTGTAGCACAATTTCCCACACGAGAATGACATGAAATGTGAAAAAAGTGACAAAAATATCTGTCATAGGTAGACAGTAGTATTAGCACCAATTTTGAGTAAGTGCTCCTCTCAGCCTTCTGACAGAACAAAAATCACAATGATTAGTAGGTATTCTGACACTTTGGATGGTACATTCCTACACAGTACAATTAACCTTAAGTTTGGACACTAATGAATTACTGTCTGCTACAATTTAAACATAGATCTTACCCTGCTTTATGTGCTGATCACATACTTAATTAGACACCTGGGATTATTTTCTAGGAGTGATCATCTTAAGTTCTAGACCAGAAAAGTACAGGATAAAAATACTTGAAAAGATGAGTATTATGTGCAGATGGTTTTAGAATGAGGTAAGCATAGGACACTGTGCAAAGACAAAAATAATTTGAAAGGAAATTCCCAGACTGACAAGAATTCAAACTATAGTAAACCAGGGTGTACTGAAGGTTTTAAAGATTCACCACCCAAATTAATCTCTGCTTTTTTCCCCTGGTAATTTCAAGGGGTTCCCAAACATCCACATATTTAGCCTTTCTATATTTCAATGTCAACATATAAAAACTAATGTTGACAGGATACTTTCACGACAGGCAGAGGAGGTAAGATGAGATGTTACAGCCAGTTCTGTAAGCAAATATTTGAAAAGCATTGCCTTATTTTCCTTACTTAATGAAAGAGTTTTTCAATTAAATCCTAATAGACTATATCTAAATAATCACAGCTAATCCCAAATACACAGTGAACAACATTAGGGGAAATAATCCACAAGAATTGCTTGAACTATTTATGCATGTTCTTTACAAATAGAACAGGGGTCAAATCTGGCATATTTTATCCATTCAGTGAGTCTCTACTTTTGGGGATACAGAAGATAAAATTGTATTTTTCAGAGCTTGGTAAGTCTGTCCCAGGTGCCAATCAGCTGCAGTGCCTGCAGTCTGATACAGCTCTGCTAAGATACACAGGCTGAGGCAAGAGGCAAACCTCCCCTTTCAAACAACATTTCACTGAGGTGTCCCAGTGACTTCCCAGGAACCTGGGCCATGTGATACTTACAGTGTTCATGGCACCTTGCTAGCAGCTCTAGGTCATCTATGTGGTAATAGTCGTAGCCAGAAGTACCCAGCACTTCAAAAGGCAAGTACCCGATAATCGGCGGTGCTCTGCGGTTGGGCACAACAGGAGTCCATAAAACACAGAACAAGCAGTTCTGCATGTTGATGTAGAGATGCAAACAACCCAGATCTACTTTCACTTATCATTGTATAGTTGTTCACCTCAGGGGGCCGGATCTGACTTTCCCCCACCATGAGCCTGGAACACCCAGCTGTGCACAGCAATACCGGCAGGCACCATCCCACCAGACAAGACTATGACAACACCCCTTCTTCAGGGAAAAGGTGATTGTGGAAAGCAGCTTCTCAGGGACCTTTACAAAGGAATCTGCTGTGAGGGAGCTGTTCCCTGGCTGCTGCTTGGTCAAGGGGCTCTGCGATGGCTCCTGCAGCCCTTACACCGGGGAAAATGTGTGGGGAGGTGTTTGGAAGCCATCATCTGCGGGGACCGGGGGGATAAGAGAGGAAATCATCTGTGCTGCTTTCCTCTGGGTGCCTGGAGAGCTCATCTGTGGCATGCTGAGGCACTTGCTTTGTATCTTTGCCAGCACAGATGCCTCAGGCCAGCATAGACTTTCCCTCCATAACTCAGTGGGAATTGCACACACGCAATCAATGACTGGATTTGGAAAGAAGGATTTCTGCAGCTGTATAATAATTAGATCATTTTGCCATGTGACAGACTTTGGTCTGTTGATAATTTTAAAGGAAGGAAGAACAAGCTAATCACAAATTCAGCTGAAGAAGCAGAGTCCTTTTGTCTTAAAGGCCCATTACAAATAAAAGCAAAAGTAAATGTAAAATAGCAAGCATCAGCTTTTGTAGGAATTTCGGTGGCAGCCCTCCTGTTCATGATTTAGATGTGAAATGGAACACTACTTGAGAAAACTGTACTTGTGAAATAGTAGTAGAAAAGCACCAAACACAACCAGCAGGGCTTTTCTTGTCACCAACCTGTGATCCAGGAATAAAAATTTCCACTCCAGACTGTGTCTTGATGTGAATTCCTCTAGAGGTTCTTCTACGATGCACATCTCCTGTCCAATGGAGAAAACTGACTTACTGAGAGTTGGAGCTTTGCTCCTCTGCTTCATCTAGCTTTTGTTAGCTATAAATACACGGTGCATAAGAGGAGAAAAAAGAGGATTCACCCATTTTCTGGCCATTCCAGAGAGCAAACTATTGTATTTATCAATGCCAACATTTTTTATATGAGATAGGGAGAAGAACTTGTAATGCACACGTACTTAAGAGCTGAGACTGTGCCTCAGGGTGCCAAAACTTTTTTGGCTTTGAAGTGGTGCCTGGGGTGTGATGGCCGTGGGCTTTCCCAGCACCCAGTCTGTGCCTGATCCCACCAGGGCTTGCCACATCTTGCTTCACTCCCTCTGTGTTACTAAAGATATCCACCACCCTTGGTCCTTTTGGATGTCTGCCCTCCAGGCTCTCTGAGAAATGGGGACACTTTCCTTCTCCCTCAGTAGCTGCAGAGGAGTAAATAAATGCCTTTTCATGCAGCCAGCCTGCGTGGGATCTGTCCAGTGGGTAAAAGGGGTCAGTGTTGCCTTGCACTTCACTGCCACAGCAAACAAGCTGGCCTTTAAGACTGACAGCAGCCCTTGGTGCTCACGAGGACAATAATTAATAAGTGAGTTATGTGAGGCAGGGCAGCATTGTCTCAGAGAGATAAGGATTAGGAGGCAGATAGTGGTGGTCACTTGCTGGGTAGAGTTGGGAAGTAGAGGGAAGGATGTCAGCACAGCGAACACCCGTGCATGGGCTGGGGCTGGCTGCATGCCTTATAGCCATCTTGCTGTCCACTCCAAGCTCTCCTCTGCTAACCTCTCCTCTCTCACTGAGTGCTTTGCAGGGGCAGCTGAAGCTCCACGAGCTGCCTAGAGTTAGCCTGGAGGCTCCTGGCCTGGGACTTCCTAGCATCAGCATTCTGGATTTGTGGCATCCAGGGTCCTGGTGTCCTTGAGGTCTCTCCTGCAGGAGGGTCTCCATCCTCACTGGTTAAGACAGCCTGCCCACTTGGCCCCCAATGCTGCTGTTCTCCTGCTCCCTGATGCCACATCCCCCCACGCTGTGGGCTCAGTGACACCTTCCCATAATTTCCATTACTGCTTCTCTCTCTGCTGCCCCTCAGGCAGAGGAGACCAGTAATGTTTTAAACCCTGTTGGGAGCAGAGAACAAGCTGAGGTGTGCTGCCATCAAGCAATTCTTTGATACCTATCAATGCTGATGAAGTAGTTTGAAGTCTCTAGCTGTGCAGAGGCAAAAGGCTTCATAAACACCTTAAATTCCTCTCTCTCCCTCTCTCCAGTTTAGGCCAAAATCCATGCTGATGCCAAGAACATACACTAAAATTCAATGTGCAAACACTGCTGTGTGCAACCAAACTGCTGATTCTGTCTTCCTTAGTTGGTCAGATAAGCATTTTACATTCATTTTACAGTAGGAAGTCAAGAGTGGGAGTTAGGTGAGTCACCCAAGTGAACTGAAGAGATGTGTGCTCAGGACCTTGTGGCAGTTAAAACCTTCTCAGGCTGTTCAGCAGCTGCTTCCTCCCTAGCACTGGGCAGCTCATTGCCACGACTAGCTCATTTTGTTTCCCTGTTTAGTTTGAGATGCTAGCTACCTAAAGACAAGGGAATTTGCTTTTAGAGTTCTCAGAGAACCTTTAACTCCAGCCCTTCTGTTAATATGAATATTATGGTTAAAATTCATGGGAAGTGTCGTTACTTACCCAGAATACTTGCCTGCAGGGTCAGGAATCAGTCTAGAATGCCCTGCAAGTTCCAGAGCAGTAATGGAACCAGGCCGAGGGAGCAGTGATTTCATATTGGTCACATCTCAATTACACAAAAAAAACCTCTTAAACTCTGGGCATAGGACACCTGATGCAGTAGTTCACATTTGTTTATGAGGGAACAGCAAGGTTAGGCGCAAGCTTGGTTTGTCTGCCCTTATAACCACAAGCAGCTATCTTACTTCCAGGATTTGCAAGAAGGGAAACAAGCAGTAGTCCACCAAAGATGCTGAGGAGCACAAATCAAAGTGTTGGTGGTTATCTGTATCACAAAATCACAGAATTTACTAGGCTGGAAAAGACCGTTGAGACCTTTGTACATTGTCCCATCGAAGGAACAGAAAGCAGCAATGAGCAACCAAATTTCAAGGCAACTTTGTAATTTCTATTGCAAGGAGGGTTTCTGTATCCTGTGCAATGGGGGCAGAACTGACACTGCTTCCAAAGATCCTGGCTTGCACTGATAATCCTCTTCACTGGATTTTTATGCATGAAATGTGATATCTGTAATCCATTCAATTAGCAAAACTAAGAACCTTCTGTGTCACCCCATCTGAAAGTGTTTTGAGTAGTTCTGAAATGCAAGGGACCCAGGGTGAGCACTTACCTTTAAAAACTGAGGCGTTGCCAAACGAACAGTCGCAACAAAGCAGATTTGCTTTCCTGGGGATGTTCTGTAAGCCCTTGGGACAGCCTCATCAAAGCCATTGCAAGTGGAGTTAGGCACTAGTTAGGGGAAAAAATGGGACCTGGAGTCATGCCTCATATAAAATTTGGTCTCCCTGAATATTTTGCACACTCCAAGTGTTCTAATACTATTTTTATTCAGAGAAGTGCTCTAAAAGCTTTTAAAGCTGATACGCATATATTTAAATCCAAGTCAGTCATGTTAGGCAGAAAGGCATCAGAGCTTAACTTCAACTATGAATTTTACAGGTTAATCCTGATAAAAATAAGGCCAACCCTTATTACAGAGCATAAACCAGTTTTCTGGAAAGAAACCCCACGCATCCAATTGCTCTTTTCCACCACTCACAAGAAAAAAAAATGCTGCAGCATGCCTAGTGTTGTAACTTCCGTGATGCAGTGAAAAAAAGTGTTGGCAAAGGAGGTAGCTGAAGGGAGTTCGTCAAGTCATCAGTGGCAAAACACCGGGGCCCACAGCCAGCCAGGCTTCATCAAACTAGCAAGAGGATGCTTGTGATTCTAGGCTGCTGAAGAATGCCTTCCCCTTCTGCATCAAAAGAACTGTCCCCAGTGTGCTCAAGTTATCCTTGTTTTAAAGAAGAGGAAAAGGGACCCCATGTATGGCACTGGCTTCCAGAGATGGGCACATCTGGCAAGTCTGCAAATGGTCTGTAACACTGGGCAGAGTGAAAAACTGGGTGTGATGTGGCTACACATTCTGTGTGTGCTTTTTACCTGTGTCTTTCATGATTGCATGGCTCCAGCTGCTTTGAGAGCCCCACTAGCACATCTAGCCACAGAGATACATTGCCAAAAGGATGTGTTGCTGTAAACTAGTCCACAGTCCCGTGTTAGAATGACATAATGCAAATTATTCCTCCAAATTCAAGCTGTTTAGAGATGGTAATCCCACTCCCACAGCTATGAAAGAAAATGGTGTGCCAGGCTGCATAGTGGGAACTGGGCTGGATTCCTGCCCTGCCTATCCAACTTTCTCCCATGGGGGCAGAGAAGGTCCTGTCTAGCAGCCAGAGTTCACCAACATGAGCTAATTTAATGCTAACAGGGATTAATACTAATATGAAACTCTCTCCTTACTATTAGGCCCCTATATCCACCTTCATGAAGTTTCTGACAGTTTGGCTCTTCTGCACAGGGCAAAGCATTACTGTGAAATTGAAGAGTTTTGTATCTATCTGGGGAGAGCATAACTAGCCATTTTTATCCTGGGGTGCTTCTGCATTGGGATTTCATTCATTCCCACAAATTGCAGAGATGGAAGAAGTCTCAAGTGATCATATGTGGTTTTGGAACCCAATTCAACCCATTAAAAGTCTTAGAATATTGATGAATTACTGATAACAAGGATAACAGGGTATGAGACAGAAAAGAAAGTATGCTGAGTGGAATTCACACCTGTGATTAACTGGTTTAGGCCACGGTATGTACAATATATATTACGCCAAAAAGGAAAAGAAAGCTTCTTTATCTGAGAAGACAGCACAGACACGAACATCCACATCACATCCTCTCTCATAGCTGAGACTGGAAGGCATGGCTGATTGGATATAGAGATAAAAAATATGGGCAAAATTCTCTTCCTTTCACCAGCAGAGCACACGTGCTCTTGGGACTCCCTAGGAATATGTATTCCCATTCTAATCTGGGAGTTATGCATATATATGTGGGCTTCTATATGATTATTAACACAAAAAGTTGAAAAAAAGAAGAGCTAAGTTCCAGAGGACGCATGAGTAGCCTAAGTAAAGACTTATTGGTCCATCTCTGATATAATAATTTAGTGCAAGTCCATTGATTTCTGTAGTTTGTCCCATTTAGAAATAAATGGGAATGCTATAAATCTGCATTACGGGCATTGAGAAAAGTTACTTCCAAGCCTGCTATGTAGTATGTTGTGACATTTGAAGTTAGTGGGGCTGTTTCTCTCTGTAATAGCCAAGTTCAGTAGCAAATTCTTGCAGTCTGGGCTCTAAGATATGAAAATAAGAGAAGCACATTTAGCCTCAGAAACATAGGTATGAGGTTAACTAAAACCTTGTTAGCGAACAATGGGCTTGCAAATGCCACCAGTTGTAGAAGGAAGCAGAGACTGAGTCACACCAAAGAGAGCAGATGGCTTTTTTATGTCAGCTGTTGGATGTAAACAGCCACAAGCCTGAGATATATTCCCAGAAGACAGCAGAATAGATCCCTGAATGTGGCATTTACTTAGAAGAGAGCAGGATACATCCCTGAATGTGGCATTTACAAAATAGGATTACATTTCCAACAGGTAAATGCAGTAGTAAGAGGGTAATAATTATTGTGCAGGACAGCTAGGCAGCAATTTGGGATTTCCTCACAACATTTGGAAGTGAATGAATAAGCCCAAAGAGATGAGACAGAGCTGGCCTGGCTGGATGTTATCCTGTCTTTGAACAGCTATTGTGCCATCTCATACTCAGCTGCCTTTGACGAAGTCCAAAGCATTAAAAGCCTCAATGATGCAGGCAGGTAGCCACTACATTGTCAAGTACATCTCCATCTGAAAATGACAACTACAATAACTGAAAGAAAAAAACCACTCACATTTGCTTCTGAATTATTTTGCTGCCTGACTTAGGTTGTTGGTATCTTTTCTTTCCACAGCACTACCTGCATAGCCTACTTTGCTCTGCTTTTGCAGCTGGTCAATGAATTTCAACCTTTTTTGGTTGATGAATTTTGAAGTGTAGTTAAAAAAAAAGCTCATTGGATGAATTTTTAAAAAAATACAATCCTGGTATAAACTTCTAAAAAAGCCTGCTGAAAAAACCATACTTTATGACTTCAAGTCCCTTTAAAAGAAACACAACAGAGGTTGCCAAGTTCAGTAGCAAACTTTCTGAGAGCACCACAGAAAAACAGTGGAATAGAAAATATAGGATCAAGCCTGAGGCTATGATGATATTAACATTTGTAAGTCAAATATAGGACTTGGAGCGCTTTCGTCAGAAGATGCCTAATGAAAATGTTAGGCTGGCCATAAACAGGTGGGCTTGGGTAAATGAAGGCCTGTGTGTTTCACCATTAAATGATTGAGATAAAATATGTTGAGTAAGGAATCAGAAGATCATGTGACAAAGCTAAATACATAATCAGAAAGGTGAAACAGTTGTCTCATATGTATCAGCTAGCTGATGCTCCTCAGCGTGAATTTTAATAGTTTTTGTGGTTACCTATCACACCTGCTACTCCTGGAGTACCACAAAATTCTTTTGTAGAAGTATTAAATACCTGCAAATATCTCATAAGACACAAAGAAACTGATTTACTTATATAGAGATCTTTGTTTGATTTTTCTTTCGTTTTTCTATTTTTTTTAAAAGACCAGAACACTAGGGGCTGAATGTTACAAAAAAATAATATACACAAGGAACCAAGCCCTTCACTATCACAGACAAAAGGATTTTTATCCTTAGGGAGAGAAATGATGCCACATGAAATGAATGAAAACACGTTTAAAAAACCCCAGATGCCGCTTTATTCAGTTAATAATAGTAGAGCAGTCAGTTGCTCGGTCATCTTACTTCAACTTGGAATGTGTAAAACATAATCTTCCTAAGATACCAAACCTCCTGCTTATGCAATTTGAAAGAAGAAATCCCTCCTTCCTATTTTGTCAGGAGATGTTAATGTTTAAAGAACCAGTCTTAGTGACTGAACAGTGATTTCAAAAAACATGAGCCAAACAGACCAGAATAAAATCAAAATTGTTTCATACAAATTAATTCAGGCCTCAAATAAACAGAGTATTTGGCAATTAATAGATACAATGAAGAAATCTAAAGTGCTGGTGGTGAGTCAAGACTGGTCTCAGTAGCTATGTAGATGAGTAACAGTGACAGACAGTATCCATACATCACCTGCCCACTTTAATCTGCTCTCTCCTCTTTCCTCCTCCTGTTTCTCCCCTGGCCATCCTGTGTTGATATGAATCCCAAGCAGATTCTTTAGGACAGGCATGGTGGCTTTTGTTTGCATAGAGAGCCTAGCATGAATGCTGCATATTGTTACCTGCAGCTTCTATGATATTGTTAATAGCAAATAATAATATGCAGCTGTTGGTTCTGATCAAAACATTCATTTTGGATTGAGTTATTCTTGTTTCAAATGTTTCAGCATATACTTATGGACGCTCCAGATCAATGTATCTTCTGTATAAACTGTTTCTTTCTTTTAAAAATGAATTCAGATGCAATTAATTTTTCTGAAAGTTAAGATTTTTTTTTCTCCTCAACATAGTAATTTTCTTGATGTTTATTATTCTATCTGAGAGATGTATCAGCTAACAGTAGAGTATCTGCTATTATTAGTATTCAGTAACCAGATACTTCCTGAGTTTCCATGTAATTGGGAACAAAAATGCACAATTTTAAATTCCACTATGATATTATATTACTTGATTAGGAACTCTTTTCACATAATGCTTATCTTCTTCAAGAGAAAAGCTTCAGGCATTTTGGATGAAAGGACAGATCTATCACTTAAAAGATGCTGGTGGTCCTTTTTAATATTGATTAACTCTTTGAAAGAGAGGACTCTGGTTTTGTCCCTTTCAGGAGTTTTCAAGCAAGTGTTTCACTTCAGAAAGAGGACACCAGAGCCAATATTTGGATATATAATTATGAGAGATCTTTGTTCACAACTGTACAAACAATTTTCACAGGAGGGATAAATCCAGCCCATCTTACCATTTCTTAACAGAGTGAGCTATTAAGCAGCTTTGTAAAAGAATTTATTCTCACTCGATTTGACATTTTATACTGGGAGCTGAGCACTTCCTTGGATTTTTGAGGAGGGTTACCTTTATTACTTGCCCTCCCCCTCAGCTCTCAGGCAAAACTGGGTGGGAGCCACTGTATTATTCATTGGTGATGCTGATATGACTCTCTCTCTTATCAGGTACCACTGGTAAATAGGTACCAAGTGATGTACTGGGCTCCCTCACATGTTTGCAGGCATGCATGTCTTTTGCTAAAATCTGGGCTACAGACCCAGAACCTGAAATATATAAAAATGCTGGATAGAGTTCCTATTTGCAAATAAAACAAAAACAACACTGATGATCTGATAGCAAGTAGGCATTTCTCACAGAAGCAAAAAGGAACTCCACCTTCCTTGTCCGAATGGCCCACGGGCCACCTCCTTTCCTCTCACGGGACTACTGAATCTTCACATCAGGTTACAGTCCCGCTTTTCTCATTGAAGCTTAATTAATGATGATTATACAATCCTCCCAAATGGAAAATCAAATCTCCTGTATTTGATTTAGCACAGCCAGTGACTCATGCAGGCGCTCTGCACAGCTTGCCTTGCTGTTTCACTGGTTGGCTGCTCTCACTTGGGCACAGCCAATGCAATGGGGATGCACCATGTGCAGACAGCTCATGTCACATCCCTGGTGCAGATACAGCTGCAGAAATGTTCTGCAGTAGGGCTTGCAGAGTACAGATTCCTCAGGACCAGTCCAAGTGTGCATGCTCTTGCTAACCCTGGCACTGGGCTGGGCAGCTCCTCCAGCCCACAGCTAAAGGTGATCCCAGGAGCTCCAGGGACAGTGATCTCCCAAAAGACTGAAGACCTGCTGTGAACTGTGACAGCTTCCTGGGCAATTTCTGGGCCCTGCACATGCATGTCCCTGCCTCTTCTGGGATCAGCGAAGATGCCAGTGACTGCTCCTCTGTGGGAGTAGCATGGGTTCGATGTAGACTGTGTGTGATCTGGCTCCCTGACAGCAATTCTGGTGACAAGTCACCTTGGCAGATATCAGGTATTTGTTCTCCTTCATCATGAAAGAAATTATCTTTGGCATCTCAATACAACAGCCTTTAAAGCCCCAGAGCTCCCATGAAAATTAGGGACAGCAGCTAAGCCCCTAACTGGCTTTCTAAGCCACAATCCTTCAAATTAAGCCATTCAAACCCATCCCTATATGATGTTCTTAGCCATAAGTCACAATGCAACTAACAGAAAAGGTATGAAGGAGGAGGGAGGAGGGGCAAGGTAACTGGGAACCCACATGCATGACCTCCTTGCCCCAGGCACCAATACTGTTTGAGCAATGAACAATAATAAAATAAGCCTAAGGAGATGATAATTCAAAAGAGGCTACATAAAAGGTTATGTGGAAGTAGAATAAAGATAGTGACATTTCTGTTAAAGAGGGTGAAGAAGGACCTACCAGTTCTTAAAAGCATCAGCAAAGGTTAAATGAGAAGGAATGGAGACAGATTTACTCAGGCTGTTGCTGCTATGACTCTACATTAATGACAATAGAATAGCTAAGCATCCTGATAGGATATAACCTGCCCAGGGATAAAAGAACTTTCCTGGCCATAGAGGCTCTGGCATTCCTGTGGCAGGAACACGCAGGCAGAGTGGGCTCAGAGTATGCTCAGCAAACCATTGGAAATAAAGGTAGGAGTTGGCATTGGGTGGCTAAAAAGGAACGGCAGGATTTGTATTTAAAGAACATCCTGTATGTCTCCCATGTGTAAAAACATGCTCGCACTTCCACTGCTGTGAAAAGCTACAGGGAAAAACATTCTTCAATACATTCATAAGGAATGTCTCCTGCTAATTAAGCCTAATTTGCAATTTCTGTCTTTCTCCCCCAGCTAACTCTTTTCTTTAGCTTAGAATCCTTTCTTCACAAACACCTCCAAAAAGCAGGCTTTAGGGCCAGCTGATCCTATGCATGTAGAACAAATGCTGCCCTGAGTGATACATGTCTCTCCCACCACCCTTCCCCACCACTTTCTTTCTTGCCCACTTGGCCTCACACCTGGAGGACAGATGACTGGAGAATGGGTATTTATTTAACAAGAGGAAAAGAGGGCCAATACTGTCAGGTCCAACAGGTGACAGCCCTGAGGAGCATGGGCTGGGGGATGGTGCCTAATAACTCTGGGCCAAGCAGAGGCAGGAACCCAGCCCACCACTGCACCCACCAGATGCTCGAGGTTGTTTGTGCCACAATTCCCTGTGCCAAAGCACAGCTGCTTGCCAACAGCCCTTGGGTAGCTTCCTCAAAGGGTGGAGCCTTCGCATGGTGCTCACTTGAGCTGATTCTCCTGTGCCTTGCTCAGGGTGCAGCTGGCTGGTGAAAGGAGCCCAGTGGATCCAAGGACAGGCCCTTCAGAGGTCTGCACTCTCCGCTGGTCGCTCACCTGTGAGCCAAGGGTATCAGATCTCAAGCAAGCAGTTTGCTGCTGCTACATGTGAGTCCAGTGCACTTGCTTCCCTTTGCTGGGAGGCAGCCATGGGGGTGAATCCCAGCCACAGGGGAGCAGTGCTGGACATGCACTGGTGAGGCATCTCCATCAGGGTCTGCACTGAGCTGGCGAAACTGAAGTCAGATGGCAAGGGGGCCAGGAGGCACCATCTCACAGAGCCAGGCTAAGGCGACCCCTCCCTGTCAACCAGAGGGTCAGACTGTAGCACAGGTGAGAAGAAAGTGGAAGAGACAAATGAAGTGGAAGATTTAGAAAAAAGTGGCACAAAGTGGGAAGAAATGTGAAGAAAGCACATGACTTGCTTGAAAGCTATAAAGATGGGGTCTTTGGAAAATTATTTGGTGTCTTCGGAAATCAATATGTTCCCATTTAGTTTCTATGCATTAAGCTAGGGAAGATATCGGTAATGTAAGTTTTATCATTCTTCTGAGAAATAGCCACAGATAAAATTGCTGGGATGTGAAATCCTAACGGAAAAGGGGGCAGTATTAATGTCATGCCAAAATAAAGAGCTGAAAATCCTTGAAGAAAATGGATCAGAAATTCCCCTGGTAGAAACGTATCCTTATGAGTCAGCACCTGAAATCCAGTTTCTGCTCTAGAAAACAGAACAGCTTGGTGTGCTCGTCTGTCAGGCAGGCGCATTTCACTTCATTCAAACTAGAAAGCATACAGGCAGCTACATTTTTTTTATACAAATAGAGCCTCAAATCAGATGGCACCAAACAAGAAATACATATCTCCATCTTGCACGTAGGTTTCTATTCTAGTCATGTGGAGCAAAAGCAGAAAGTTAAATGGGGACAGGGACATTTTTTTTCACAGCGTGGTGTGCAGTTTTTGGAAAGCACAGTGGGGAATTTTTTTGCAGAGGATGACCTATTTGGAACAATACCAGCAACTTTGGAAATGCCACTCTGGAGTTCAGTCAGGCAAGTAACTAAAGCAAACTTGGGCAGGCAGGAGAAGGAAAGTAATAAAGGAGTATTTCATTTCTGACACTAATGGCCGTGCAGCAATCTGTTTGTTAGAGAATGGGTGAGGTGGAAATCTGTTCTTCATCCCTTGAAAGATGGTTTCCCTGGACTGACTGTGGCACATTAGTGACTATGCTGACTGCATTTCTTCCCTCTTTTTTTTTGGAGAGTATTGGGTTCTGCAGTGCTGGAGAAAAATGCAAAATGGCAGCTGGAGAAGGAGGTGGGTGGCAGTGTTCTCAGCCGTTCTGATGCCACGTGGCACTGCTGCCTTTCCCCAGGTTTTTGCAGAGAAGGGTGAGAAGACAGATTTGACAGGTTATCAGTTCTGGCACGGAATTTGTGTTTAATGTAAACCAGCAGATAAAGTAGCAAGATTATAATTTTGCTGATAGGTGGGATCTTAGCACACAGTATTAGTGAGCACAAGTAAACCCACCTCTAAACCTGTCATTATTTGCAAACTTACCCGGAGTCCAGGATCACTGGAAGTGAAAGGCAGTAACAAAAGCAACTAACACAATTTCACTCATCACATGTACTCATCCAGCTATTGCAACTCAGCCATGAGATCCGTGTGAAGCAAAATTTATCCCGTAATGTTAAAAATAGTTCTGTCAGTTAAAAGCCTGTCTTTTTCAATGGAGCAATACTTATATTTTATTTTACACAGCTAAAGTAACATTTATACAACAATTAAAGCTTACCATTGCTGTAAGACCGAAAATTTCCTACAAATTTTATGTATTCATATGTTGGAAATTCCTTTGGGTTCAAACTTCCTCTCAGAAGATGACAATAAAACTCTAGTTCATTGTCAGCTGGATTGTTAAAAGAAGAAGAAGAAGAAATAAATATACTATTTAAGCTAAACATAACCAACGGTGTCTTCCAACCCCAATCTTGCAACTGGTGGCACAAGAGCAGCTTGTTACCACTCAGGAGTCCTAAACACCAATGTGCTTTGCAGGACCTAAACACACTGCAGGACCAGAGCCTCTGCAAGGAAGGGCTTTGCTGGGATGCAGGTTGCTCAGAGCTGTGCGCAGATGAGCCGGCAGCTCAGGCACAGCCTCAGAGATTAACTCGCCCTTCTGTGACACCACCTCATCACAGGAGTTACACAGCCATAGCCTCGGTGCAGCAACAGAGAAAACTGGGTCCTTCACTTACTGCTTCTTTCTATTTAGGCTCCTCACAGCTCACAGCTGTTCTACATCTCATGTTGGAAAACTCTGCTTAATTACCTGAAAATATCTATTAAATTAACTTTGGTGTAATAGCTATCAGCTGCAGGTTTTGTATGATACAGTAGAATGAGCAGCTGTACATCCTACATGATCATGTGTTTTCTGGTTTTCTACATCTTACCTCCTAGACTGACTAAGGCCGAGGAAGTAAAAACATTTCTAAGAAAAACAAAATTCAATTGGAAAAAGAATTAGAGGTATTTTTGACTGTAAGGCAAACCAGAGGTACACCACATTAGCTTATCTCTGAACAACATCTTACTTGAACAGGCTGAAATATCAATTAAGATGTGATTTGTCTCAGGCGAACTCTTAATTTCCATCGGCTAACCTATTTTCCTTAGCTGTCTCAAATGATGTGATATTTAATAATTAACATAACTGCAAGTAGTCTTAGCCTAGTAAAATAAAGGCAAAGAGTTTTATTTAAAAATAGAACCAAAGGGTCATTCCAGGTGGCAAGATCTTTTTGAAAGGCTATGAACCTAATTTTTTTATTGCACATCACGTAAAAAACTCTTTCTGTGAGAAATTTTTTTTATCCTGCCCATGCTTTTTCATTTACTAGAGAAGATAAAATTAAACTTACTTTTTAGGTAATCCGATGAGGCAGAATCTGTCATAAGCATACAAGAAGATAACATCTTATAAATTTCTGAGTGTTCTTGTTCTGGGAGGAAGTTTAACAAATTCTGATCCAAGACATCACACTGCAAAGAGAAATAACTTTTGAGACAAATAGAAATATCACAACAAGTAACACTTGCAGAGATGCACAACAAGGTGGATACAAAGCATGTGGCATTTGACAGGAGTTTCCTCACTGATTTCCAGGTACTCTAAAACAGAGGGGGAACCTGAGTGGCCACTTCTCTGTGGGCTGGTCACCAGATTAAGTCTCAGCACTCAGCAATATTGAATGTTTCTCAGAGACCATCAGATGCAGCAGGTATGTCCATGCAATTAAATGATGAGACCTGGAAGAGGGCTGGGAAAGTGTGTCTGGCTCCCCATACTGCCACTAAGCTCCATCCACAGGCCTGTTGTGGATCATTGGAATTTGTTCTCTCCCTGACAGAGCCTGATTTGCAGGAGCAGTGAGGCAGAGTCACCTTGAGCCAGCCAGGTCAGTCCCAGACCCAGCCCTTTCCCAAGGGGATCCCCTCAACTCCTGGGAAATGCCCTTGGGATGTCAGGCCATGCTCCCCACTTCCTACATCCTGGCAGGTGGGAGCAAGGAGAAGGGGACTTCCAAATCTGCACATGACTTTACAGCAGTTGGTCTCCAGTGGGGGGAACTTCACAGCGCCACCAACACAAACCCTCCCTCTGGCCAGCCATGAGCTGAATGTCCATGTGCCTCCAGCCCCATGATAAGCAGGCTTGAACCTGAAATCCATCAAAAATCTAGGAACTGAGACTTGGGAATGGAAAGAGGAGATGGTTTTGTACAAAAGGCCATGGCTGGCCCATGGTGGAGAAGACAAAGAGTCTGTCACAGGCTGCCAAGAGGCAGTTAGTCACCTATGCTCAGCACAGTGACTAACCCAACACTAGCAGAGCATATCCAGAAGGAAGCCTGAGATAACGTGACCCTGGAATGGCATCCACTTACATCTGTCCCACTTGAGACTACCTCAGGCTGAGCTGGCACACCGACACAGCTTTGTGTGTCATCAGAGCAGCTTCTATCAGACTCTACAGTCATGCTGAAAACATGTAAGCCCTGTATGAGACTGGCAAGTCATTAACCATCATTTATTTATGTAAGATTGTGCTTTGGTTTCCATCTGCTTTCTATTCATGCTAGCTTTTCTGTGTGGAATTCCTGTTTAGAGTGGTGAAACTCATTGAGAAGACTTTCAAAGTCAGAGTGCTATGCTTTGTACACACACCTTGAGAAGACTGTATCACTTTAGATGATTCAGTTATAAGTATATATGCTCATTACTTCAATATTCCTGTTGTGAAGAATACTTGAAAGTTATTTTTGCAGCTTTACTTTATATCTTGTTAATGTGAATCCTACTGACACATTATGTGATAAAGGTTTTTTATATATGTATAAATACTTACATACACACATCTATATACACCTACCATACTTCACAAAATATAGTACACTGTTTCATGTAATTTTTTTTACACCATATGAAGAAAGAAAACTGTGCTGGTGAGCTCTGTTCAAAGCTTAGGTGCAATCTCAGAAATTACTTTTTTCCTGTAAATGATACCACCAGGTTAATTAATCTCCCATCTACTCTGCAGTAACTGCAGGAAGACTAGATGTGATCACCACTCCTCTTACTGAAATTTTTTGTCTCCATACTGTGACCAAGCTCCAATTCCAAACCTCTGATTAGTCCTGCACGGCTGTTTCTGTTTCAGGTGATAGCTGCAGAGGCCTGTGACTACACCTATGGTATGAGCTGCAAGAGACTTTTATTCCACACATCCCCTCAGAGCAACCTCTCCCCCTGAGCACCAGGTATTCATTGATTTGCAAGCCTTGGTATTTACAGTTTTTGCTGCCATCATGTACCACATCCACATCTGAATATTTGGTTTGCATCTTTGATCATAGGAAATACCAAATTTTTTTAAATGAGTTTGGGAAAAATGCTAAGGTTTCTACTTCTTACTGTGTTTCACAACTCTTGCCTCTTGCAGAGGTTTGGCACACCTGTAAGACAGTGCACAGAACAGAATTTCTGGATCTTGTACTTATCAAGACTTCAACAATGCTTTCGAATCAATATGTCAATCCAAAATACATTGGTAAGTCAAACAGAGAGATGGAAGCAAATATTCCACTGTCTCACTGGAGCTGTAGAAAATGCCAAGCAAGCTATTCAGAGCTAATTTTGCACCAGACCCAAAGGGCAGACATCTGACGTTATGGCAAAAAGGTGAGTGGTGAGACAGATAGGCTCTGCAAAGGGATCTGGACAGACTGGATCAAAGAGCTGAGGCCAACTGCATGAGGGTCTAACAAGGCAAAGGACCACATACTGCACTTGGGTCACAGCAACCCCAGCCAGTGCTACAGGCTGGGGGCAGAGTGGCTGGAAAGCTGCCCAGTGGAAAAGGACCTGGAAGTGCTGGTTGACAGCAACTGAACATGAGCCAGCAGTGCCCAGGTGGCCAAGAAGGCCAATGGCATCCTGGCCTGTGTCAGCAATAGTGTGGCCAGCAGGAGCAGGGCAGGGATTGTTCCTCTGTACTCAGGTGAGGTCAGTCCTTGAGTACTGTGTCCGGTTCTGGGCTGCTCAATTCACCTCACACTGTGGTGCTGGAGCTGGGGAAGGGTCTGGAGCACAGGTCTTACAGCTGAGGGAGTCAGAATTGTTTATCCTGGAGAAAAGGAGGCTCAAGGGAGACCTTATCACACTCTTACAACTATCTAAAAGGAGGTTTTGGTGATGCAGGGGTTAGTCTCTTCTCCCAGGCAACCAGTGACAGCACAAGGGGAAACAGCCTCAAGCTGCACCAGGGGAGGCTCAGGCTGGACATCAGGAAAAATTTCTTCACAGAAAAGTGATCAAGCATGGGAAGTGGCTGCCCAGGAAAGTGATAGAATCACCATCCAAAGAATGAGTGGACATTGTACTTTGGTTTAGTGGGCATGGTGGTATTAGGTCAAAGGTTGGACTTTTGCAGGTCTTTTCTGACCTGATTCCATTGACAAAATTTGACCATCGATGATGAAAATAGATGAGTTAGAGAGGAATGGTTTGCAGCTCTGTCTAATTATTCTGCAGTGGGAAGTTCTGTGCCACTGGCTGAGACAGCCACAGAGTATTGCTGAATGAGATAGGCAAAGCAGACAAAAGATAAACTACAGAGACTGTGAGTAGACTTGTTAGATGGGCTATGTTAATGCAGAATTATGCTGCTAAACCTGGAACCTACTCTGCATCTTCAAATCTATGGATCCTGCTAAGCGAAGCTTTGGAGTATTTACTCCTGAAAGCTAAGGCAGGCAAAGAACACCTTTGCCTACATGGATGCTGATCTGTTCTAAATACAATACATCAAGTTCTGCAGTAATGGGATGCAGAATTAAAATATTTCTGTAGTTTCAACGAAACAGCTGTACTCCAAAATGGAATTCCTTCCTCATAATTTCATTGCTTTTACAGGGGATGAGGGTAGTAGTTATGAGGAAAAAATCCTTCAGAGAGAAAAAAGCAAAGGACCTAAGCAAACAAGATCACTAGGAAAGGGATGGTGGAGGGCTCCAAATGAGATGGGTTTCTTTCCCATCAACACAAAGAATAAAGATGGCTATGCACTTGTGTGCTGGGATTTGGCCAGTATCAACCTGTATGTCCTGCACTGATTGCCACTGCTACCCTGTAAGAGCAACACAGCATGCTTAACTTTTGTACTCTGTAGGGTGCTATGTCCTGGATTTTTCCACCCTGACGTTCACCTTAAGCTCCCAACACAGTTTCACTAGGTAGCCCCTGAGGAGAAATTTCAATCCTGCCAGGGACAGGGAGGACCCTTCTCAAGAGACTACATATTCTTGGAGTCATAGTGTACCATCTGACTGGCAAATGCTATGAGTTGTGATCAGATTTCAATGGGTTCACTTCAGTTAGAGTCATCCTTATCATGTGAGCTAGACCTCTCCATTTCAACTGACCCTATGAATAATCTCCAGATCTTGTTAAAAAAAAAAAAAATTAGAATTACAGCAGGGAAAGTGTGTGTTTGAAAATGCTCCATGGAAGTAAGGGAAGCTGTGTTAAAGAGAACTGGATATATTTGTTCTCAGCATTGGAGACTTTCATGATTTTAATGAAAGAAAATACATCAGTTTTCTTAACAGGAGCCCTCAGAGAGCTCTGCTCTGCATTCTGCCCGGTTTTGCTTTCATTTCATTGCTCAAAGCAGAAGATTTGCAGAGTACTTTTTCCTTGTTGTCACAGAGGTATTTTGTCCCTCATATAGTGACTGAATTTAGCTTACAAATAGATCCTTGAGGTAAACAAAATAAGCCCTACAGATTTTCCAGATAGCACTCTGATCACTTTTAAAACATAAAAAAACAAATGGCAAGGGCAACAGAGGACTAAAATACTCAATGTGCACCCAGATGCACCCTCAGCTGGGCCCCTGCCCATGGCCATAGAGATTTGCCAACCTGAGGCAGGCAGATGCCTTTATTCCTTGTTCAGTTGTGGCCTCTGGGATGCTTCCTCTGCATGTGTGGGCTGATGGAGCAATTGTTAAGCATTACCACTCCAACAGCTCCAGAAGGGCCTGCTCCACCTCTATCCCTGCCTGACTTGGGCTGCCAAGTGCTGCTTCTATGCAAATAAAAAGTAATGTCTATCTTCATCCTTATTTTAGGTTGGATACCATGTAAGGTTATCACACAAAGCATGTCTTTGGAAGAGAAAACCAATTCAGTTTCTGATGGTCCAACTCAGGAATTATAAACCTGAATATCTATCCATGTTTAGTCAGGGCCTCAGATTTTAGGCACAGGGTCTGACATATTCCTGAAGGGGAATATTCTCCCACAGCAGATCTATAATTTCCACTGAGAATCAGTATTTAGAAGGGATACCAATGAAACCTCCAAATGATAAAAGACAAGGAAATTTCACGGAAGTCAGTAAATGCATGAAAACCCCATAGCTTGTGTGTAGTACAGAGTTCTCTCCACCCTTGAAGTGAGGCAAATGTCAGAAAATAAAGTACTGGTCTTCTAAACTGTTGAGGATGAAAGAAAACTGAAATAGATAAGACTCAGTTCAATCTGTTGTTGCATAGCAATATTTTTGCATTTACCAGGAGCTGCTCTTTCATCAAGTTCCTTTTGTCTCAGAAGAAAATAATTTTTTTTCTTATTCCAGCAAGGTAGTGTTGTGAAATACATTTGTCTGGGTGGAAAACATAATACATATTTGGTGAAAAACTAAATGAGAGAAAGAGAATTGTAATTTTCTTAAGAACATGGCAGGGGGTAGTACAATAATGATTTGGCAGCTAATTTTTTCTCCTGGGCATGTATTTATTTGGGACCAGGATACTAAAAATGAGCATGAGGATTAATCCGTAATTATTGTGCCATTTCTCCTAGAGCAGCCTTAGCAACGGGAGCAGGGTTTGGAGCAGTCCCTCTTCCCTGCTCCTTCAGCCCAAGCCAATGCACACAGGAGTGTGTCCTCGAGCAGCACACAGGTAAAAGAAGCTGAATGTGCTGGAGCATCAGCTGGACTGGTGTAGGGATGCACCCAGCATCGGCTCCACCAGCACCCCTGGGAGCACCATGTGCTCCCTTTGGGAAAGCACAGCAGGGAGAGCTCAGCAGCCTCTGGCTAACTCCAAATTCAATGGGGTTTTTGTCCTCTACCTCCCTGGGAGCAAAATAAGGCCCTTAATAAGCTCCTCACCGGGCTGCCAGCAGCACTGGTGCTATTCTCTGCTAGCTTAGAAATCAGAAATGGAAAAGATCAGCCAGGTCACCCTGTCCCTCCCCTGGCCAGACTATTCCTGCAGAGCTTTTTCCATTCAAGCTGAAGTGCCTCATAGCAACAAAAACCTGAAGGGTATGAATCAGACAGAGAGAGAGCAGAGCTGAGCAACAGCAGCAGCCAGCATAATGCAGGGACAAGCTCCTTCACCACATTTTCAGGAAAACACCACCCCCAGCAATGCTTTACATCTGTTTCTAAAAGTGCAGTGCCCAATTCTACAATGTGTAGTAGAAAAGGCAATGCCAGAATTACTCACCGGTAAATGCCCTAGAAGTGGTGTGATGCTGTCAGACACATAGATGATGCTTCCACCTGTGGTTACTGCTATAATGAAGCCATCTAATGCCTAAGGAAAACAGACAAGTTGAGAGTGCTTTAATAGGAATGAGTGGTGTAAACAGGACATCTCATCATGTGTTGATCAGAACAGTTTGACTTCAGCACCATATTGTTATTGAGTTGTAGGAATGTTATCTTAAGTTGCAGAACAGTAATTCTCTGATTTTACAGTCTGATTTAACTTTCACAAGACTCTTTGTAGTCTAGTAAAACCTACTATTGAAGCAACAAAGGGCTCACAGGAACACTTCATGTCTCAGTTTTTAAATTAATCACACATTTTAATAATGCAAAATGACTAAGACTGGATCCCTTGGAAGTTATTAAAATGAACATTTGAGCTCTGTGTAAATATCAAAGGACGATGAAAGGATGCAGTCCTATCTCAAAATGGTACTTCTCTGCAAACCCCATAAATCTCAGTGTGTATTAATGTAACATTGTATATTACTGGACTTTCATGTAAAGTAAAAGCAATGCAAATGATCAAATAATCCTTAGCCTGAGTTTTAATTGAGTGATTTATTTTAAAGGTCATGGTATTAGATTACTCATTCCAAGAGAAATTCACCCTTCTGCAGAATTTCTTTCTTACTTTGGTCCCATCTTCTGGTAAGCCCCTTCACTCCTAGGAGTGAAGGGAAATGTCAGCCTTATCCCTACCCTCTGCACAGGAACAATTTCACCATCAAAATGAGTCTCTTCCTTAGTCTGAGCTGACAAATTTTGAGCTAAGTTTTATTCAAAATTAAACCTAGGTAGATTTTGAAATCTAAGGTAAGATTAACTTAATTTTTCAGGGGATTCTCCTCAAAGTGAACTAAAGCTAGATGATCTTTTGATCACTATAAGGAGAACATCTCCTAAAATTAAGACACAACAGCAGGTGCTCAGAGCATATATTAAAACCTTCCCATTGTCATTAGGGAGTCACTGGTGAGGCTCCCAGTCCTTCAAGTGAGCAAGTCTGGGTCCTTCCTGTCAGTTCCCTGATGTTCTGGAGTCAGCACTGCCAGCAGTATTTGAGCAGCAAAGGCACTGCAAGCATGACTGAATCAGACAGGGTTTGACTATACTCCAGTGGCCATACCTGCTCAGGAGACAGGTGTACTGCAAACAGCCTGATCAGAGTGCCAAAACCATACTGCATATCCAGCCTGCCTCCAAGCCAGACTTGCAGTTGATCTCGTAAGCCACAGCACATCCTTCCCCCCCTGCTGACTTCAATAAGGGAAAGAATTCTGAGAATACTGGAAAATGCTAATTGTTTAAAAAAAAAAAAAAAAGAAAGGAAAACACAAAGCCTTGAATAAAGACACAAACATATGTCCCTTTTTCCAGCGAATGCTGAGCATCCACAACTATTTAAGTCAATGGGAATCTGCTGGTGCTTCAATCCTTTGAAAAGCAAGTCAATAACTTATACCCCAGTAGAAGAGTGTGTGTTTAGCATCTCTGAAAACCCTCCAGCTGCTATAGTTAGTTTGATTTTGTTGATCTAGGTGCAGAGAATGTTTTTCTTTAGTGCAGTACATTCAAGCTGTTTTCTAAAAAAGCATGATAGCTGTTAACCCATAGAAGAGAGCAGCGGTTTTACAAAGCACTTGGATCGTGCATGTTACTATGGTGAAGGTTGTTAGTGTTTAAAAAATCAAGTCTTTATTTCATATCCAATGCAAATTACACACAGTGACTCATATCAGAACTTTATGGTAAAATCAAGTTAATTGTGCATACATAACCCTGTATTTACTTTATTTGCAACTGGACATTCCAACATTAAGAGAGCATTTTCTCTTCAAAGGTTTTAGTATTGCATCAGTCCCAGACAGACAAACAGAGCCTAACACCCACTGTAATTCGGTGACAGCCTTTTCAATGTGGTAAGAAAAGGCCATTTTCAGGAAAGCTGATATATTACTGCAGTCAATTATGCCTTGAGTCTTTTGAATTAGTGCTTGGAAAAAATCCTTCCCATGTTTTAATAACAGGATGGGAAAAGCTTCGAGCAGTCTTGTCCAAATGCTAATAAAATAAGATTAGTAGAAAGACAAAATAGCAGGGAATGATGAACATCTGGCACAACAGGACATCCCAATACCCAATGTTATCTTTAAGGGCATGGAAAATCACAGTAGCAAGAAGGTGATTTATAAGCTGGGAAACCAAAAGTAATTGTTTTAATCTAAAATTGTGTAGGATACAAGCAGAACCAACAAAGGCCCAGCCTGTCAAAACAACAGTCAATTTATTGCTGTCTGAGGGACATATTTCAGTGCAGACTGAAGGAGTTAGATGTGTTAAGTTCCTGTGCACAGAAATGGAAATGGGTGGTTGTCAGAGCAATGGGAGCAAAATGTCTCATAAAACTGGTCCAGGGGAGTCTCATCACAACAAATTGCAATGGCCAAAGGACTGCCAGCCCCTGGGAGTCAGCAATATGGCTTTATGCCACTCCTTGGTGGCAAAGTTGTTCCCCAATATCCTTCCCTGCCCACCACCAGAACTTGGATCATGTGCCATCTTCACATCAGTTGTGGGAGGAGAAGAAGCTTGTTCTCAAAGGACACTACGGGGCTATGCAACATCTGTGTGTTTAGTACAGGAGAAGACCCTTGCTAAAGGTAGTTCTAGCTATTACTGAGAGTGAAAAATGCATTCTAGAGACTCATTTGCTGTTCATTTTGAACACACGTAAACACGATTGAGTCAACTCCCTTCAAATCCCAGCTAGCATTAAAAGAACCTATGCTATAATTTAAAAACTACGATTGCAAAATGCTAGAATAAGAAGTATTTGATAAGGGCCTTGAAAATCAGAGTGGAAGTACCAACTGTATCAAGCCAAGAGGAGTTGTCAGGCTTTATCTGCTTGTTCAGCACCTAGCACTAGAGGGACACGACACCATTGCGTTTCAGGCACTAGTCTTGCATAAACATTAGATGCTAACAACACCTTCCAAGAACAGGAGAAAAACGGCCATGTGTCCTTTACCTCACCTCTGTTTGTAAAAAAAATATATATCCTGCGATTTGAATCTTTGCCCTGAACTGCTTTTCTTGGGAGTCACTGCACAGCTTTGCAGGCTGCAGCAGCACAGCGCAACGGTACTGCTGAGAGGGAAGAGCAACAAGTGGGGACTTTAATCCCAGTGACAGCTCTGCTTGATGGTCAAATACAGCAGCTCCCTAAACCTTCTCTTTTGGAACTGCAGATGACAGTTTATTCTAAATGCATGGGCGTTTCCATGAGTGCTAGACAAAATTAGGAAAGGTATATGTACATGTTTACCTCCAACATCAGCTGGGTGAATTCTTCATTGCTGAGAAAGGAAGGCTTCCAGTCCTGCTGAATTTCAGAAATCTCTGTCTGTGCTGAGACTTCTAGACAAATAGAACATTTACATCTTTAAAATTCAAATTAACTTCTATCTTGGAATATTACATATGAGTTGCTATGAAAAGAGAGAAATAACCTTTGTATTCAAAAATTGCAGTTTTCAAGCCTGAAATGTTTTCTTCATTTTTTACTCAAGTCAGCTGGTACTGACTTCAGTGGGAGCATGTACTCACAAGGCCATTGGCCTCAAGCAGCATTACTGGGGTATTGATCAAAAGATAAAACCACTTTGCATGAAATTAAAATCAAGGCAAGGATTAGCACATGTCAAATTGATATTTACAATTTATGGCTTCAAAATCAGGATGCTAGAGAAGGTTCAGCCTGTAGCTTCTGGGCCAAACAGAACAGCAAGAAAGCTCCATCAGAATCCCCAAAGGGCTGTGACCCCAAACTGCAGAGCTATTGCTCTGTTTTTCAAAAGGAGAGCAAAACACAAGCCTTTGCAGCAGCTTTACACCAGTGCTACTGCCACCAATCTCTCCCTACCTTCAGCCACATGGTGCAGGGCAGCCCAGGGGAAGGAATGGAGCACCAGCATCTCATCCCAAATCCTGTCAGGAGGGCAGGGTCCCCTGTGCTGTCAGCCCATAAAGCCCCAAGAGATGTGCCCCACTGCTGTACAATCCTGATCCCACAGCAGCCTGCAGAGGTCTTGCTCCTGGAGGGCTTTCAGTGGAGGGGTGCAGACACACTGGGATAACACCTGTGGCTGGGATAAAGCTGTGGCTTTGCACTGAAACTGGGGACCATACTGGATATCTGGTTGCACTGTTTGCCTTTGGAAAACAGTCACTTATGTTAGGTCTGAGTCAGACAGGATTCTGGGGGACAGCTCTAATTTAGAGAAACTTGAGCTGCTTTACTTTGCTGTTCACTCTGCTTCTCTAGGAGTGCTCCCTCTCTCAGCTCTAGTAGTGAGGGGATGGTGAGCACAGACTGTCTTCTCTTTTCAGCACCTCCTGCTAAGTAATCCTGCTGATTAACACTTCCAGAGTACATAACACTCAATGCTCCCAATATGGAGCACATAGGCAAACTGGCCAGAGAAACACAAATAGATAAATCATACTAAAGACAGTAAATTTCTATGACTGCCTGTGCATTTTGTCACTGAGAAAGAAATCTAAGCCTCTGTTCAGGCTGTATTAGTGGAGATGTTTGCCCCTACCAGCTCGTTCGACTCGCATTCTGCACTGCTGGGGATTGTCACTGGCAGCACAGCAACTCTCCACAGCCCCCATGGTTTTACACACAGGTTTGAAAACCAGATTAAAGAAAAAGAGTCCATCAGATTTTTAAAGTAGTTTCAGAATGTAGAATACTTTCAGCAGATCTGTAGCTTGGAGAAGCCAACGTACATGAAATGGTGACTGTTGGGAGAATTACTTGAGATTACTTGAGATTTGGGAGATTCTGTGGATTACAATGAAGGAGGCTGTTTATGAAGGAAAAATCTGAAAATTTACCTCCTCCTCTGTTATGACTAAAATCTTGGTTTAGCCTACCAAACAGAAGGGAAATATGACTCAATAAACCAAATTCCAAGTACGCTGAGGATAATCAACACTTTTAAATGCTGATGTTTTGTATTATATTCTGTGACTACTAATCTAGTTTAAAAATACATAACATTTGCTTTATTTAGCAAGTGCGCAAACCCCGTTACATTTTGACCCAATTTCTCTGGAAAGATTTGTGACTGTTAGCTTTCCTTCATCTCGTTGTTTTTCAAGGAAAAGCACCTTTTGGAGAAAATTATTTCAACCTTCAGCTACACTTATACACTTATTTCAAATCTTGGGTGATTGTTCTTTGCTTAGCTTTATAATTGAGCATATTCACATCTTTCTTTGCCTTGGGCAGCTAAAAAAAAGGTAACTTATTACTATAATTTTTTAAAATGTGTATATAATTATTAAACCTTGAAATGTCCTGGTCATTCCATCCTGTACAAAACCATAGGTTAACAGTTGGACTCATTGGTCTTAAATGTCTTTTCCAACCTAAACAAATATATGATTCTATCTTGTCTGTGATAAAAATTCATTTAAGGAGAAACTGCACTCTAATGGCAGAACCACTATAATTATTTCTTCAGTAAGTCTGACATTTGTGACTCCATTCTGTTGCAAGAGTTTTAATGGGTCTTTCCTGTTATATCCAGAGCTCTCCAGAGAGTGCAGGAGGGAGGTGCTGGATAAGCCAAGGTAAGCCACATGATGTAGTGCATCATCTTGTGAGACCCCTTTCTGCTTTCTGGCACCAGAGGCATTCCCCACAGTCACACACTGAAACCTCTTCCTCATAGGGGCAGAGCAGCAGAGCCCCATTTCAAACCAGTGCCCTGATTTATATGGGAGAAGCATTTCAGTTGAGCACTACTGGTGGGTGTCAAAGCATCAGGAAGGCCACAGTGCACATTCCTCCCTCTGAGTAGAAACTAGACCAAAGAGAGTAGATCAGCAGGGTCAGAAATCTCCTTTGCCCTCTGTAAAAGTACATTTCTAAGGGACTTAACTGTCACTGGTGCAAGCATTTTAAAAAATAAATTCCCACCTTTCCGATGTCGAACTTAACTACTGCAACTCAATGCTGTGCACATGTGATGCAGATTCTGCTTGTGAAAACTGGGTGAAACATGTCAACTATTTGTGGATGCAATTTGCTGATGTCAGCTTCAAAAACAGAGGTGCTTTCTGGTCTGAGTTTTCTATTCAATATGGAAAATTGAGTCCTACACAGTCCACTGAGGAACTGGGATGCTGAACAGATTGCTTCCCTGCATTTTTTTTGTGCAGAGAAACTGAGGTGAATGCTTGGTTCTTCTGCTCAGAATATTGCAAATTTCAAGTAAGGGAATCTTCCCTCTGCTCCCAAATTTCTCTTGTTCAAAGCATTTGTGTTCTTCGTGAGTGCTGCAGGGCACTGTTGCCCTCTTTCCCTCAGTTGCTGCCATTGCCCCCTTTTCTAGCAGGTTGAGAGTCATCTTCAACTGAAGAGCAAACAAGGAGATGGATTTGGGCAGCACAGTGTCTGCAAATGATCTTTTTTGATGAGATAGAAAAAAACCTCAAATACTTTATGTTGGCACTTTTAGGTCCCTCGAGCCATTCTGATAATCAGTGAAGGAAACAGGATATTACAGTAACTGTCTGGCAAGTGCATGAAGAGCTGCACTAAATCTTACCATTGTGTTTCTGCAGAAAGCCAATGACTTTTTCCAGCACAGTAGTTTTGTCCATTTTGCGAGTGTTGCCTGGAAGCATGGAGCTGAGCTCTTTGATGAGAACATTGAACTGATCACGCCTCTTCTTCTCAGACTTGTTACGTGAAGCCCTGTAGACAGGGGAAAAGAAACAAAGGATGAGCAGATCAAGAAGGAAAACGATCATGTACCTGCTCTTTGCAATGTATATAGAGAAAATTAGCTTGCTGCACATGTCAGTGTGTGAAGATTGACACTGGACTCCAGCAAAGCTGCAGAAGCAAGTAGGAGGCAACAGTTCCCACCTCCAGTTCTTGTCTTTGAGTCACCTTTAGTGCCCAGCAGGGAGATGGAGGCTCTGCTCACTCCTCTGTGCTGCCTCTGGACACCCTGGCTGAGCTTATCAGAACAGCATTGAGCTTGTAGTTGAAGTCCGTCCATCTCCCAGGCATATTCAGGATCTTAAAAATTCATGCAGTCTCTGGGGAGGTACACAGAGTGAGAAGAAATAGCAATACTGTGACAACAGTAAAATTCTCCATGAAGAAGAGTGGAGACTGGATCACACCCATCTGTGCAGTCTTAACAGAAGAGAGGGATCCCAGTCCTGCAGCTGTTGCACTGGAGCTGGGTTGATCTAGAAGGACCTGCCCACTTTGGTCACAGGTGCTCTGCCACCTCCAGACTGGCAGAGAAGAATCAGGATGTTGTCTTCCAATCATTAAGATCAGAGACCTGAGTAGAAGTTGCTGCAGCTCCCATCTAGTTTGTATGCTGCTTTGTTCAGTCTCCTTCCCAAGGACACAAGGACAAGCAGGAGTGAAGGTATCAGCATGGATTGGGTCTGAGACAGGGATGTATTGCCAGACTTTGAGTCTAGAAAGTGCCAGCAGTGCTTGCCCTTAATCTCTGTGTGCCACTGGGAAAATCAGTGTCAGTGCCCCAAGTCTCTAGGTTTAAAACGAAGACTCTACAGCTTTCACCACCAGTCTTGTCTGTTTAGCTTGCAGATTCCTCAGAGAGAGCCTGCTTCTGCGGCTGTGTTCCAAGAGCTCAAAGGAAGAAAGGATCTGATTTCATTTGGAGTGTTTTGGCACCATCATAATACTGTCATTAAGGCTGTTGATAATCTTTTCAGCATGTGCATTTTGGTTTTATTTAACTCCATGTCGATCTGTACACATGCACTTTCTGACTTGTTCTCATGAATATGACAACTGTTTGATTCGGAGGTTATCACCTGGACTTTTTTATCCATGTGGAAATAGAAGTAAGTATAGCCCAGTAGGTTTGTTTGTTCTTCTGAAAGGTCCTCAAGCAGATGAGATTTGCCTTGTCAATTATGCAAAGATCTAAAAATCTGGTAATATGTAGACAGGAAAGAAAAGTCAAGAGGCCAGTTCTCACTCTGAGTTTCTCAGTCCCAGCTAATTCTGCTGTGTCTCAAAGCAGCTCTGGATGCACACTGCTGAAAATCAGAGCAGAATTTATCCCAGCATACAGATCCCCTGCAAGGACCAGGATGGCAATAAACATTTTCAGCAGAGAAATCACTACAGAGGCTTCTGGATGTTAGTACTGACAGAGGGGTAATTTTTGTTTGTCTTGCTCTCAACCCTGAACACACTTGGAGATACACTGGATGGAAGCCAATGCTTGATTATTTTACAGCTTTGAACACAAGAGATTGGGTGGATACTGCCTGACTGATTTCAATTTGCTCTTATTACACTGCAAAAGGCTGTCAGAACAAGATGTGAAAAGCTCCAGCCTTATCCTATTTCTCTACAGATCAGAGCAATGTTAAGAATATCAACATTTTACTTCCTCATAATTCAATTCTCAATTCATTTTAAGCTTAAAGAGTCCAGATTTCCCTGAAAATAAAATAAACCACCAACTGTCATTAGGGAATGTGTTGCTTTAAAAAAAAAAGGAAAAAAGCCTTGACAGAAATTTAAAGTATCTATTTTTAACACTTGACATTTTATTCACAAAGGAAATATAAAAACTCCTCTAGTGGAAATAACTCTGCCAAGATATGAATCGATGATCACAGTAAAGTTTTGAAAAGGAAAAAAATGAGAAAAGATTGGAAAAAAATGATAAAACTGTCCCTGCACAGTTGAAAATACTTTGTTTAGTACGGTTACAAATGCATGAAGTAAGATAGTTTTCATCACTTCCCTTTGAAGATTATTTCCTAGTCTTGCTTACTTCACTGCTAGGGCATACAATTACAGTAAGCCCAAACAACCTCTGTCTTAATTCCATACTACTTGTCCCAGTTCTCCTCCCTCCTTGCTACTCCAAAAAGATTACAGCATATTCAAGGGGAAGGAGGAGACACAGTATGAGTAAAATCAGGACTTTCAGTGAACACAGCTAAAGGCAATACAGAACAGCCTGAATTCCGAATGATCAAAATCAACAATTTAACAGCCATTTTTGTTCACTTACATATATGCTGCTTGTTGTCTCAGACAGACAGATACTGACTGACTAGTAGGTGCTACATTTTGCTAATGTGCAATGAAATGTGCAATTGCAAATAAACTAGCAAAATTACACTAAAATTTCAGATTTCTTCTGACAGTCCAGTGGAGTGTGTTATATATGCATCAATGCAAGTAAGTGTACCACATACCTTCATTCAGATTCTTAAATTTACTTTTTATTTCAGTGGAAAATGGCAGGTAGTAGTCTTCATGATTAAGCATTTTCTCATGGTTCACTTCAAGCTGGTTTTGGTTGGAATTTGGAATTCAACTGAATTGCAAAAAAAGTATTTTAAAATTATATACTATTAAAGCAAACTGAAAGAAGAGCAAATAGAGAAAAAAGTGCACAAAGCACACCTTTTGTTTAGAATTAATAAATCTCTATAACCAAAATAAATCTCATCTAGCATCAAAGAACTGAAAATGAAACTATGGCTTCTGATCTCAGAAGCTCAGAAAACCTCATATAAGTCTTTGGTGCTCCCAACTGTGGTGCCATCATATCCACATTTTAGTCCTCAGGACTTTGGAGTGAAGTTGTGGAGTCTGAACAAGGTTCAATTTACCCAGTTTTCTTCCTGAAAGAAGAGTTCTGTATCTTGGCCAAATACTAAACACCTGGCTCAGGGATGGGAATGCAAGTGCCTGTTCTCAGGAGAGGATGGATCCTTTCTTCATGCCTATGTAATACAGCCTGTACGTGCCTAATAAATTGCAGCAGATGTACATGGTGTGTCTGTGTATCTCTACACACACCTGTCCTGAGAAGCTCAGCTCCCACCTTGAGTCCATCCCAAAAACTCAGGTACAGAAATTTTCAGTCTCACCTACTTTTAACAGAGAAAATAAAAGGAGAGAGCAATTTCCCGGGCTTTTTAATCCTCTCTGGTGTTTCTCAGCCCTGAGGGACCCAGTCCTTATACAAAATAGAAGAAAAAAAAAGTGTTTCCCTTGTGGTACAGGACAGGTGAGAGTCCTCAGTTTACAAGACACAGCAGCAAAATATTTTTCAAATAGCTTCTCCTAAGTTTGACTCTCTCTGGAAGAAAACCTTGCAGTTTTTAAATGAATCTGACCCATTTCAGTGTAATGTATTAACTTTAGATTTCCGTGAAGCACTTCATGATTTCAAACTTGTTTTCAACTTTAGCTTTATTTCTAAAAAGCAAAATGAACTTAAATTACAATTTGAAGAAGCAGCTTCCTTTTTTAATTTTTAAAGTTACAACTTTTTTATACACCCTGATAGAGGCCTGCCCCAGGGTATGACAAAAATTCCTTCTGGGAACAAACAGCATGAAAACCATACCAGATGGTGATGAGAATCGCCCATAGCGAGGATACATGTTATCCTATTTTTTCATATATGCATTCATTTAATGAATTAGCACACAAATATCTTGAAGATGATCAGGCCTTTAGCAGGTGAAGCAGTGCTGCAAGGTGGGCTCCTTCCTGCACCCTCCAGAAAGGAAGCAAAGGGGAACAGCTGAGCCTGGCTGCAGCCTGTGCTGACCTATATTGGTGAGACAAAGCTGCAGGGAGGGAAAGAAGCGGAGAAGGAATCAAAAGAGATGAAACTGGATCAACTGCTTGTGCCCAGACTGGAAAAACTCTCATTAGAGGGAACCAAGGGGAAAAATGTGGGCAACCTCTGGCTCTCTCTAAAGTAATTAAACTGCAGGCTGAGGCATTGATAACCTCGAATGCTTCCAAACTGCTTTTCTGCAGATGCTGGTCAGCTCTGACAGTTATTAAGAGTTTCATTGCCACAGGTCTTCTGCCTTGAAACACACCTTTTCTCTCCCAACAAAGGGTTTATCCCACCAACAGGGACTCAATGGAGTACAGACTGTATGTGAATATAGGTTTGTGCCAGTTTAAGGATGACTTTTCATGGTCTTTCTCTGCTCCAAAGGTAACTTCTCTGTGTTTTCATTGCTGTGAGATAGGCATTGATGAATAAATTAATAAATGACCATTCTAATAGGGGGAAAAAAAAATACTTTTCCTTTTTTTTCTTTTGCAAGATGTCTTTGAAGAAAAAAAACCTCCACATTTTTGTACACTCTGGAAGCTCAGATGATGTATTATAGTGGCAGAAGTGTGTTGTTGGTCCTTCAGTTCTGATGTTCTCCAGTAATGTGAAGAAAACGATCAATGCCTTGGCTTTTTTAACATTTTCCACAGGAAACATTGCTCGGTTATTTTCTTCTTACAGTACAGCCAGGAGTAGGAGTCTGTGAGATGGCAGTTTTTCAAGTTGCATTTGACTGAATTTTACTCTCCTGATCTTTGATTAATTGATTATGGATAAAACAGCTTCTGCAGCAACAAACAGTATCAAGCTCATCACAGAGAGTTATAAAAGAAAAGACACTCACCTCTTTGCTCTGTCTTTCTCATCTTCATCCATTAGATTGTCTAAGCAGTTTTTTCTGTTGAAGGAATGCAAGAATCATTATGAATTGTCATTTTGTTAGCGCTATTTGCAGGTTAATCTCACAGTCACTCTATTTCAATTTAATAACACAGTGATGATATCCAGGTCAGAAAAATGTGTCAGCAGTGCTCTATGCCACAGTCCTTGATTTTATGAAATATCCATTGTGGGTAATGTTATTCCTGAGCATTATGCTAGCTTTAAGGTCTCTAGCCAGGGACCAAGACTCACAGGCACCATGTGGTGCATCAGCATACTACAAAAGCAGCCACTTCTTGGGGATTTTTTTGCATGGAGGTTACTCTCTGCAAACTTGCAGGCTGGATGAGCCTGGGGTCTGCTCAAGCTGAAAAGCATTTTTATTGCCCCCATGCTCCACCAAAACCATCTTCACAGCAAGAGCCAGGATCACTGATGCCTTTGACTTCTTAGGCTGCACTTCCTACTGGGAAGCTCTTCATCCTCCTCTGTGGATCTTGACCCAAAGCCAAAAGAGATGGTAGTAACTTTACTGAATTACACTTCAAATTCAAAGTGTCTTATAAATCCCACTGCCTAAGCCATACTAAAAAACCCTCTTGCAGCCCAGACCACCTGCCCAGCCATGCATGACACCAAGCATGGGGACTGTCCCATCCTCATCACTCTTTTTCCTAATCGTCATCAAAATGTTGAGACCTCAGCTTTGGAGTTTCAATTGCTCCAGCAGTGTGAGCTGTAAGGAGAAAAGGGTAAATTAAGTACATTTGTGTAGGCAAGGCAAAAATACAAAAGCAGCCCAGCTGAAGGCTGAGTGCCTCAGAAACACTTGTCACTAACTCACTGCCCACCCTGCTGTGCTCCGTGACCTTATAAGAAAGGGACACTGGATCTGTAACCACTTCAGCCCAAGAAGGAAGCCCTGTGCAACTGCACCTCTCATGGCATCTGGCATCCCTTTTGGATACAAAATCCATGTGCTGCTGCATCCCACGCAAATATTTTCTGAAATAGCAGCACAATCCACTGGTTATTGTCAAAACCTCATTTTCAAAGCAGTGCTGTAATGATAGGCAATGATAACATTCTTTTTCAGCAATCAATGTTTCTCATTTAATGAATCCTCAACATGTAAGACATGAATAAAATTGGAAGGGAGGAGGAACGAAGTTAATTACTAGGCTTTATTTAAGCCCATGTTATTTTCCACATATGAGTCACAATAAATTTGCCTGTTTCAAGAATATTTTATGAAAAAACCAAAGTGAAAATATAACAATAGTAAAAACAGTGCTTCTGTTACTAGTTCTCTTACAGTAATATTCTACCTGGCCATTACTCAACAGTTAGCTAAGAACACAAAACCACCCCTAACTTTTTATCAAATGAGTTATGAGGAATTAGAGTCACTGGTCACTGATTAGAGGGTAAAGCTACCACTTAATGACACTCAGCTCTTTGATGAAGGATAAACAGGAAATATGAAGGCCAAGGGACTAGTTTTTTTAGTCATAACTGGTGAATTTAAATTGCTGCATTCCATTATACAGAACAAAATAACAAATAATACCATGTAGTTTTTAGATGTTTTTTCAGATATTTGACTTGCAGAACAGCCACAGTCAGCCATGGCTTTTAACTTGCAAGTCAGCCATATCATAATCCATATTTTGGACTAAGAAAATGTATAAGCCCAAGCAAAATTTTATTAACCAGTATTTTACATATATTTTAGGTGTTTATTTGCTTAGTCCCATAATGAAACTTTTATCCCAATCACTGTGTTTTCAGATAATTCAGGCTCAAATGTAGAGACAATATTCAGTATGTTTTGTTGTTATTTGCTCACTTATTGCAACCTATGCTATTCAAGAATACAGAGGGCATCATTAAAATGTCAGGATTAGCATTTAGGATTCTGCAGTGTTTCTTTGCTAAACCTTTGCTCAAAATCATAGAAACACAGGATGTTAGGAGGTAGGAAGGGACCGTAGGGATCATCTAGTCCCAAAGGTGAGAGGACACCTTGCACTAGACCAGATTGCCCAAGGCCTTATCCAGCCTGGCCTTGAACACTACCAGGGTTGGGATATCCACAACCTCCCTGGACAACCTGTTCCAGTGTCTCACCATCGACAGCACAGCACAGCACAGCACAGCACAAAATGTTCTGTTGTATGCACACTTGTTGAATCTAGGGTATGACCATCAAAATGGGGCAGTAGCAGCAGCAGAAGTTGCTCTCCCTGAATCCCTAAAGGTCTTCCTCAAGAGGAAGCCCCTGTGAGGCTTCCTCTATTTGTAGCAGATTCCCAATAGAAAGCAGGAATATGTGGACAAGGGTGCTTAGTGGCTGTGGGGAAAGATGGAGGAGGATGAGAGTCAGCATCGGTGCTACTCAGCCCTGGCTCTTTTGGAGAAGCACAATGCACCTAATGAAAAGGGGCTTCCTACAGTTGTAGCCCCTAAACCATCATTACACTGCCAGGAAGCCTCTACACTTGAGAGAGAGCAACAGATCTAACTGGTCTGTTCTGCAAAGGATTTGGCTAGATCTGTAAAGCAATTCATGGCCAGTTTCCAGTAAACAAGGTTTCTCACTGACTGACATGAAATTCTGGACCTGCTGTGCTGTTGCTAGCATGAAACAATATCTAATTGTCATTTTGCTTCTGTTTGCTCACATGGCAAAATCTCTAGAGCATCATAAGCATTGCTAACAGGGTTTGCTAGTACATATGTACCATATGAAATTAAAACTATTCTCAATAAAATAGATACATCAGAGTATACAACTGCTGCAAGCTGGTGTTGCCATCCCTCTCCAGAGCCCCACCAGAGCCCTCTCCTTACACCTTGATGGAGAAACCTATGGCAAGGAGCTTAGGTATGTGCTTAATACAACCTGTTTGCTTTATGTTATGCTGCAGTCCCTCAGCTGTGAAAGTCCCAGACTGCAAACTGGAAACCTACTGCTTGTTGGTTTAGGAGAAAATTCTGACTCATTGCAATGATGGAGGCAGGTGGTAAATAAAAAGGCTCTGTGCCACAGTTCCCCTGCAAAGAAGTGACATAAAAGCGAGTGGCATAAGTATTTCTCAAAATGTGAAGAATCCTTTCATGATAACAAAGGGAATTTGGAAACCTATAGGTAAGAACACCACATGATGTAACTCCTGCTGGCAGAGTATTTAACAGTGACAGTTACATTTGGAGCTTCATTAGTATCATTATCATCAAGGAGTGAAGACTATCACTCAAAAAGATGGGAACTACTTGGAACAAGGAGGAGAAAGCTCATGTACTCCCATCAGAGAGGTACTCAAGCAAACACAAGAAAGATGCATATCCACAAGTAGGGAAGAATGACATTTTGGAAACAAAAAGACTGACTAAAACTGTTAACCATGTACCCCTGGCTTAGTTATCAGATGGAGAATTATAGCACAAACATCCCCCCACATTCATTCATACAATGAATAGTTGCTTGGGAAAGAAGTAATTCAGACAGAGTGCCAGCTCGCTCCAGGGACTCTCCAGAAGAAAGGTTGCACATGTTTATTTTGATACAGTCTATTCCCAGTGGACACAGAGCTTGCACTATAAAACATCATCTGGCACTGATCACCTTATCCTGTGCTATAAACATATTTTTTATTGAGCTAAGCTACTACTTTTCTGGGCTGGTAAGGTTAGTTTCACTCCTTCCTGCACTGCTGCTCATAAGGATATGCTGTAGATACTCAAATGTAGGTAATCAGTTGTTGATTTCCCCTAAGTTGCCACAAAGCCAACTAATAGTTCTTACAAATCAGACAGATATTTATCAAGAATTTTTAATCATATTCATTTAACTCAGCTGAATTAAATCAGAGATGTAAATTTCTTTCAGAGGTCCTGAGATGTGCCTGGGGGACCTTAATGAGAAATCAGAGTGTTTGTGCTTCCCTGGCCCTTATGTTTGGCAGCTCGAGGAAAAGGCTCGAGGAGGCTTTTCCTCATCTCCCCTCTCTAGCAAGGTGTGGTGTCTGCCTCCATCACCCCACAGGTCTGCCTGGGTATTCTACCACTTGTCCTGTACAGGTATGGTCAGCCCTGGGGAGAGGGGTGCTCCCACCCACTGCAGACATACCTGAGCCTTACACCTCAGACTCACCCTCAGACTATTTGGGATGCTGGTACAGTACAACTAATCCTAATTAAAGATGGTAACGTTGCACTTGGAGAACAATCCTCTCAAAGACAGGGGATGGGCAAGGCTTGTATGGAAAACTAGGATGCTGGGATGAAACACCTTGAACTATCCCCTGATCTCTGGGCAGTCCTTCCCATCAACTGGTATCTTTGTGAAGGAGGAAGGAACAGAGCAACACGGTGGAGGGCAGACATGCTGCCATGCCTTCCTGACACATCACTCAGCCTCCAGGGCCCATCTCTGCTCAGCATTGCTCTTGTTCTGCCTCAGCAAGGAGTTACTCTCCCACCCCCTCTCTGAAGGGGAGGAAAAGACTACTAGTAAAGAGGTCAGTGTTATACTAGGGGCACACAGGTATGTTTGGTGGGGTTCAGGATTCAAAGGCCAGATCCAGCCATGCATGGCATCCTGTGCTTAGTGAACAGGATCCAATACATAGGAAGAAGGCACTAAAAGAGAGCAGAGGCTCTAGGCATGATCCCTAGGCACAGTTTCCAGGCACCCACTAGCACAGCAGACAGTGTAGATTGGTCACTCTGCTGGCATTGCTGCCAGATCCCCTGCCAAGGATGATGAACTGGATCTGATGGGCACTGTGGTTGGTCAATGGCATCATCCAATGGGTGCTCCACATGGGTTAGATGGGACTTGCTCACCCTGGGGAGCACCACTGTGGCTAGGAACTCTACCTGCTTCCCATCAGCTAAGCAGAGCTCTGAAATGAGTAACACTAACAAGTGAAGCATTTCCTTTCCAAGCCCTGCTGGAAGGCAAAGAGAAAGATCAGCAAATGGGAAGCAGCAGGAAAGGTCACAGAGTGACAAGCAAGAAGTGACCATCTGATCATTTTTAGCACCTTGCTCCAAGTTTCTGTAATATGGATGAAGCATTTGGATTATCCTACCAGGAAGGATACAGTGTGAACACATAGCAGAAGGATTTGTACAAACACAAATCAGAACAAATCAACAGATTCATAGACACATCAAACTGAACTGTACCACTTTATTCTCTTTTTTTCAGATATAAACCTATCAACTGTTACAAGAATATGCTGGAGTCCATAGTTTAATATGACACATTCCCAACCATAGCAATAACAATTGATTTGTCGAAATGTAAACAGACTAGCCTTTAGAAAACTTAAGATAGTAAAAATTCACTTTTCTCGTGATATACATGGTTATTTGAGAAAGGTATGTGGCTTTTTAGTGGGAGAATGGCATTCTGGAGTCCCCATGGGTCACGTTATGCTGAGATTATTATGGGAATTATTTTTTAGGAGTAAAGGGAAAATCCGGAAGCATCATTAAGTGTCCAGCTTTAGAGTTTTTGCCTGACAGTGTACAGTGAGGTCTTCCTGCATTCCTGCTTTCCTGTAGTTGGTTACTACATTTTGTGTACACTAAAGATATTTAGAGGCTTCAAAAAAGGAGAAGAAAACTTTTTGAGAAATACTGGACTTCATGAACCTCATGGGCTGTTTCATGTTTCATACATGTGTGTACAATGAGTCTTTAGATGGTAATAGGCTTAATGCAAACAGACATTAAAAACAATCCACACGTGGACAGTAAAAATAATGGAATTTGACAGAAATTAATGCTCCTCTCTTCTGAACTGCGGATGATAGGAAGATGCTCATAGGTTATAGAACTGAGTATTAAGAGATTATGATGAATAGAAATAAAGTCTCAGAGCATATTCTGGTTTTATTCTTTACAGTATTTCAGTTTAGTGGGAAGGGGTATTATTTTCCACGTCAGAAACCTTGCACCTATTACCACGTGTTAGACAGCTTGTCCCCTCCACCCTGGCTCTGTCTGGATTTTGGGGTGTGCAGCCTGTGAGCCCTCTGTAGATGTAGTGTGATTCACATCAGTTTAAGTCAGGAGTGAGATGGCCCCCGTCAGCAATGCCGTGCTGGAGGCTGGCCAGGGTGAGAGGCATCTTTTATCTCCAGCTTGTGAGCAACATGCAAAATTTTGTGCAGTGTTTGGATCTCAGATGAAGATCAATACATACATGCTCATTATCCTCCTCACTGCTATTATTACTACTGAATGACTAAAGCCATTCAGACTTTAGTGAACAGGCTGTGCATCCCCATGTTCAACCACTGCTCTGCTCTCCCCTCGCACGGCTGGAAACAGAAAGGCAAACAAACTGAACTAACATTAATCAGCAAAGACTGCCATCTGTATAACTCAGAGCACTTCTCCACGTGCCCGTCCCCTTCCAGCAATGCTAAACAGGATTAGCCTTCCGTGGGCGGATGGGGAAAGTAGGTCAGTTTGGTAACATCGATGCGTGTGATGAACAGAGGAGGATGTGACTGCAGTGGTCTGCTGGCAGCCCTCTCACCTTCTGTATGAGCCAGGAGATGAAGCACCTGGGCTTGTTATGGAGCACGAGACAGCTCATACCCTGCATGGTGACACCTGATATTTGTAGGATCAGGGATTTGACAAAGCCTGGCTAATGCATTGGAGTTGGGGGTGCATTTCAACAAGGAAACTGAGGCACAGGTCAGCTAAATGCTTAGTTATTACTAGGCTGTGTAGAGCCAAATATTCATCAAAGCTTACAGATCAGCCAAAGTGGAAAGGAATGGTAAATCACCTGGCAGAGGTATCGTTTTTCTGTATTGACTTCATTGGGTATGTAGGGATGGTGGCAGGAAAGCCAAAGCTCACCTCCAGTTACATCTGCAGGGCATGACAAGGGCAACGAGAAAAGCTTCTGCTGCTACATCAGTAATAAAAGGTTGAAGAGTGCAAGTGTGGAACTGCTGCAGTACTGGAGGTGTGTGAGTGGGTGAATTAGTGACAGCCAACAGGTAGGACTGATGCCTGCTTTGAGGCAGCCTTCACCTGCAACATCTCCTAGCATCCGTATTGGAGGCAGGGACAGGGAGGAGCAGAAGCACCAGCAACAGGTGTGGATCAACTCAGGAAGCTTGAGGAAGCCTGGGGGAAGTTGACTGTGCAAGTTGATAGGGACTGACTACTTGCCTCTTTGGGTGCTAGGAGACTTGCCAGTGGTCCTTTGCTAGCCTGATCTCTCATTTTGAGAGGTTGTGGAGGTGGGGGAGGTCTCTGATGTTTGGAAACAGGCAAATGCTGGCCTTCAAGAAAGGGCAAAAGAGAGCAACAGGCCAGTCAGCCTCACTTTAGCCCCTGGGAAATCATGGAGAGTCCTGTTGGAGCATAAGGCTGGGCACATGGAGAAGAAGGTGATCAAAAACAGCCAGTGTGGATTTACCAAGAATAATCCAACTGCCTGTTATAATGAAATGACAGGATCTGTGGATGGGGAGAGAGCAGTGGAAGTCATTAATGCTGGCTTTGTGCTCAAAGGCAGGGCTTGTCATGGGGGAGACTGAGAGGGTGAAGGAAAGTACAGACAAGAAACCTTATGGAATTCAGTGGGGACAACTGTCAAGTCCTGCACCTGGGAATGAGGAGCCTTGAACTCTGATATATGCTGGGGGTGGACTGATCAGAGAGCAGCTCGGCAGGAAAGGCCTGGGGAAGCTCTGGAAGGCAGCAGGCAGCATGCTGTACATGAACCAGTGGTGTGCCTTGGTGACAAGGATGGCCAACAGGAACCTGGGATGCATGGACAGGAACAAAGCCTGATCAAGGCAAGGGTTTATGTCCCTTCATTCAGCACCTGTTATACCACATTTAGGGTAATGTGACTGCTCTGGGGCTTCCTAGGACAGAAAAGATTAACAGGAGGAGGATAAGTAGTGTCACCAGTGGTGGAGCCTGGAGCCCTAGCCTCATGGGAAGGGGCTGGGATAGCCAGGCTGGCTTAGTCTGGACAAGAGATGGCTTTGGGGGCACCTAAGAGTCCTCTCATTGCCTGCAAGGGGTCAACGAAGAACCAGTGCTGGACTCCTCACAGTGGTGCAGGATGAGAGAGTGAGAAATAACAGGCCTAAGTTTAAAGAAGAGAGAAAGAACTTTTCTCCATGAGGACAGCCAGACCACGGAGAAGACTGCCTGGAGAGGCTGTGCCATCCCCATCCCTGCAGGCTTTCAAGACCTTACTGGGCAAAACCCTGAGTAGCCTGGTCTGACATCAGAGCTGGCCCTGCTTTGAGCAGGAGGTTGGACTGGAAATGTCCTCAGGTTTCAACTTGAATTCAGTTTCAACCCGACTTGTCCAGTCATTCTGGATCTACTGAGCTGGCTACATATCCTAAGCAAATCAGTCCCCTTGAATTAGTTCCTGTATTATATATGTTCTCGAAATATATTTTTCTATGCTTTTGGTCTCTGTATTAGAAATAGCTTGTGCACTGTCTCCCCTACAGGGGCATCACTCCTGCTTTATAAACAGATACATATCTTGACACTGTATGTCTGTGTGTCAGGTGTTCATCATGCCACTTTTACATGTTAATTTTTTAAAAATTCACTTTATGATAGAATTAGTAAAACAAAACAAAACAAAAAAAAAAAAAGGAAGAAAGAGGCCTCTCAGAAGAATGGCCCTTGCCTGTAAAACCTGTTTTTCCTCTCTCTCTACTTCTCATGTTCTTAATCGGTTTTAGATATTTTTAAAACTTTAATCCTTATAGTATCAGAAGTTCTGAATGTACAAAGACTTCACTATGTGCTTAACTTTATACTGCCATAAGAAGGCCCTCATGTATGTGTATCTTCGCAAAATCCAGGTCAAAATGTGGAGGTAAAACCACAAAGATTATTTTGCAATTATTGGCTCTGGAATCTTCCCTTGAAAAGGGTCTCAGTTATAAAGTATTCTTAGTTGTAAGAATCTGTTTATGTTCTTCTGCAAATATTTAAATAAGTAGAATAATATAACATTCAACCTATGATTTTCTGATGATCAAATGCTCAGCTGAGAGGCAAAATATGCAAGTATAATACTATAAAGATTTATTTGTCAAAAATGCAAGGGTTTTTATTTTGTTTGACATAAACTACCTGGGAAACACCAATGCAAGCAGAAAATTAGTCTTTTTCAATGGGACTATTATCAGTCATTCTCTTCGTTTTCTGGCAGCAACAGTCTTGACAAGATCATTTTAACCCTTTCCATATGATTAAACAGCCTATGCTGGCACTGGAATGTAAAGCAAGACGTCCAGGAGCTGACATAGTTTGGTCTCACTCCTCCCACTTCTTTGATTGTTAAGTGTTACTCCCCCACTTCTTTGTTAAGTGTTTATGGGTGGCTCTCAAATAACCAAAATGCTCTTCTTTTAAAGGGTTCTGGGTCCAGAAGTAATTTTGCTAACAGAAAACTTTGTTCTAGAAAGAAATTCTGAACTTTTGACAGTGTTATTCAATTAACTGTCAAAATTTACACCAGCTGTCATCATTCCCTCCATACATAAGATGCTGAAATAACAGACTTCATGTTTCTGTGGAAATTTCATCAGGAAAGCAGAAACCAAACATGAAGCCAAATTTCCTTGAAGTTTTAGGCACCTATTCTGACGTGGTATGTCCCTCTTCATTAAACAGGACCTAGGGTGAAGGGCTGTCCTCTCTCAGCGTCCTTGCCCTCCCCCTGCCTATGTGGGATTTGTTTGCTTCTTCAAACCAGCGAGAATTGGAGGGCCAAGCTCCAAGGAGCAGACTGGGACTTGAGCCAGGCACTGAGTGCTCTCCTTGTCCTCCCCATCCTCATGGGCATGGCAGCATGGTGGCACCCACGGGTGCTCAGCTGCCCTGCCATTGATGGGGCTGGAGGTGGGAGGCATGAGGGGACAATGTGACTATCCCAGCGGAGATCCTGCAGGACAACTTCCCTGCCCCGTGCAAGAGGCAAAACTGTGGCCTAGATCTGCTGGTGACAGGAAAAAAATCCCTATGCAATATTACAGAAATAAATACAGATATCAACACCAATAATCCAATCACTTTTGTGTTAACAGCTTGATAACACATCTGCTTATAACTCACACACTGCACTAAATTTTCTGCTCTATAGTAACTATCATATCCCTGTCAGCAGAACTAAATATTTAATCATCTGGGTAGATGAATCATGAAAAGCTGTTTGGGGGAGATATTTTTAAATGGACAATTTGTTGTAATTTAATTTTGAGAACTTGCTTTCTCTTTCTTTTCAGAAGGGACCCTGGAAGCCTGTGACCATACAGATAATTGCTCTGTACTGCTGCTGTCTCCCTTGCAGGCAACATAACCTATGGAGTTTTAAGGTCATTTCTGACCAGAGCAAGGCAGGAGGTTTCAGGGTTTGCCTGGGCATCACTAAGCCTAAAGACAGCAAGGATACAGACGCTCAACCTGCTGGATTGCATGACACTTTGGGGAGTAATGTTCTCTAGCTGCAGTCTCCCTGTTTTCTGTCTGAATCCATAAAACTGCCAAGAGTTCAGCTATAGCATCAGACCAAGGCTGCACCTGTATTTTGTATTATCTTGAACATTTATGCCCTTGAGACCCTCCTGTCCCAGACTGAGCTACACTCCAGCTATGCGCAAAGTACTGCTCTTCTCAGACCCTTCATGCTACCAGTGCTTCCCATCTCTACAAAGATAAAGTTTCTCCAGCGTGATGTAAAATTCAAATCAGGTTTTACAAAATGAATCTCTAAGGAAAAAGGATAATTATTAAAGAATTTCATTAGTGCTTTGCAATCTTAATTATGATAATTATATTTTTGTAGCTAATATAACTGAACTCCTGCTTTTAAATTCCATTAACAAGCATTTTAATCCCTCTCCTACTGGGCCAACAAAACCTTAACGCTGAACTTTATATTTACACGGGCCACTATTTTTAATAAAAACGATTCACTGTTTACTGAGGGTTTCCATTCCCTTTTATCTGCACTTCGAAGGTGCACCTTCTCCCAAGACACAAGAAATTAAGAAGATGGATTCAGCAGCTTGGGCTCGATTTCCCTTCTTGGAAACAAGAGGGCACAGTCCCTGAGCCAGGACAGCAGCAGACTGTGGATACTGGCTGCCAATAGGAAAGTCAGTGACACCACTGCTCAATTGAAAGGACAGAAAGTTTCTTCCTAAACAGCCTGAGGGTTGAGCTTCATCTGCTCTGGGTCCTCATGTGGACTTCAACAAGAGCACGTGCACCTCCCAAGTAGGCAGAGGATGTGACCCACTGCATCAAACAGAGGTTTTCATGTGTCAGGTGGAGACAGCAAGAAGTTGCATAGGACGACTTTGCCATCCTGGAATAGTCCCATGGGTAAGCACAATACCAAAGGATGGCAGGAGCCATGCTGCAGTGGCCAACAGTAACTGATGGCAGGGGAAAAGGTGGCAGCTGGGGGAAAAGGTCTAAAGAAATCTCTATTAAAAAAGAAATTTCTGAGTACACAAACTACTAGTGCTGTGTGTGAGCAGGAAAAGATTCCTCCTCCTTACTGGAAGACCTGAAAAGTGCCAGCAAGTGACACTTTTCAGTGACAGTATTTTCTGAGTAAAGTTTATAACCCTTGATAGAGTGGAATTTGCTGCTGTGTCCTGTTACAACCCACCTACCACTACCCAGGTGCAATGGCCTAGTGGACTTTTTTTATGAGCCTGTTTGCAGACAAATATTTTACAGTTATTTAACAGGGAGAAAAAAAGTAAATGATCAAAGAGGAAAGAGCATACAAATTCAGATATCTCAATAAAGAAATTTAAACAATAAAGCATATATTGAATATCATCTGCCCATTAATCTCTAGAGTAAATTCAGAAAACTAATTAAAAGCTTCTACACAGATAAATTATAAGCTTCTTTATTCAATGAGCTCAACATATGAACAAACAGAGGTTTGTGTTGATATCATCATTATTAGCAACTGCATTAAAGGAAATTATTTTTGCTGTGCTACTGGGAATACAGTGATTTGAAAAACAAAATGTTATGAGATGAAAATTCAAATCTTTACGGTACCAAGCATATAGTATTTCCTGGGTTTTTTATTTTTAGTTAATGGTAACTCTTACAGGTCAGCATGATAAAAAATAAGATGTGGAGAAAAAACCCCAAAGCCAGTACAAAAACAGGAAAAAATCTCTGCATAATCGTTCTCCAGTGGAAGGCAGCTTTAAGGGCTGATATTGCCTTCCCACATGGGAAATTCTCTAATTTGTCAGTGCTTCTGCACCTTGTGTCCCTTTTTCTGCTATTGGCTTCAACATTCTCAGGGGATTTTGTCTTGAATTTTAGAGGGAGGTTTTTGTCTCTTCAACCGTAATTGATAGATGTTCTATTTTTGTGGTGCAACGCTGCTGTGTTACATGATGTGTGTGGCAGTGCTGCATGGGGAGCTTGCAAGGCAGTTAGAATTGCTCTCTCTTGGTCCTCTGGGAATAAACCCCATCCCAACTATCCCTGTATATAGCTGTGACTTGAAAAAGGGGATTCTGAAGAACAGAAGTTTACAGCTTAACCTGTGTGTTCAATTTAAGTGCAGAGCCTGAAATAATTCATATCAATATACAGTCAGTTTGGAATCTGATTATTTAGTATCAATTAAAACTGATCTGGCTCCAGAATTCAGATATCTTCTTAAGGATCCTACACAAGCAAATAACTTGAAAAACTCTGTATTTTATCCATAGTGCATTCCAGTGATCCAGAACTGATTAGCATAAAAACAGCTTTACACTGATGAAATGTGGGAACAAGAGAGAGCTATAAACGGTTTTGTTTATATTTTTTATTCATATACCAAAATCTTCCTACTTCATATTGTACATTAAGCTCTCCCTATTGACCAAAATGAAGCAGAGATTTTAAGAAGTCTCAGGCTAATGTCCTCTTGAACACAGGCTAAATGAAGGATACAGTCCATAGAGTGTAAAGTGCACTTCGATTTTAGCTTATTCACTCAACTGCGGCAGTTCAGAAACACAGAAGTCATTAAAAGCCCCACAGCAAAAGATCAAATTATGCCTCTGCCAGATATTAACTTTGAAAAGGAGTAGAGACAGTCAGAAAACCACAGTGAAGTACTGATGTGCTGATTCACCTTGCACTTATGTGCTGCATGACTTAGAACTGCAAAATAATCTGTTCTGTGCCAAATGATATTGGGAGAAAAGCATCTTTTGGCTTTTATGGGTGCTGCATTCCACTCATAATGTGAACTTTACCTTTTCTCTTGCAAGAAAACTTGCTGTCTGAATCTCAAGTTGACTTGCTATTTTATTTGCCATCTGTGGCAAATATTCATATAGGCACACTAAGTGTGTGTCCATGTCCCGAAGGGCATCAGTTGTTGCACACTGTTTCCTATCGCTCAGAATTACCAGGGAAAAAACCCAGAGGGGGTAAAACCTGACATAATTCTAGATCTCAACTCATGCTGTATCCCATTTTATTTATGTAGAGTGCCATAGCCATTACTGGAGCACCACATATGAAAAAATAGGACTTCAACCCTCAATGCACTATGAATTTTGCAGATAACCTAAAAAATTTTGATTAAATATCCTGCAGAAAATAAGGTACTTTACATCCCATCAATTCTGTAGCCAGTTCTACAACTGCAGCTCTTGAAACATTACCTGATCTGGCTGTAGAGGTGTAGTTCAGCATCAGTGTAGATCACCAGAGGCCTGCTGGTTTATATATTTACCCAGTGTCACCAAAAAAAAAGCTTGTGTAAGGCAGCTCAGTTTGGGGAGGGCAGGGAGAGGGAGAAAGAGGGAAAAAAAAGCAGCTGGCAGGGAGATGAGATTGGGGTTGGGTTGGGTCCTCTGGCTCACAGTCTCATGAGCAGCTGGGAGAGGTAAATTGCAGGGCTGTGAGTTGAGATGAGAAGAAAAGGGACAGTTCCATGTCCTGTTTCTAAAATTCACACAAAAAGACAGATCCCAAAGGCAGCTTTGGAGACCCTAGGAAAAATGTTGTCACTGAGTGGATTGTGAAGTTTATTTGCAAAAATGCTATTGCTCCTCCTCATTGAGTCGGTTTAAAGCAGTCTCAAGGGCAGCTATTGAAACTGTAGCAACTTTAGTGTCTGTGAAGATACCAATTTATAGAAACTGTGCCAAAGGTAGTATAAAATGTGATGTCACAGCACTTCACTTTGAAAAATTTATACTTCATCCTACTATCCTGCCACACTACTTCGGGGTATTCAGGTCTGGGGATCTTTTGCTTTTAAACAGAAAAATCTTAGTTCTCTGTAGGTGTTTTTTTCCCTCCTCAGCCTCCCTCCTTTAGATACTTCAGAAGGCAAGATCCTGAGAAAACTTTTCTGCTGGTTCCTATTGTTTTCTATTTCAAGTGAAAGAAGTACATAATGTTAAATCTGAACACCAAGACTCTGTGAATGTGTAAACTTCAGAACTCTAAATCTTTCAGCCTGTGCCAATGTAAACCACCTAAAGAGCAAAGAATTAAGTACACTTTATCCTCTCTGACCATGATTGAACATGTTCCAGTCCTAAAATCTGCTGCAGGGAGTCACTCAAATCCCTCAAAGCAAAGTAGGGCTTTTTCAAACAAGCATGAGAAAAACAGGGATATCCTTACCCAAAACTCAGCCCTGGCCCTTTTGGTCTCTTCTTTGAAAATTATCACCCTGCTGTTTCAAAGCACCTCCCTCTCAAGGACATGGGGCAGAAAAAAGTAAAACCTACCTTTCCTAAGTGAAATGCTCCGTATTACCAGAATTCAAGGGAAAATTGCACTGAAATTTCAATAAGCATGTCTGCAGTGCACATTGACGTCTGTCTATGTCACCCACCCTTTCCAATGCTGCTCCATTAATGTGTAACTGCTCTGTTTTTTTTTTAAAAAAACAGCTATCTCGGTCCAGCTTCTGGAAGCTGATAGATGCATATTTTGGGAACCCAGTTATGCAGCAAGAGCTTTATCCTGTCTTGCTTCCCCAGCTGCCTGTGGCGCTCCAGACTCTCTTCTCTCAAGAATAACTGTGGGGACCATGGCACTGGCCTGTCTTCCCCCTGCCCAAGCACACACCACCCCCACTCCCCTCCCTTGCACTGGATCCAGTGCCTGATCAGAGGCCCTGCTGGTATGTTGGCACTGGATATCTGGGAGCACGGGACTGCTGCTACCACAGCCAACGCCTGATGTACGCATTGGCCACGAGAAACAGGCATCCAACTGCCACTGCTTAGGTATCCAAAAGGGTTTAAGCTATTGTTAGTTATGGGAAGCATGCAGTAAATTTCTAGGCAGCTAGAAGAGCAAGAAGTGAAATGTGAGAGAATATTTTTCCCGATATATTTTCTCTTTCTTCATGGAAATGTTGATGTGAAGGATAGTAATACTATTCTAGTAATACTGCTGCTGAATTCTGACCCACATGGCTATAAAGATGCATTACTTGCATCAGTTCAGGAGACAATTCTCTCAATCTTGCTTCCTCTGCAAATGCAGTTATCTTGCTCTGGCACTTTGCAAAATCCTCTAAATTACTATTAAATTAAATACTTTTAATTTATGAAGGATTTCAGCTGAACTCATATTTCTGTGCCATTAATTATCAAGTATCTTATTGACTGGAAAAAAACATTAATAAATCAATCTAAACGAACTTCCACCTTCCCCCTTGAACTGGAGATGGGTGTCATCAGTCACACTCTAACCTGAGAAAGTTGTATTTCCTTTGGATTCATCATTCATCTAATTCCAAATCACAGACTGAGTGGGCTCAGGGCAACATTTTCCAACACCTGGTTTTAAGCTAATGATGGCAGTATATTTAGCCATCTTAATGTGTGGATGAATTTTCAGAGTTCTTCTGTGATTTGAGACAATTCCCCTTTTGCAATGTTAAGGCTGATTAATTTCTTTGTTTTCAGAAACAATAATTACACTGGTTGTCTTTCAGATAAAATATGATTTTCAGGGTATCCTTACACACAGTGGAGCTCTGGGAAAGTACACATTACAAGTAGTGATAAGTCTGGAATTGAAGGACATGTGGATACTTGGGAAGGTAGTTAGTCCAATGGGTAAATGTAGATTTAAGTGCTGATCTCCTGACATCCACAGTTGAAAATATGAACCTTGATATGCAGTGCTGGTCTTTAGAATGCCTTCACACAACAGAGATTCAATATAGGTAAGCCCAAAACAGTCTAAGGAGGACTGTAGTAGCAGAGCAGGCAGGTATTTCAGAAGATGACAGCGCTACCAGGGGCACCCTTATTATCCCCTCAAAACAGTGTTAAAGAGTGGAAAAAAAAAAGTGCTATTTCCCAATCTAGTCAACAAAAGTAGATGTTCCAATTTCATCAGTGTTTCATCCTTCATTTGCCAAACCCAAAACAAATCTTGGCAAAGGAAGGTATTTCATGAAGTTGTGTGGACTGACTTAATGTATTAATCTTCACAGTGACACAGATTATTAGAAACTCAATGATATGTGGAATGTTTTATGATGTGCTTTCACGCTGATAAATAGCTAATCACCATGTATTTGTGACAACAGAGCATTACAGAGAGCAGTGATATGTGTTCTGAAAAACACCATTGGTCCTTTTACGCCCTCTGCATAATGCCCTATCATCTACAGCACTTAACTTTGCAGTCTTGCTTTCAAAACCACACAAAAAACATCATTATGAGAATCCTAACATTTGTCAAAGCCTCCTTTCTCGTCTTTTGTGGCGTTGTTTTTTTCAGTAAAAGTGCATTACATGCCATTTGACAGCTGGTAATTGTATGTGTATTGAATTAAAGCATTGATTTTAATTTTCAAAGTCAATCTCACTCTCTTTTAGCTGAATGAATTACTTTGTTCTTGAGAGAAAACATTGGTACTGGACTTCAGATACAGGATCAGGGCTTAGGCAGCCTATTCTCAGGAGTATTTTCTGCTGCTCTTTTGCTGAAATATCGAAAGGTTCTAACTTGCCCATTACCCAGAAAAAAAAAAGATAATAAATCTCTGAACAGCTAGCACAGCTCCTAAATTCACAGCTAGCTTTCAACTATTTTGTGTTGGCTGCTAAGATGATTTTCGATTGTACAGATAAGCAATAAGAGACTGGGCAAAGCTGGGTAAGAAACCTTGAAAGAAAATCCAGGTGCTGCAATGAATTGCATTGACTATCATGGATTGCAATATATCTTTGGGTCAGTGGTGAAGTACATTAAGAAGGCTCCCTGTGAAACAGATGTTCTCTGACCCCTTCTCCCGCACTATCCCTTTCACAGATGCAGACACTTTGCCATCTCTAGTCTACTCCTGAAGAACTAAACTGCAGATAGAAGCAGCCACTGTCATGTGGAAACCACAGGAAGGGAAAAAACCCCAACACTACACATCAGAAAGAAGGATTACAGGTTGTCATCCCAAAGGGATGTTCAAATAAAGACTGAAGCTTTGCACCATGTGTCAGAAGACAGGCTGCTGCTTCTTCTATCTCTCAAACCCTAAACACCAAAAACCAAGTTTTTGACCTGGTTGCTCTTAACATGCATTCAAAGACATCTGCTGTTTCCTTATCCCTAAACTATCAAACCTATTACCCTGGGCTCAGTCTGGATTTTGCCCCTCTCTGTGGTGCATGAACCTGCCCTCCTGAGTGCTCACAGCCCTGGTGAGAACAACCTCTTTCTGCAGCCATCCCCATCCAGGCGTGGTATGGGGGAAATACCATTTCCCTACTGGCATCCTGCAGCACGTCAGCTGGGACACAGAAATGAGGCCAGTCTCTGTTCTTACTCACATCGGTGAGAAACAACAGTAGGACCTTTGAAATGTGTGGAGCTAAAGCTCTGTAAAGCTGACCTGGAGTTGTGATCTAGCGCTACACACAGAGTAACTGAAATGGAGCTAGAATGACCAAGCACAGCAGCTGCTTCTTTTATGAAGAGGTTTCTCGCTAACTGGAGTTGTGGTTTGGGTGAGGATTTGCCCACTCAGCACAGTTTCAATCATGCTGCATGCTCTACATATGACAGAGATGGAATTTGGCTGTAGTTTTTTTGTCATACTGACTGTCATATTTGTCGCATGGTAGGCTGAACAAAGAAGACCTCTGCTGCTTAAGAATTTATTTTAATATAGTGCCTTGATTCCTCCACACCTTAAGATTCTGCAGACATGCTATAGCTTACCTTTGTGTCTTTATCTAGCATTTCAGTCCTTCCAAACAGGCATTATAACAAAATGCAGCATTAAGACTTCATTAATTCAAATTTATCACTAACCCCCCCCTCCAAAAACACTCAGAAAGATGAGGCTTATGTCCCATCTCATGCATTTTTGCAGTTCTGCGAGTTTATGTGACAGAAAATGCAAGTCCATTCTGGTTAGCGTGTATCTTTTTTGCCCTAAGACCTGTGGGGTTTTTTGCAGCCGTGCATTAAAGTGGATTTTCTCTGAGGCATAATAAAAATATCACAGTAAAGACATACATCATCTTTTCGATGCCATGTTATGTGATGACATTTTTCATGGTACACTTAGTTTGCTTTTGTCCAAAGCAATTGAAAGTGTGAATGTGCACTGACCTGCTCCAAAGCAATCCTATTAGCCACCAAAAACATAGAAGATCACATACATCAATTTGAATCTGTGCGGCACAGCATTTATTATTTCTGCAATAAGCTGTAGAGAAAATGAAGTGTTATTTCATTCATGTCTAGCTGCCCTATTGCCATGGTATTACTTAACAGGAATAAAAATAGGAATATATATGCAATGGGCTTTTCTTCATCTGGCCCTGATGTCTGTATTACCACCCACTATCTGGTTTTTTGTTTTATTTGACTCAAACTCTCTACAGCTTTTACAAGTGGAGTATCCTGACTTCTTCCTACTGCTTCCAGGCTTAAACTAGCTCCTGTTTCACTGCTTCCATTTCAATGTGGTAAAGGGAGATACTGCTTCAGGAGCTTGATGCATGTTTGCAGATATTTGGATATCTGCTTTTCTACGAAGAAAGCGATCAACTAATGCCATATCTATCATATACCAGAATGTGGCAATCTGACACTAATTAGAGACACAGCTGTAATAAAGGATTTTCTGAGAAGTGGGTGCTCCTTGTAATGCAAAGGTGAACCTTACAGCAAAGCTTACAATTATTATTACACTAGAAATAACAGGGTGACAGCAGATCTTCACACAGCGTGCAAAAAATCACGAAAATTACTAGCCTCTATCCAAGGACAATCACGAGGAATTTGGGGAATTAGCACCCTCTTCAAGGAAGAACTCACTGGCTGCCACGGGATGAAGTGGATTTTACATATGGTTCTTTTGTCACAGAGATTACACAAGCTTCCCAGCCTTGCCTTTGCAAAAATATTAAAAGATTTTAAATGGGCTTTATTCTACAGAGACAGAGTCCCAAATGCTGTTACACAAATAAAGTGATGAATGGGATGCCTATATATCATTTATTTCCTCTTGGAATTGGTGACCTTCCATCAGTCAGTAGTCTCCTTCACAGTCCCTCACTTGTGAATTATAAGTTAATCAAGAGTACAATGGAAACAATGCATCCATGGCCTGCTTGCTTGCATTCATTTCTCTCCTCAGGGTGGATTACAGATGTTGAAGTCGTAATGAGCTTTCTTTTAGTCCAGTTTTGACCTCAATTCTGACTTTGCCAGAAAAAAATTCTCATGTGAGTTCATGCAAGATGCATTTGTAAAATACATTGGGATCTGGAAATGAGTGTTGTGAAGCTGGAGAAGTCTAAAAAAGAATATCTCCTTAACTGCTCTATTTTAGGTAGTGGCTTATGCGGAAAATAATTTAAACAGAGAATGCTATTTCACAAGTATCAGTGCAGAGGAATGAGTATTTTAGCATATTGCCCCTTTTACACAGCCTGAGCCGAGTCTAGGGAACTTCCCCTTAAAGGGAATGCAGTACCTCCACTGGAAGTATTTATTTTCAAAACACAGAGATGCACAATAGCTGTGAATGGAATATGAGGAAAAAGATATTCCCTTACAGTTGATAATACTAGTGGTAACAATGAAGGAATTATTCTCATTATAAAGAAGAGTTGATCTGAAAGGTAAAAAGAGGTGGTAATTAATTTCCTTTAATAGTCACACTGGGATCTCCTGTAGTGTGCAGTCTGATGTTAATAATATATTTTCCCCCCTATAATTAATGTTCATGTTCTATTCCTGGGGGACTCTTCTCCACTACCCTCAGCATTGTCATTACTTAAGCATGCACAAGCAACTTTAGCACTTTGGTGGCCGCAATAGCTAATCCAAGCACTGCATCCCTTGCCTGTATCTTCTTTCCTGTCACGTGGGTGGCAAATGCCATCACTAGAACATGCAACCTCAGGAGAGCTGAGAAATTATGAGGTATTTTGTCCCATTGTGGAGGAATGTGCAGTTTTAAAGAAAATGGCAAGACAACAGAGAGGGAAAGAGTGAGCCCTCTTACCTGCCTTGCTTTCTGAGGCTTGTGATTCTTAGGTGCAGATGTTGCACCTACTTGCCAGCACAGGCTGGGGCACAGCCAGCACAAGGTGAGCAAGGAAGCCCTTGAATTTCAGAGCAGCCTGTGGCTCTCATGCCAGCCACTGAGGGCATGGGAAGAGAATGAAGCCAGGGCACAAGCAGCATGGCCTGCGTTTCTTCTGGATGTCAGCCTCTACTGTAAATGAAAGCTGTGCTGTGCACCAGAGACCAAGGAACATTTGACTTACTCTAAAATACTCTGATTAAGCCGAGTTTGATGCTCCTTAGCTACAAATGCGGACATGACTCTTCCCAGAAAGCAACAAATCTGAGAGATACTTGTGCTTAACAGAAAGAGCAGGAGAGTAAAAAGCTCAAGAAGGAATAGAAGACTAAGTGCTTTAACATTCTACCACTTCCTTCCACCTCCCCCAGATTTTATACTTGTTCAATTTAGGGTTCCTGCAGGACAAGAGTGCCACAGAAACAATTATTTTCCCTTTATGACTAAATTTCCTTTGGCCTGCTATGCAATGTTGATGTGTACCCATCACGCTCTAGAAGATTAGGGAGAATGACTCTCAACAGACAAGTCAGAAAAGAGGGAACACAATAAAAAGCTCAAACACAGAACCATTTTATTTTCATAGGATAGCAGTGATATACATCTAGGAGCCCACAGTATTGCATTAAGCTAAGTAAGTCATGCAAATATCTTTTTTTTGGTTTTGGTTTATTGTTTTTAAAAATATGGTGTGTCTTGAGCAATTGGTCAAAAAGTTTCAAAACTAAAATGTTTCCAGGAGTGCTTTATTTCCCTCTTCCTCATCTACCACGGCTGCCACCACTGCCCAGTACAAACGAGCACTCCCACACCAGCATGTCCAGCTCTTCTCATGCACACAAGCAGGTTGGCCTTTGTTCTAATATAGCAACTTTCCCTTTGGCATTTACTCATTTCCTAAAATGAGGACACTTACATCACAGCACACGACACACACACCTATGACAGCACTTTTAGGCTGGAAAATGAGCTTGTGTGACTGGTGGTCTGCATCTTTGTTTGAATGTGTATTCTTTGAATTGCAAAAGCTTTTCCTGGAGCAGCAGAGAAAGGTAAAGAAACCCTGAGACTCACTTTCTTCATCTCCTCTCTCTGACCTTTCCTACCCTCATTTTATGGTTCTTGGCACAAAGAAAAGTAAACAAGTGAAAGACAGAAGCAACACCATGTTCACAAACTCTCCTCCCTAATTTCACACTTTACACCTGCATCCTGAGTCAAGGATATCTCACTGAATTCTGCTAAAACTGTAGTCTACCCTGAGATTTAAATATTCTGGAAATGACTGTAAATATAAAATATAACAGATTTTGCCCTTTTTTTTCCCATCTAGGGGAAAACTGAAATATCAGCAGTTTCCCTTTAGAACTAATTTTTATTTACTTCTTTAAGAATAAAATCTCTATTATGCCAAATTTTGTTAGCACATATCGACTACCGTCAGATGCAGATCAAAGAAAAAGGAAAAAATCCTGGCTTGTGAATGCCACCAAAAATGCCCAAAGACAGAGATGTTATGCACAAAATGTACTTACTGACATTTCCTCCTAGCTGACAAACCTGTAAAGCAGTAAAACGACTAATTAAATAACAAGAAATGTGGAAGTGGAGGGTGCCACTATCACTGAGCCATTAACAAGAAGGTTCCATAAGATTCAGAGATGGGAAGCAAGCGGACTTAAGGCTATAATGCACAAAGCCACACAGCACAAACCCATATTCCAAGAAGAAATGTTTGGAAAATAAACATCCATATGCGTAAGACAGCTAACATAGAATAGTGACTTCATAGTAGCATAACTGGAAATATTTTATTGTATGGAAAGTACTTTGAAGGGTGACATTTCAGCACATAAACACTGCATTTTCCTTCTTATTCTGAAAAATATATTTCTCAAACACATTCAATTCAAGCTTTTTCCAAGCTTTCCAAGATTGCATTTCCTACTTTGCATTGAGGGTAGTGGGGTGGAGGGTGCGGAGGGAAGAGGAGGAGGGAATAGAAAGTAGAGATTAATTTTTTTATTGAAGATTTCAGTAATTGTTTCTAGATCCTCACACATGTAGGCCTTGCACATTTAAACAAAAGTGAGTGAAAAATATTATTAATAAAATATAAATTAAAGGAGAAGACTGCCAAACAGGCACTATTGTCTGAAAAATGCCATATTTTCATGGAAAGAAACCAACATCAGAAATACTTTGTGTGTCTTTCAAAGAAATCTTTGGGACACTGCTTTCATGAAAAACTGGAATACATCTTGTCTTTAATGAAATAATTCAGATTTTTAAATTTTTTTCAGTAAAAAGTAAAAACATTTGGGAAGACACTTAAATATTCCAGAATTTCTTATTAGATGTGTCTTATTTGCACATAAGTCATAAGCTACTTGCAGGCAGTGTCCACCAGAGTAAAAACTCTGAAATTACCTGTTGCTTCTTCCCCCACACTGGGTAATCATCACCTTGAGACTCTGATCCAGGAGGTGATGTGGGTAAAACATGAACTGCCCACACAAGTTTCCCATTCTGTCAGACCAGAAGGGGATAGGAGTTCATGCCTTTCAATTAGAAAGCTTTCATTGGCCTTCTCTCTCAAAATGGCAGGAGACACTGAGGTGCCAACAGATCCACAATTTCCAGTAAGAGAGCCAAGTAAAGCCACGTAGTGGTGGTGCTTCACATCTGACCTCCCTGGTGTGACTGGAGACCTGTGGGTGCTTGATCCCAGGCTGCAGGCAACAATATGGTCCTGCTGGGTGAAAGCAGCATTACTGCTCTGAATACTGCTCTTAAACAAACCAAGAAAAATAATACATTTACATTAGCAGTTACATTGAGAATGCAACCTTCTCTAGAAAAAAGGATATCACAGTGCTATTTAAAACATATTGTGGCAGCTTGGTGTGCATAGCAATGCTATTCTCTCATCCTCAGGGAAACTTGCGTTTAGAGATGCACACACTGTCAGCAAAGGTTTGATTAGGGAGTAACTGAAGTCCTTTTTAACACCTACATTGCATGGATTTAATATACTAATGTGTAAACCTGTCTCAAATGTCTTATCCTAAAAATGTTTTACTTTCTTTTCAGTACTCTTAAGTAGTTAGTTCTGCTAATTTAACTCCATCAGGCTGAAAGGCATTAAATGAAATGTCTAGAAGGAATTAATTTAGGTACTTATCAAAGACCAGTAATATCAATTTCCACTGGTAAGTAAAATGAATGTGTGTGAACTGGAATCAGATACATTGATTCTACTCTATTGTGAAAATATAGCTTGGAGATAAATAATACTATGATTATTTGCCCAGGAAAAATGTGCATCATCCTAATGGAACTGCTCTCATGACCTTGACTAAACTACTGCACTCCAGTTTTCTCAAAAGCAGTGCCAAAATACCAACAATAGCATGACGTACATGTCTGTTTTTTGAGGTGTCCATTTGACAATGAGGCTTTGAGAAAAGCAGTCTTTATCCACAAGCATTTCTTAACTTGTATGTGCAATTACTGCTGTACTGCATAAAGAAGACTAGACAATAACACAGGACACTGTTCAGGGTCTGTGCTTGGGCTATAGTTAAAAGGCAAACTAAAATGCACCTTGCACTGGCATTTTCAATGGACAAGTTTGATACCATAAACAAAGCTCACTTCTGCTGCTGAGCGCTTCCCAAAGCATCGTTCTGCCTTAGGGGTTCATGGCTCCAAGACAGAACAGGCTGTTCCACATGGCCACTAATACAAGTTTAGGAATGGCATCAGCTGGTGTCTGGCTTTTCCAAAGCTAGAGCTGAGTATTTCTGGCTGGCTCCTCCAGACTGAAAGGCTGTGATTCAATCTAGGTTGGTATTCATGACTTCTGGAGACCTGAGTTTCCTCAAGTCTCTTAATACTCTGGCTGGAGCTGAGACTGGGGCTAAGAACTGATGGGGATGAAAAGCAAGTGCTATTGCTGAGAAGACCAAAGCTTATAAAGCTCAAAAGAGCATAAACCCAGTAAAGCATGACCAGCTGTAGGGCTGAGTGGGAGTAATGTGCTTTAGGTTATGTTAGTCTGAGGTTTAATTGCTTGGTGTAGGACTAGAGTTTGGACCCTAAGAACTGAGTTAATTACTGGATCTCAAAGGGCTTAAGTGATGATGCAGCTGAAGACAACAGCCAAACCTCACCACAGGCCTCCCCAAGCAAATGCAAGGCTGTACCTCATCCTGAGCCAACACATTGGCTTCCTCATTGCTCACCCTTGTGCAACACATACTTCCAAATTCAGTTTTTTGCCATGGGAAGCCTTTATGCTGATACATCGAATTTTTCCAGGGCTATTATTAGCTTACTGAAATGAAAGTGCTGTTGATAAGAAAAAGCTTAGATACAAAACCAGTACAAAGTGACCCGAACATAAGTATGGCTTCATGGTCTTGCCAGATATACACATTGTGCCAAGGCCTGTCATGCACTGGCTGTGTCTATGCAGAACCTAAAAAGGATTGGCAGGCAGGTAGCTTGGGAATATTACCATCTAAGGCAGCAGGTCCTAAGAAACCCCCTTAAGAAACCTGAAAGAGGACGATTTCTTGAGACCCTGTCTCTGCTTTTGGAAAGAACAATGTCTGGTCAGTGACTTGTTCCTTCTGAGTAAATGAAAAAGTGGGATCATCAACCACTCATCTGAGGAGTAAAGCAGCTTACAGCTTTCTATATTTTGTTATATTTGCATGTGACATGCTCATCAGCAAAGCTTTTTAAGGTTCTTGCCTGTCTTCTGGCATTGTCTCATTTTCACTGATAGAAAAACCCCTCTGGCTGGAACATCACAGATGCTGGGGCAAATACCTTCAGTGTCTTGGGTCCAGCACAAGTGTCCATGTTGTGGTGGGAATGAGGATGAGCAATGTCAGAAAGCCTCAAGAGACTCACTGAGCTGGACTGAGCACAACGGCTTGTGCATAACCCTGGAGTAGATACAGGCTGTTAAAATATACCAAGGATGAGGGATAGTGTTAGAGCTAGGTTTTAAGGATGGGAGAGTGGAAGCACCAGCTTCAGGAGTGTTGACAGTACTGACCCTGCAAGTTCACTGAACTGGTATTGGGGCTGAAGGGCAGGTAGTTATTTGTACTGAGAGGAAGGGCACGTGAACTTCTTCTGATGTGCAAGTTAGGTTTAGAGATGAGTCTGAAAGAAGTCTCATATCTGACTAGATCTGTAGGGCTGGGAGAAGAATGAGCTAATGACTGAGGATTCATTTTAGCTCCAAATCCGGGGTGCTTCAGTTTCTACAGTCCCTCCAAACCTCAAATGAAAACTAATCTCTAAGCTCCTTGGGGAAACCTGCTGCCATTCTACTACCTGGCCCTTAGACCAAAAATTGATTAAACTCTTAAGATCCCATTTCCCTTAACCCCAACCAAAATGAAGACAGTAAAACTCAGCAAAGCATCTGCTTCTCAGCAGATGTCCCAAACCCTCACTGTAGCCCAACAATTCCTGCTGATTGTCCCAGCAGACCAAGCAGCTCACTTCTGCCTGATTTTAACTGCAATCACCATCCTAAGCCTTATTATATCTTTAATTATCACCTGAGACTACTAACAGTTAGAAAAGTAAATTTAAGATGTTTGACTCCTGCCTTGTCTGCCTCTCCCTCTACAGATACAAGATCCATCAACAAACTGAACTGCTCATCTCTGAAGCCCCACTTCATGTGCATTCCCAGGCTTGCTTACCTGTCCTACATCAAGCCTCATGGGGCCAAAATTCAGCTTCAAGCTTTTGGTCCTATCTTCACTTCACACCGGCCTTCTGGTCAGACTACAATCCATTAATATTTCTCCTTGTTCAGTATTTCCACAGCTAAAAACCTAACAGTGTCTCTTTCACAAACACTCCGTAAAAGTTGCCCAGTGTCTCCTCCTTTCCTTCATAGCAGGTCTTCAAACTCAAGTTTTCTTCTCATCATCCAGTATTGAAGTGATCCCAGTGAACTTCTGTAGGAATAAATCAAATTCTCCCGCTCTTGTGATTGCTAGCAATAATCTAAATGTTAATTTCAGTTTTAATTTTCTCTACCTCAAAGCTAAGCAGAAGAAGATGACTTGCATGGAGTAAAGTTCTGAGAGTAGCTTTCAGCATGGTATTCCTTATTGACTTGGGCCCATTTTGTCACCAGCATTTGGGTCCAGGAGGTTGTGTTCACTGATGGCTGCTATAAGATACGCATGATGAGGGTATTACAGTCTCTGCTAGGTGTGGGCCATTTAGGACACCCATCAGGTGTCCCATATCAAGATTAGGAAAAGCAGAGTTGGAAGAGTTCAAGCCAGTACTATGTCCTAAAAGTTCCCCTGATCCAGGATGATATACTGTTGTCTGGTTAGGGCTATGCTTACTAGGATATTAAAGAGTTTTTCAACATTTTTACAAAGAACATTTCTTTCTTCTCTACAAAAATATCAAGCAAATATTTTTTGACAGTTTTTGACGCATTGAAGGATTTCTTTGAAAAAGGCTTGGCTCATAACCTTTATGGTGAGGTGACTGCCTGACTGCACTGCTATAAAGCAGTACTGCTCAGCTTCAGGAGGCTCCTATGAAGGGAGGTTCACTGTCTTTCCTATGCTTACATTCCCCTACTCCTCTGCAGCCTCCCTAATGGTAAATTAGGCATTCATTCCAACTATAGTCTGAAGGTCTGGATAGCCACATTTGTAACTTTCTGGAGCCTTATTTCCACATTAGGAAGTTTTCTAGAAGTGGGCTGAGTTCTTTCAGAAGTGGAGGCATTGGAAAGCACAAAGGCAATCTTCCTGCCTTTAGAGCCATGCAGGAATTCCCCAGCCACAGCCTTGGACAGGGAGAGCATCCTGTCCGCAGGTCAGTGAAACATTCTCTGTTTTAACTGTTGCATTACACACTTGACTGAAACTTTTGATTCTGAACAAGCAGTATTTTTCTGTCATGTTCCTAGGAAAGTAGATTCTCAGTCTGCTGCCAGGTAGAAATGAATAGCTGAGTTTTTTAAGAGCACCAAGTGGCCTATTAGCAAGTGTAAACGCATCCAAAAAAATGAAAGAAGACTGTATTTCTGCTTCTGATTCACTGTTCTGTGCCAAATAACACTTTCTCAGTCACCTTTTCTTCCTCAAAGAGAACAGGTTGTGACAGATTGAAGTCTTTTCCCCTGCTATGTCAGGAGCCTTTATGTGACAATTACAATATCATTTTTGTTTTACGATCAGCTGAAGTCAGTTCAAAACAGCACGTCACCTCACACATGAAATAGCATTACTTTATGTGATGGGTACTGGAATTTGGCAGGAGCATTTCCTCATTTGCAGTCTGCTTTTTTCTGTCTCAACTCGATGCAGAGTAACTTCAGTTTTGAAGTCAGTCAGGCTTATCTGGAGGAGTGACTCATCTAGGGCAAGCAGAGTAGCCAGCTCCTGCTTGCTCTGAAATGTTAAGGAGTGGAGGAGGAGAAAAATTGAAAATTCATGATGGGGAAGACCTCAGACCTTCCAGATAAAACCTGTGATATTTATTGGCAGCCCTGTGAGCAGCAAGCTTGGTGCTCAGCAGGCAGTCTCTTTATCCCCTCACTTTTCATGGTGCTTGCCTTTCTTGTTGCACCCAGCTCACGTGCCACAGGCAAGGCTGCCCTCAGAAAGTTCAAAGAGGAGCCAGCTGGCTGCACATGAGTGCTCAGATCAGTGGATCCTACTGATGTAATCAACAGCACCACGTCTTCTAGCCTTTTTTGTTTTGTATGTCTCTAGAATAGCAATTAGTCACAAGCAGACCTAAATGCTGCAGTGCTCAGAATGATTCTGGCTTTCCCTGACAATTGCTTTTTCACATATTAGACCTAGGAAAGTAATACAGCATTTCCCTTTAATAACCCCTCTCACTTGTGATTTCTCTTTTTGGGGCCAGAAGAGACAAAGAATCTCTCCAGAACAACCACTACTATAATACTTCATCTGCCAAAACTGCTATCACCATGAATTCAAGACACTTGGTCCAAAGACCATCCACCCTTCCCAATTTCTGTCCAGTTCCTACTTCTTTTCTTTCCTGGTTGCCAACTTTTTCTTTCTAAAATGTTTATTTTTTAAAACCAAACCAAACTCACTTCAGATGTGAGACACTTAATCTTACACTTCATTCAGATTCAAAAGGAAGTGTCTGCAGAAAATAAAACAAGTTTTTTGAGTGGTGAAACTGTCAGAAAGCTTTTGAGTAGGTTCCCTGGTCTGTAGGAACAGGTATCTATTGTAATAAAAGTTGAAGAAATTCAGCAATTTCAAGATTCTTATCTTTCTCTCAAACTTGACAAATCGGCCAGCCAGTTCAAAACGCACATAAACACACAGACACACGTGCACACAACATGACAAATATTCCTTATTTCCCCAATAAAATCATTGTTATATCAATACCCAAACCATGCAGGTTCAAGGACTAAGTCCTGTAAGGAGTAACAAAGCAGTAAGGGAGAGGTAGCAAAATGTACAAGGACAACCACCTCTAAACAGCATGTTGAGGGAGGTGATTCTCTCCTTCTACTCCCTTCTGGTGACACCTCACCCAAGGGGACAACTCCATCCAGGCCTGGGGCTCCCAACATAGGATGGATGTGGACCTGTTTGAGTGAGTCCAGATGATCATAGGGCTGGATCATTCCAAGCCCCTCCTTTGAAGACAGGCTGACTGAGTTGGGATTGTTCAGCTTGGAAAAGAGAAGGCTTCAGGCAGGACTTACAGCTTTCTAGTACCTGAAGGGGGCTGACAAGAGAGCTGCATGGGACTTTTCACACAGGCATGGAGTGATGGGATGAGCAGGAATGGATTTAAACTGAAAGAGGGTAGGTTTGGATCAGATGTTCAAAAGAAATTTATTGCTGTGAGGGTGGTGAGACACTGGAAGAGGTTGCCCAGAGAAGCTGCGGATGCCCCATCCCTGGGCAATGTTCAAGGCCAGGAGAATGGGGCTTTGAGCAACCTGGTCTAGAGAAAGGTGTCCCTGATTATGGCACGCAGTTGAAACTAGGTGATCCTGAAGGATCCTTCCAACTGAAACTATTCTGTGATTCTATGATCTGAAGGAAAAGAAAGAAATCTTTGTCTTTTTAAAACAAAACAAAACAAAACAAAAACCAACAACCCCCCCAACAAAAACAAACAAACAAACAAACAAACAAACAAACACACAAACATCCCCTCCCCAACTTTGTTTATACAATAACCCTTAATTTTACTATGCTGTCAGACATATGGCCTGGGATTGTCCTCCGCTTGTATGGCCCTATCAGACATAGGAAGAAAGATAATGTATTAAACACTCAGGAGCAGAAGTGCAAAAGCTCAAGGTAGTGATTCAGGGGCTAGGAGTCTCTGAAATCACTTTAATTTCATTCTTAAAAAATTGTGAGACTGAGCACGTCCCTTTGACTTCAATATTTCTTGGGTTTTAAAAATGTAACCAGTAAGCATTAGCATTCTACTGCTGTATATTTACAGTATACAGTACAAATGAGAATAGTAAGTGCCACTCAGATGTAATGGTCTTTCCTCTAGATGCTTGGTATTCTATACTGCTGAGTGCTGCCTGAAGGTTGATTTACAGTCTATTTGGAGGTTAAAAAGTGCATTTAATACTTTAATTTCTTTGTCCTATTTTAATTCTTTTTTTTTTTCCATATCCAGGCTGGAGTCCAAGAAAAATGCAAGTTTTGCAGATATGCTTATCGATCTTTGCTTTGTGATTTAGTAATGTGCATCATCTGGTTCTTACCTGTACATCTTAAAAATCCAGTAAAGGAAGATGTTGAGTCCATGTCCTAAAATAAGTATATGTTTTAAATATGCTATTAAATTGTAGTTACTACATTTTCTAGATTTTTCCATTTCCTTTCCTGGAGTTTTAATTCCTCTGGGGCATATCATAAAGTCCTTACTCAGACAAAACTGCTTTTCTGTTTACATTTTTTATGTTGAAAACTGCATGAAGCAGTTAATATCTGCAATACAAGTACTTCCTTATCATTTAGGTCAGCAAAGTTAAATTGTTTTTTGACATACTAACTATTGAATAAAAAAATATTAAGGTCACCAGTCCTTTTCTGGCAAGGATTTTCTTAAAAATCCAGCAAAGGCTCAAGATTAGTAGTGACAGTATTTATACAGATTTTATGAATGATGACTCACATGCACTCAGTTTTTTTGTACTGCTTATGTTTAAAAAAAAAACAATGAAAGCTGCCTCAGTCCTTCATGGAGGTTTCCACATTCTCATCAATTCTGTTCAGACAATCAATCTCTTTGGAAGTGAAGTTTCAATTTATTATTTTCATTTTTGCACTTTTTCCTTTGAACTTCCCCTTGTGTTCACCTTTCCTTCCATATCTGTGCCTTTATCTCAGGGTTTTGGGCAATGGGTTGTGGGCCTCCTCCAGTGTCCAGGAAGTAAACTAGGAGAGTGCACAGCATTTGATCATCACCATGCTGTGTGACATTTCACATCTTTTATTGTAATCGGGATTTCAATACTCTCGTCAATACTGATGAAATTTATACCATGCCAGGAGGGCGCTCTCAGATTAAGCTGTTTTCTTGTGTATTAAAGGGCTGTCACGGAACATTAACTGTGAGACACCAACGAAATGGACTGAGACTGTAACACAAGTTTAATGACCTAGAGCTGGAATTCAGTGCCCTTTCTCCTAGGAGAGCTACTTTATTATTCTGCAAGTAGTTTGAGTTTGTTCATGGGACTACTTGCAAGATACACTCACTGTGATTAAGGAGGTCAGAATCTGTCCCTGTTGACAAAAGACTACTTTGACACTTCAGATTTTCTTTGTGCAGCTTTTGCTTTGACTAGTGAGCACTTCATCAGGTGAGTCATTCCCTTTCACTGGGACTAAAGCTTGCACAGCTTGATCTACTTGGATTTATGGGCATACCCCATTAGGCTACACCACTGAAGTGAAGGACACTGCTTTGGAATAATGAGGTATTCACTGTGAGCAAGTAATATTGGACTGGGGCTACAAACATACTGTGAGCAAGCTGGCAAAGGAGACTATTCCTCTGAAGTGATCTGAGCTGGGTAATATTCTGTAGGACTAATAACCCAGAGGGGAAGATTTGTTGCATAAATGCATAAGGGACCGTGGCTTTAAATTCCTGCCTTATAGATGGCCCTAAGCACAGCCTCACTAAGGCACTGAAGCAGCAGAAGAATGTTGGATTTCAAGCCTCCGTTTTATCCTGCACTTCCTTGGGGACATGCATTTGCCTGCTTGGTGAGCAGGCAGTTCAGGCTCTACATCTTGAATGCCTAAAACCATGAAGAGTGGGCCAGCCAAGGTGGCTTATGGCCACCAAACAGACATGGTTGATCATCCTGCTTTCCTCTGCTGGTCCGTGTTCCTTCTGTGAGCTAGCTAAATTCTGTCATTTAAAAACCACTAAAAACCCCACAGCCATCCTTTACTTTCTTCTTTTATTTTCTGATAGAGAAAGCTGACAGGACTTCTGCAGAAGCCTCATTGGGTAGGAAAGCAAAGGCAAATGGCAGAAGTACACAGATAGGGGCAGGGAACAGGGGAGAGAAATCTGGAATTTGTAAATGGGACTGGTCCTCCACCACCAAAGTGCACTTTGTGGTGGTAGAGTGGACCTAAAAAAGTTGTAGTCTGTTGTGAAACCTCATCTTTCAGGTGTCAGTAGACTTCACTATGAATCCTCTCAGTTGATCTCAGCAACTTCCCTGCATGGCGTTGCAGGGAGGCCCAGTTTGGGGTTGTTTAGACTCAAGAAGGGGAGGCTCAGGGGCAACTTCATCACTCTCTACAACTGCCTGAAAGGAAGTTTTGGTGAGGTGTGGGCCAATCTCTTCTGTGCCTTCAGTGAAAGGACCACAGGAAATGGCCTTAAGCTGACACAGGGGAGATTCACATCAGACATTTATAAAAACATCACTATTTCCGACGTCAGACATTGGAAGTGGTTGTCCAAGGAGGTGAAGGAGTCACCATCACTGGAGGTGTCTAACAGGTGTGTGGATCTGGTGCTGAGTGATGTGGGTTAGTGGCTTAGGGGTTATAGTGAGATAGATAGATAGATAGATAGATAGATAGATAGATAGATAGATAGATAGATATTTATTTAATGATAGTGCCAGGTGAGCAGTTGGACTGGACAAGCTTGTAGGTCTCTCCTAACCTTGATGATTTGATGATTCTGTGATTCAGTTGGATCAATTTGTGTCAATTTTGCCACAAAAACTAGAAATTTAATTGTGGAAGAAGACTATCACCTTTCCCAGGCAACGACAGCAGTATTTGGAGTACTAACAATATCAGAATAACTCTGCAGGATTGCACTATTAAATTGAAATAGCTAAATTTTAAATTAAAATTCAGAATATCTTTCTGGGAAGGTCCCCATGTTTTAAAAATAAAGTAAAACTAAGGGAACTACAGTCTCACTATTCTAAGGCACATGGAAAATAAGGAAGTGACTGTTGACAAGCCAACACAGTTTCACTAAAGGAGAATTGTGCCTGATAAATTTGGTTGCCTTCTACAAGAGTGTTACAGCAGTGGTGGATGAGGGAAGAGCAATCAACATCATCTACCTGGGCTTGTGCAAAGCATTTGACACTGTCCAGACCGATGTCTTTGTCCCTGCACTGGACAGACATGGATTTGATAGATCAATCACTCAATGGGTAAGGAAGTGGCTAAATGGCTGCACTCAAAGATTTGTGGTCAACAGCTTGCTGAGCAAGTGGACAAGTAGCATTCCTTGGGGGTCAGTAGGGGGACCAGTGCTGTTCAACATCTTTGCAGTGGCACTCAGGGCACCCTCAACAACAACAACAAGCTATGTGGTGCAGCTGACACATTGGAGGGAAGGAATACCATCCACAGGGACCTGGACAGGCTTAAGAGGTGGGTCTGTGTGAGCCTCATGAAGTCCAGCAAGTCCATATGCAAGGTGCTGCACCAGGGTCAGGAAATCCCAAACACAAACATAGGCTGGGCAAAGAATGGATTAAGAGCAGCACTGATAAAAAGGACTTGTGTGCTTACTGCCCTGAAAGCCAACCATATTTTGGCTGCACCAAAAGAAGTGCAGGTCAAAGAAGGTAATTATGTATCTCCACTGTGCTCTGGAATATAGACCTCAGCTCTGGAACCCCCAACAGATAAAGGACATGGACCTGCTGAAGTGAGTCCAGAGGAAAAAATCTTAAAAAATAAAATAATCAATCTTATTTCTTGTCAAGTCTTCTGTTCATCTCCCACTATGAACCATAGAAATGCTAGTTTTTCTCTCAGACTTTGATCACTGTATTACCATGACAACAATGTATTTATTGTAGCCACTATAGATGGAGTTCTGATGGTAACCTGATCCCTTAGAAGTCCATGGGTGAGCTTTTGGTCTCCAAATACCAAGATAAATGAAATAATTACTCTCTCCTGAAGACCTACCTAATAGGTAACTTATTTGCTTTCAATTCTTTTAGCCAAGTCCACTGCTTTTCATTAGTTTAAATCTACTGACTATTTTAATTATATAGAAAATCAGGTCAAACTTTTATTCACCACTTTGCTTTGTTTTTTGCTGACTGAAACCTGTAATCTGGCAAGCTAATGCATCAATCTGACAGGATGTGACATATGGACATCACAAAGGTTTTATTCTTACTGTTTACATTATTCTACTTTTCAGAGTTTTCCAGCCTTGCACAGCAGAAAGGAAATGTGTAAAGCTTTGTTCTTAAAGAGCTCACAACTAAAGGATGCTATTTTGCATACATATGGGCTTGGAGTGTAAAAATATATAATAGAAACAAGACCTATTACTCTCCTGAAGACATTGATGCATGAAGGTAATCAAGTCACTTTAACGATAAAAATAACTTCAAATTTAAGCACAAGTTTTAAAACCTTGTTGAATCAAAGGTATAATACAAAACAGCACATACAATTCTAGCCCAGCAAGCAAGATTACAGCAAGATTCTTAAAGTTTGTGTTTCCTTAGCTTAAAGAGTATCCAAACAGACCATGAAAGTCCTACACAAGGTTTTGCAGATAGAGTACATTATAAATTTATATTAAAAGTTTCATTAATGATTGTCAATCTGCTACTAAAAGATGTAATTAGAAGATCAAAATACTAATAAGAAGGTCTGTTTGATCTCAAGAGTTTGGTTACATACCTACAATCTTGAAATAATTTGTATCAGAAAGAACTGTTAAAGCTTTATATAATTCTGAACTTGAGCAACTGGTATTTTCTAAGATACAAAACCAGTTCTTTAAAGCAAAAATTATATCACCAAGGTAGTCATAAAAATTACTACTTATTAGTAAAAAAAATTTTAATACTTTATTAAAACAAAGTAAAATTTAAAATCTCAAGAAGATGATTTAACCATACCAAACTCAATGTTTTCTAGCAGTAGAAACACCTGAAAACAAACAAGAAAGTTTGCAGTAACTCTGGATTTTATATAGGGCTAGCCTCAGTGGAGCTCTCTCAGCTTCAGCCTTTTCAAGGGAGCGGTCTGGGGACAGTGTCTGCCAGGAAGCCTTGCCTGGTTCTTCCAGTTTCAAGGATCTTTTTTGGTTATACAGAACATTTCCATGATTAAACCACTTGGGTTGAAATTCTGCAGTCTGGTGTCTGCCTGGGAATTTTGATTATTCCTATTTTCAGCCAGAGGAGTTAAGAAGTAGAGATGATATATTCATGAGAAAAGTTAGTCTTTGCTTTGCAGGTGTGTGTGCTCTTTGCAACAAGGATATCCTCATTTAAAAATCTGCCTGGATTTGCCAACGCTTCATAAAACAGAAGCTTTTACCCGACTAAATGGAGAGTAACATTGTTATTTGAGCATTGGTTTGGGCCAGGCTAAGCTTGCATTGCTGCACAAAAGTGGTCACATCCTTCCCCTGCCCATCCCAGCTTATGCCAGTAGTTGTGAAGTGACTTAGTGAACTGCCAGTGAATTAAGCTGACTTAAAGTGACCAGAAACAACAAAACAAAAAAAATTATTTCATTATAGTGTGATTACTAAACCAGTAAGTACTGCATAATAATGAACACACAGGAAGGGAGTAAATCAAAATTACACAGGCAGACTTAATTATACTATTTCCTAATTTTGGAGTGCCAGCTTTGCATCCGTAGCAGTTAGTATTCAAGGCAGTTTCTGTGAGTATGTGACTTTCACTAGGTCTTTAAAAAAATTGAAAACCTCACTATTTGGCATTGTGATATGTCCAAAGTATCAACAGCCTTCCACTCATTTCAACTAACAAGCTGCATCAGCTGGAGTGGTCACAGGGTCTTGCTGTAGGTAGGGACAATGGGCTGCTGTAAGAGGTAGGGATAAGACGCTGGGCTTTGAGGCAGCAGAGGAACACCAAGTTTGTCAGCACTGGGATGCCCTCCCAGATGCCCACATGGGCCAGCTTTTCCTGCCTGTCCTCCCTGACTGTCAGCTTGATGCCTCCTTCTGTACCTCAGACTCCTCCTCACTCCAATTATACACTGCAGGATGAGCACATACTCATCTCTATTTCTGGCTGTTCAAGTCCCAGGTACTTCCTAAGAACCTCACTTTCAGACTTCTCTCAGCCCAAAGATCCTTCTCCTCCAACCTCTTTCTCCCATGTTGCCACCTGATCTCCCTCTTCCAGGCTCAGCTCCATGCTTGCTCCCTTCATGACACCCTCTCCTTCCAATAGATCACACCACTCCTTCCTTAGCCAAGCTTGTACTGCGGGCTTCTTTTCCATCTCTTCTTTTTTCCTCACTGCCATGGCTTACAGCTGAAATTTCCTTGTCTCACTTGCTCCTTGCCTGTGTTCCTTCTCCTACTGGTCATAATTTTCAACTCCATCCATGCTCACTGTTCCCACTCCTGCTCTCCATTTTTCTGCCCAGTGCATCATGTCCTTGCCTGGCCTGTACAAATCCTTCAGTCTCAGCCTTACTTCCATTTCTTCACTCAACAGCTTCCCTCAAGTCCCACTTCTCCTCTCATCCAGAAATGTAAAAAGTTCAGCAGTTACTCTAAAGTGGCTTAAACCCACACTGGTTCCAAAGGAGATCCTTTGTCTTCCTCCCACCTCTGCAACTTATGTGGCTGCACAGTGACCCAGCTTAGCAAAACACAACAGCTGACTATCAACCCATCCATATAAAGGTTAAATTGCAGCAAGATCAGCTTTCTGCTCTGACACACTGGTGTCCAGATTTGGGAGTAGGGCAGCATCATCCTTTGCAGTAGCAGCAGAGACATACATGGATGTGGTGGTTTAACCCTGGATGCCAGGTGCCCACCAAAGCTGTTTTATTGCTCCCCTCCTCAGCTGGATAGCAGACAGAAAATGTAACAAACGGTTCACCAGTTAAAGATGAAGAGAGAGACTGGAGATCACCTGCAGCTTATTGTCAGGGCAAAACAGACTCAATTTGGGGAAATTAATTGGATTTATTACTAATGAAATCAGAGTAGAATCATAAGAAGTGAAACAAATCTTAACACCACCTTCCTGGGCTTAACTTTATTTCTGATTCTCTATCTCCTTTTGACCAGTGGCATGGGGAGACAGGGAATGGGAGCTGCAGTCAGTTCATCACATGTTGCTTCTGCCACTGCAGCCCCCTCGGGGAGAGGAGTCCCTCCCCTGGTCCATTGTGGGGTCCCCCCCACCAGAGACAGCTCATGGAGGACTTCAACAGGATGGGCTACAGTTCACTACTAACCACTCAGCGTGGGTCCCTTTTCCACAGGGTGCAGTCCTTGTCCCTTCTCCACAGGGTGCAGTCTTTCAGGAACAGACTGCTCCAGTGTGAGTTCCCCACAGACCCACAAGTCCCGCCAGCAAACCTGCTCTGCTGTGGGCTCCTCTCTCCATGTGTCCACAGGTCCTGCCAGGAGCCTGCTCTCATGTAGGCTTCCCATGGGGTCACAGCCTCTTTTGGCATCCACCTGCTGTGACATGGGTCCTTCACAGGCTGCAGGTGGATCTCTGCTCCCTGTGGACCCCCAAGGGGCACAGCTGTCTTACTATGGTCTTCAGCACAGCCTGCAGGGGCATCTCAGTTCCTGAAGAACCTTCTCCCCCTCCTTCTTCACTGCCCTTGGTGTCTGCAGAGCTGTTTCTCTCATTTATTTTCATTCCTATCTCCTCTGGCCGCAATTACTCCTGCCCATAACTGGTTTTTTCCTTCTTACATATATTATCCCAAAATCATTAGTATCTTGGCTGACTGGCTTGGCATTGGCCAGCAGCGGTTTTGTCTTGGAGCCACTTGGCATTGGCTCTGTCAGACATCAGGGAAGGTTCTAGCAGTTTCTCAGAAAATACACACCTATAGCCCTCCCTTCACCACAGCCTTTCCATGCAAATTCAATACAATGTATTAAAGTAGTTTTGCAATTATGGCTTTAGCCAAAATGAGTTAGATTTGAGGAAGCAATGGAAAATCATTCTTAAATGGAAAAATACACTATATGGGTAGCACTACCTGAGTTCATGCCAGAAACATCTTGTGACTCCCAGTTACTGCTTTCAAGACAATGGTTTGCAAGAGGTGTCATGCTCTGGCAGAGTGAGAGGAGATTCACATCAAATATATTTCTTCAAAAGAAACCTGCAGACTAGCTAGGAAACAAGACTAGGAAGAAACATCTAAAATATTATTAACTCCAGAATAAAATGCAAAAAAACTGCTGGCCTGAAGTGAGACACTTCCTACATTATAATTCCCAAAAAACATGTGACTTCCAGTGCAATCACGCTCAAGTCAAAGTGCAAGAAGAAATGCAATAATTAAGGCTATTCATCAGTTGAGGTTTTGGAATCCATTATCCATATTCTACTCAGGTGTAATCTGTATTTCAAATTTTGGGGACACCGTCAGTGAGGAATGTGAAAGAACCTTCAATGAACCCTATGTAGGAAGCATCTTTCTGCCAACTCTACTATACTCCCCTGAAACATGTTTTTGCTGAGATAGCTTGTTCTACTCAGGGAAAGAGTTTAGTTTTGCCAGTAAAGTATCTGCACACAACACATCTGTTAGAGGAAGTTACCACTGTGCCCTTACATGGGCTAGTGTCAGCAAAGATGTTTATGAACAGACAAGATTTGGCTCACCAAAACAACCTTCCTGCAGAACCATTTCTGAGCTCTCTCTGCAGTGCCTTTCTCTTTCCTTCTCTGTGTTGCAAAACATTAATCTAGATTCATAATTCAGATCCTCAAAAGAAGCAAGAAGGTTACATCAGTGCCTGAGTCAGTTTAAGCTTTGCACACAAAACTGTGAACAAACATTTTTCATGAATGAAGTAGCTGGAAAGAGCCAAAAGGTTTGGGTATGTGTTCACCGCTGACAAATACTTAAATTTCAGAAACCTTCTGTGGCTGATGCGACGTGAGAAATCCTCAGAGGACTTAGCATACAGCACCGTCTTCACATGTAGATAGCCAAAAGAACACTGTCCTCTTGTTGGGGTGCCAGATGGGTGAATCTTAAAACTGACAAACATGAGATTGCAGAGCAACCAAAAAATTCTAATTATAAACCTACTTCACATCATCCAAGCTATATGCAGAGTAATTCAAAATAAGGAGAAACAGAGGAACGAATGGATAGATGAAAGCAGAAAGATCAGGCCTGCTTCTCTTCTTGAGACCATATACAGACAAAAAGCAGCCTACCATAAGAACAAGGTCCCTTTGTAGCATGCTGATTTTCAGACAGTACATCTTACTTCACAGCTGCCATGCTACCACAATGACTGCTCGCTTTCCATCCAATCCATCCTCGCTGCTCTGTACATGAGTCACACTGGAGACCTATTCAGCCCCTAAATATGTGCTTAAGTCTTTCCATATTCAGGAAAGAAACTCAGATGAAATTCTGAGTAACGAAAAGCATGTGCTTAAGTGTTTACCTGAATCAAGCTGCTCTGCTGAATTTGTGCTAAAATGTCAAACGCATGTCAGGCAAAGTCAGGATCTTCCACAGCACTCCTGCTTGCAGAGTCTCTGCCATAAAAAGCACTGTGTCCCAAAGGGGGAAAAAGTTTTTTCTGGAGAGCAGCCCAGAAGGAAAGGAGCCATCAGATCAAAGATAAGTTTTACCTCCCCCGCTACACCCCTCACTTCCCCAAACAGCAGATCAAGGCAGAGGAGGACTACAAAAAAGGAAGAAAATAGATTCATTTTCCAGCAGAAAAATGAGACGTTCCCCCAACTCCTTTGGTTTCTTCAAGCAATGCAGCTAGGAGCAGGCTGCTGCTTGCCTGGAAGCTCATAGACCACAAGATGTGAAGTCATGGAGTGCCAGTGTCAAGTTATTTATTGGCATCTTCCACCTCCAAGCCACTTCACAGCTTGGCAGTATGCACGAGGATGTTCAAACTGACCACAGCAGGCTGACCTTTCTGCTTCCACAGACAGAATGGTCTCCATGATTCAAGAAGCCATGGATACTTTTGTTTGTTGGCCATTATTCATTAGATTTGGGAGACCAAGCTGTTTAAAGTCAAACTTCTTGAAGTGAAGAAAAAAAATGTGGCACATTTTACATTATCTCTTGCAAATATGAAGGCTTGCTGCAATCTTCAAGCACAATATTTATGAATTGGTCTTTCAGCCAAATCCACTTTTACATAAGGATATACAGCTGCTGATACCCAAAAGTATGATAGCTCCCAAATATATCTTTGCCATTTTTAAAATCATTCTAGAGGCTTGAAAATAATATTTTCTTTCATTGTAAGTGAAATCTCTAGTTCTGATGTTTCAAAGACAGTCTGAAATTAGCTGGGTTTTGTGTGTGTGTATTTGTTTGTTTGTTTGTGCACAAGAATAATTGATTAAATCAGCACAAGCGTAACTGATTATACACTCTAACAAAACTACTGAAGAATTCAGCAGCAAAATCAGCAGTATCATCAAGCGCCATACCCAATTTTTATGCTTACATCTCCTATATAGAATCCCCTCTTAATTGTGCAGTAGCAAATTTGAAATGTGTCATCACCTCACACCACTGGATATCACAGATTTTGAATGAATGTAACCTGCACTTTTCAACACTGTGAAAGAAATTTTTTTAAGATGTCTCTTTCAACTTTTTCATTAAAAGGGAAAATTTGCATAGAGGATTATTTAAACACTCACAACTTACAAAGAATGTCAGCCCTCTTTCATTTACCAGAGCAATGACCCTCTAATAGTTTCACACTGAGAAAAAATATGGCGAGAAAAAAATATGCAGAGAAATATGCCAAGTCTAATACCAATTAGGACTTTGAAAATATATATATTATAGACTGGTCAAATGAAACGTGAAATTCAAACTTAAAAATTGAACTTATATCCTTCAGTCCTCTGAAAAATTATCTATTTTTAATGGAAATAGAAAAGCGGTCTTTATCAAATTTCTCATTCAGTTGACAACAATAAATCTATTGTTCAGACATGGCTGAAATGGGTCTCTGGAAGAGGAGAGTTTTAAGAAAATCAAACAGAAATTGCATCAAAGAAGAAATGCTTCTTTAACTATCACTCTCTATATACAAACTGCAGTTTTTTATTCATTTTAGGTTTGCCAGAATAACAGGCAATTGGGCACAGTGAAAAATTATTTTTTATCATTCCCATAAGAGAAAATGTGTTTGCTTGTTTAAGGGAGAATAAGCGAGTTTAGTGTTATGTCTTTTACTTTAAGAAGTATGTCTGCAGGGATCCAGATGCTGAGAAGCAGTAAGCTGATAACTTTAGTGCTTGAAATGCTACACTATACATTAAGAAGCCATATACCTACTATTTATTTCACAAGCATGAATTAGGTCTTCTGAAAGAGAATACAACTTTCAGTCAGACTTGCAAGAAAATAACAGTACTTGGCACTCTCAAAATGCTTTCCATCTGAAAAATGCAAACAATTAGGAGGTAGCAGGGTGGGGGAGGACTCGGGCTACTGTGCAGGACACCAATGGAGCCAGGACATCCAGAGAGAGCTCCAAAGCCATCAAGTGTTGCCCACCTGGAAGCGAAGTGACAAGGTACTGCCTGATGTATCCTAACTACAGATGTGGATCAACACCCAAAAAACCCCTTACTGTAGCTCCTTTTCCTGTCAATGGCATATTTAGCACCCCAGAGCCTTCTGCTTCATGTCCCCCTCTGACACCTATGATTGGCACCCAGAATTGTTCATACCCTACAATACTCTGTAAAGCTGCCCTAGTTTACAGATCAAAGAAGTGATGCACAAAAAGCATTATGTATGTGGTCTAAGCTCATAACATTGCACAGTAGAAGAATTATGAATAAAACCCATTTCTCTGGAGATTTCCAGTTTTGTCACCCTCAACAAAACCCCTTTTACACAGACTTCAAAATCCGCAAGTATTTTTTTCTGACTGCAATACTATGCCAAATATTTATTTTATTGAGTCCAAAACTCAATTTACTGCTGAAATCCTGCATCAATACTTCAGAGAAAATTCTAAGATTCTACCCAGAAGAAGAGGAAGGATTACTGAGATGAGTATTGTGCAAATAAATCTCTGCCTGGATCACCAATCTTACAAACTGCTGCTTTGCCCTAAGGCAAGTATCTTAAAATAAGCACCTGTACATAGAAGGGGTCTTAAACAAGCTAAATTAAATTCTTGGAAACATGTATGATGTATATCAACCTTTTACAGTGCCGTAGTCAGTGAAGGTGAGAATAACAGACTGAAAGTGAGTGTGAGACAGTAAGAGGAGAGAAGAAAGGAGGGGAGGGCAAGGTGGGAAGTAGAAAGTCCTAAGACCTAAGAGAACTAAAAAGAAAAAATATCCTAGTAAAAGAAGAAAAGCAGAAATGTAAAAGGAGAGGGAAGAGTTAGAATATAAGGTGAGATAAAAATTTAAAATTAAATTTAAAAAAGATCAAATCCAGAAAGTGAAAAAGTTTAGACCTTTCAGAAACTTGAGTCAGTAATTCTCTGTCAGCCAAACCCTCCTTGATTTCAGTGGGAATTTTGCCTTAATGAGGACAGCAGGACAGGCACCAAATGCAACTTCATTTCTTATACTTGAGTAACAGCAAGATAATCTGTTGTTGAAAAAGATGATGCATTTTTGAATAAATATGGATGTTAGAAGTCATGCAGTATAAATGTAATTGCTACAACGAGCTGAGTTACATCAGTGTGCATCAGCTGACAATAAGGTCCTTTGTGTTGGAAAGAAAGAAAAAAGATGAAAAAAATGACTGCTGCCACTCTACAAACAATCAAATTAAAGGCCCAGAATTATTCCAGCAAAGCTTCCATCAACTTCAGTGACAGCCCAGAAACAAAGAAGATTCTTCAGTCCTTCTTATAAAGAAATATAGATACAGTAATGACTATAAGTGACCTATTTATTTTTCACCAGTTTTGCTCTTGCTGAAATTGTTGGAAATGCACCCAGCTGTCTTACAGAACTATTGTTTGATTAGGCTGTTTATGTGAAACTCTCTTTCCCAAATATTGTATTACTATATGGAAAAGAAAGCATTAAAAAGTAGATTGGAGAATAAAACATTCTTCTCATCTTTGTACTCAAAGATAAAGCAAATTACAACAACTCATTGTTTATGTGATGAACAGGATGAAGATTTTGCCTAAGTAAATAGTGGCCTTAATGTCCATGTAGAAATCATGTAGCTGTCTTCCCCTTTATAAATTATAAACTAAAGGAACCCTCACTAGAAGTGTAACTGGAATGTGGGTATGCCTAATGCAAAGCCTCCAATTTAAAACCTTTTCCTGTTATATTTGTCAAAACCAGGAACAGACAAGATACCACAAGTAAAATCCATAGAATTACCAATAAAAACACTGAGGCAAATATTTTATATGAGAATTAGAAATAACAGAGAAATAGCTCTAGCTGATCATGTTGCACACAGTACTTATTATTGACTAGATTTTGCAAGCATATCATTCTTATGCATAATATGGGAAATATGTCAATTCTCCCACAAAGTATTAATGAGAGGTGTCCCACCCAAACCAATAAGTCTAGGACATGTTCAAAGTCAGATTTATTCAGCCACTGACTCAATCAGATAATCAGGAATGCTCAGGTTTTGCACGGTTACATCCACCTGTTGATTTAGAGATTAGAGGTGGAAGCTGCCTTATTAAAATTGTTCTCTAGCTTAAAAATATGACACACCTAACAGAGGGAATCATGAGAAAAACAGTCTAGTCTGCTTATCAATGATAAAAGGATAATAAATAATCAAACTAAATTATTACTGTTTGCAGGGCTAATATTATGCTTAAAGAAATTCATTGCCATCTGCAAGCCTGTTAAAACCGATTACAATTTTCTTGTGCTGGTTTTCTTCCCAATGGTTGAATAGTATTGTCTGTTTTTAAAGGAAAAAACCCCAAAGCTGCTGAATAATAAATTGTTTATCCCTTGATAGAACAAACCATAGTGACAAACTTTAAGAATGGTTACAAGATTAGAAATGAGAGTGAAAAACAAGCACTTTCCTGTTCAAGGCTTTGTTTTTAATGTCTTTTTATTTTTAACTAGATTGAGTGCTGATTACAGAAAATTCAAGGCTACCCAGACATCAGGCTGTTCAATTGACTGGAAAGTTTGATGACTTCTCTAAAAAGAGAGGTCTGTGCATGAAATTAAATCAGTATCACTGGTTCCACATAACTTAAGGGGAAAGAGAGGAAAAGGTTAATATTGCTTATTAAATAATGTTAAATGAGATCAAACAAGACGTGCAGGATTCAGGAGGGCTCTTGGAGCTCCGGTTGTTTCCCCAGGCTGCTTATGCAACCTTGTTTGTGCAGGCAGTGCAAGGGCCTGCCATTTTATTACATAAGGTAGCCCAAAAATATACAGCTAGGCAGTTGTGAGCTCCATTAAGTGCTGCACTGGAGTTTCTGTATCAGTTGGCATCTGGAAATTTTAAGAAATGATCAGAGGGACTTAAGACATTGGTAAGTTTGGGATTGGTGCTTGTTGTTTTAATAGCAATAGACCTCATCCAAAAGCCACCAAAATACCACCAGTGTGAGCTATGTTTTAATACACTGTGCTTTGACCATTGCTTAAGTGAACAGCAATACAGCCTTTGGTTTAGCACAGCCGTCATAAATGCAATTTATGGCTTTAAAATCTGCCTTTCAGATGATTAAGCAAATTGTATGGTTAGTAAACAGCAGTCGACACAACATTTTGTTTTAACCAGTGCTTAAATTCAGTGGATACTGAAGAAATTTAATTCCCAGTCCTCTCATTCTCTGTTCAGAAAGTCAAAGCCTGGTCTTGTAGAGACAGATGAAACTCTTAACTACAGCAACATCGTGGTCATGATGCTTCCCTGGTCATCTCGTCAGGGAAGACGACCACCTTGGCCCAAATCCTCTCCCTGACACTGGGTAGCAGAGAAGGCTGGGGAAGCCTGTGTCAGCAGGGCAGGCATGTAGCAATATTACAGTCTTCCAGCAGGGACTTCTTCAGCCAGGCATGTATCTATCTCATTATTCAATGCCTTCAGGTGGGATTGCTTCCATGAACAAACTGTTTTCTGAACCTGCTTAAACCCAAGAAGATAATCCTCACCATAACTGCACAGCTCCAAACAGGACACCAGGGAGGGCACTCAAGCAGCATATGCTGCTTTATGGGGTATATTTCTGGACCATGCCTTGGTTCATCTTTGGAGCACTTCAACCACCTCCTCCCAACCAGCCCTGGTAGATGTACAGGTGTGATGTAATGGGGCCAGCCTGAGCAGAGAAGGTACAAGCCACCAGTGGCATCTTGGCCTTGGGAACTGAGTGGGGCTAGATGCTGGCCCACTTTGTTTTGCGGAGCAGACACAGGGAGACCACCCGGCTCAGCATCCCTCTCAGCCATGGCCAGACATAGGTGCTGAAGGAGCAAGTACAAGAACAAGGCAAACCAGTGGTGGTATTTCTTCAGGATACTCACCAAGATTCCAAAATACGCAGCTCAAAACTTCCTATGCCAGAGGCAGTGGTTTTAAATTTAATAGCCCTTGATGGATTTCTCTTCCATGAACTCATCCAGTCACCTCATTAGCTGATGTAACCTCTCAGCATCCACATCCTGTGGTGAGGAGCAGTCTGACCACGCCATGTGAAGAGCCATCTCCTTTTGTTTCCATTCCTGCAACTGCCTGCTTCCCCTAGTGCCCTCTGCTACTGTGATCAGTCATTCCTGCCTTGCCTTCTCCATGGTTTGCTTAATTTTACAGATGTTCGTTGCATCACTTTATCAGCATTGTCAGTCCTGAGACAAGAGTCACTCTGTTTCTCTGACTGCCTTCACTATGTCCCTACAAACCTTCTCCCTTGCCATTATCCACCTCTGATGTGGGGGAATCAACAGCACAGGACACTGAAGATATGGCAGACTACAGCTGCTACTGTGAAATAATGAGGATTCTTTTTATTACTTTCCATCCTTTTAAAAACAATTTTAATGTTCTATTCCTCTCTGGTTTTTAACTCACAGCTGCATTTTGCATGGCTTTTTTTTTTTTTTTTGCGTTGTCCATGGAAGATTTTGTCTAAGCTTTGGCACCTTCAGTGACCTCTAGCAATTAATTTCTATGATTATAGATATATTTTCTTCTATTTATTTTCAAACTGACATGCATATTACATTTATACCATATGAAGATACTTGAGGAGAAAGGGTGATTGAAATGTCCCAGTAGATGACACTCTGTCATGCCAGCACTTCCCGTACACTTTGAAATGAGAGGTTTCATACCTGAACTTCCAAATTTCAGTCTGATCTCAAATGCACATACATGTCCTCTAGATTTTTCCCCATATCATCATTCCACGTGGCTAGAAATCTTCTATTTTATGCAGATCCCTAAGAATGGTAGTAAAATAGCTGAAAAACACCTTCTGTCATAATCAGGCCAGCAGAAGCCCAGATGTTTTATACAGACTTGTGCCCAAGCAGGATAAGGTTAAATAACCATCCTGTTCCCACCATTTACATGGTCATTTTTGGAGGATCTTGCTACCTGCCACAAAGACACAGGAGAAAGAGATGGCACTGCCTCAAAGTGCTTGCAGGTAAAGGAGAGGACAAGAAACAGAAGATGGAGTACGATAATACTGGTATTATAGTATGGCAATACTACTTCCTAGTAACAAAGGTCCAAGCTCACCAGTTTTGTGAGAGCTTTATTTTTCTGAAGTCACAGGTGGATTTTCAGACTGGAGCAGGATTAAAACTAGTACTAGGGATGCATAAGACTATTCTTCCCAAACGTGGCAGGCAGCCTGCAATAAACACTGATTTCTGCCATGGTCCTTGGATAAAGAAGCAGAAGTGTCTTTAACAAAGTGCAATTAAAACCAACATTTTGGTGGGACTGAGCTGTGCCTCATAGTTTGCCTTCAGGGGGAAGAGACAGAGGAAGAGAAGAATAAAAACCAGTATTTATCCCTCTATCCCCAAAATGTACATTGAATTCAAGTGGACAAGGCCAAGAAAGCCATTCCCTTAAATCCCTCAATCCAATCTGCCAACATCCCCAAGCCACCACAAGATAAATGCAAGGAGCAGAGAATGAACCACATCTGCAGCTTCTCAGCTCCTTATTCAGAGCATGAGCCTGCATGACCCACATCCCTTGTCACCCCTTTGCCTTTCCTCCCCTGTAGCTCTTGTACTTTTGAATTCAGCTGGCAATATAGTTTTATGCATATATACATCTATATATACGTATATATTCTATGTCCCATAGCATGTCGCAATGGATTTAGTCCCTCCCAAAAAACAGCAATACCAAAAGCAGCACTGCATAAAAAAGTCCACCACCATCTATACACTCTGCTTAAATGCTATTATATGGTGTTTCCTTTTTGAACTTCAGTAGTCAGACTCATAAAATCAGTCTATCAGCTGATGCAGATTACTGACTGAATTAAATTAGCTAAAATATAAATATTTGCATGGCCTCAGCCTATCTGTTCAAGAAGTTTTATTAAGATCAAGGATCGACAGACAGTTAAGCCAAATCCAGGAAAATTATTTTTTTCATAGAGATAATGATCCCTCTACAAAATCTGCAATTCAAGTGCATCTGCCCTAAGAGCCTAGACACAAAACTACAAACACAAACAGAAGTTACCTAAGTTCATCTAAGACAGAAAGAAAAGCAATTAAATGAACATAAAATGTATATTTGACTGTTGTTTTTAACTGTATGACATCTACCAATCCAGAAGAGAGGCAAAGAAGCAAAGGCAGGGGTTGAAATACACAGCAGGCAGTGTGAGGAAGAAAATGAGAAGTATGAAAAAGAAGCAGTACCATGCCCTGGTTATTGAAAGATTGGAAACTACTGCTTTTGCATGCTTAGATCTCCTGTCCCTGTACACAAGTGTCAACATCTTTCTTCCCACCATTCCTTCTCTTGGCCTGGGTTTACTACCTCTATCTACAGTTCCCTGCGCCTTGCTCCCAAGATTTGTCAGCTGTGACCCCAAAAATCCTTTGTCCCAATCCTCTGCTTTTCAGTTTCACCATGTATCCATCACCAGTACTTCCACTCAGAAGTGGGACAGTTCTAGTCCCACAATTTCTTGTCATCATGCAAGTGAATCAAACAGTTCCCTCCTCCACCCTTCCATGGCATCACCAGGCACACTCTGCCACCCAACACACAGCTGAGAAAGTCTTCAATTCTCCCTCCCACACTCACTGTAGAATCAACACCTTGGAAGAATAACCGATGGGAAAGTCCACTCAGCCCATCAGCCACCAACTGGAGTGCTCTCATCCTTCCCAGAAAGAGGAGCAGTTGCTCAAATCCTAACAGTGCTGGGATGTTCAGCATGCCTTGTGCTGAGAGAATCTTCAGTGAGTGCAGTGGTCAAGCCCTCAACAATTCCTCTCTCAAGAGCATATGCCCTGAGCATTGTGATTAAATTACACTGGAAATAAATTCTGGAAGATTCTCAGAGGCTCAACATAAGGCACACTCCCATCATAAGACTGATTCCAAGCCAAATATCTTTCCCCTGCTTCAAAACATGATCCCACAAGAATTCAAGTCTCAAAGAAAGTGTTTCTTAGCATAGTGAAAAAATTCTGATTCCCAGATAGATCATCCCTAATGCAAGACGTATGCCTAAACCATCTTCATCAAATACGTGGTAACAGGTTTTCTTCTTACCATGTTCTCAGAAATAACTGAACCATTAAATCTGAAACTTCCCAAAGATTGTCTGTCTTCAGCAGACACTCAACCTGTAAAATATCAGCCTAGGCTTAAGCCAAACAAATGCATAAGCACCCAACAGCAGAGCATTGTACTAGAAAGCATTAGCTAATTTTAACTGTAGACAACATTGCTGCCTATGATGAAAAAACAACTCCTTCAAAGGCTCTCACATGCTTCAGGGTAGAGATTTGGGAAAAAAAATCATAATTCTGCAAAGTATAGTCTGTGGATTCAACCCTACAAACATGCAGGAAGGCACCTTTATTTGTGAGGGGAAACTAATTTAGGCAAGCCCACTGTCTCCAGGCTTTGGTGCAGGGCACAGAAGTGCTGCCAGCTTGGGGAATCACCCTGATGTCACATACCTAGTTTTAGAAAACCTTCATTTTCACATCTTCAGTGAAATAATGTACAGTTTGGCAATCACATTCTCCAAATACTCCTGCCCATCTCTGCAGAGCAGCCCTGTGTCCATATTCATCTACTGAAATGTATGCAGGATTGGGCCCTCCACCAGCTAACAGCTCTCAGAATCAGATGTGGATCAGTGGATGAGCTGGCTATGTCTGGACACTGTGAACTATAATTATTTAGTACCACCAAACAAACTGAACCCAGAGTTTAGTGCATTAACATCTCACACTGGGGTAAATGAGATAATTTTCCACTTCAAGAGGCAACCACTTGTTGAACTGAATGCTCAGGTTGGCTGTGCCCATCCAAGAGATCCCTACAGCCCTTCTGGACGTTTAGTGCCATGAAAAAATCCAAGTTCCTCTGCTGACTGTAACGCTTATAACCGCTAATTATTTCTGAGTCACTTGAGTGAAAGTAAGGGACCATCCTGTAGACAGCTAAGGAGTACGGAGCAAAGTTTCTGGATGAGTGTGCTTGTTAATTGACAAATCAGGCTAGTGACCAGGGAGGAAAACACGACGGCACAACTCCGTGTGAATCCGATGCTGCCGTTCAGCCGTGGATTTAAGGCTCGCCCCGTTCCACACACGGAAGCGAGCACGCGGGAGTTCTGCGCAGGGCTGCTGCAGCAGCACGGCTCTCCCAGCACACGACACAACCTCCGCACCCCCAGGAGCTTTCGCCCATTCAAAAACCCCATGGTCCTACTGGAAGTTTTCCTTGAGCAAACACCGCCCGGTCGCATCGCAGATCCCGTTCCAGTCTAGCCTATATTAATCCCCCAAGTCAGGAAACGTCCAACCACACCAAAATGACATGGGGAGGGGGACTGCTTCGGGGGCAACTTATTTTTCCAAACGGAGGGGCCCGCCCGGCAGGACCCCACCAGCCCGGCGGGACAGGCATGCCGGACATGACCGTGCTCTCCAAGGAAACTTTTCCGCAGCCCCGCACCACCGGGCGCGACCGTCACCCCCGCGAAGCGTGGGGCACCGCGGAGCTGACCCCGGCCGCCGCTGCGGGGGGCACGCGTGGCCGAGCATCCCGCCTGGGTGCCTCGGGCAGGCGGGTGCCCCCCGGGCGGCTGTCGCGGGTGGGCGCCCCACGGGACGGAGGCAGGGTCGGGGTCGCACGGCCGCGCGTTACCTGGGGTGCCGGTGCTGCGGGAGCGCGGCGGGGAAGCCCCAGCCGCCGCCGCCGCTGTTACTGCTGCTGCTGTCCGCGGTGGCCACCTGGGCGCGGGAACCGCCGGCGGTGCCGGTGCCGCCGAGCTGGATACCGCCGCTTTTCCGGTGCCTCCCGGTGC
>VXBI01001235.1:1429237-1611076 GCA_013397375.1 Toxostoma redivivum
CGCAGCCCCGGGAGCCGCGTCCCCCGGACCCGCCGGCTATTGCCCCCTGCCCACTGTCGTCCTCGCACTTCTATGCATCCGGGGCTTGTTGGAACTGCTGGCAGACACGTCTTCCAACGGCAGAAGAGGTTTTTTCCCTAGATTATTACTGTAAATACTCGGATACGCCAAGTATTTTCTTTCAGGAGAGTTGTATTTCTTTCTGTTCAGAGGAGGGTTTTGTTGGGGAGGGGAAACCCTCCCCACCTTGTATCGAGGTGCAACTTCTGTCCCTACCAAAAGAAAGGCCTGACTGCATGCCTCTACTGAAGCATGAGTTGGTGTGATGGGCCAGGCGCTGTTTCCCCATGTCCCCCGATGCCTCCTTTTGTAAAGACACGTTAATCCTCGCAAAATACCCACCAGCAGAGAACACTGCCCACCCTGAGTGTGTGTGGGGGGGTGCAGCATGTGGACTGATGATTGCTCCAGCTGCCTGGTTCCTGCGAGGAGCTGTGCTGCTTCTCCCCTACCCTCACGACCCAGCTCATGCAGTTACCCCACTGTGATGTCCTGCCATACACCTTATCCAGCCAGTTATTTGATCCAATTCAATCCCAAATGCAAATGTGAATAAGTACAAAGTATGGAAAAATGTTGCGCTCCTTTGCTGAGCACTTTTACACCATACTTTATACAACAGGCATGACTAATGTTGAAAGGGTAAAGTTGTTTACTTTTAACCAAGATTAAATACAAAACTTCAAAAAGCTCCTCCCTTCCTTTGGATGAAACCCAGCATTTTTTCCGATTTGGAAATTGTCAAACAGTGGTTAAACAATCCTTTGGCAAGCAAGTAGTGCCTGAGGGAATAAAGCATCAGATACATGGGGAGTGGAATAAAAGACATTTCTGTTCCTGAGGTACTTTTCTTGTATTGCACAATGAAGTATAACATAAAATCTTCAAGCCTTGTAAGGTTAGAGAAAAGGAACTTCCCATGATTATATACACTACATGATTTGATATTCCAGTTCTTTTGAAAACCTACCAAAATCCTTTCCCTACACCAACCCTGTGCTTTGAGAAGCTGGGAAGCCAAGTACCTTAAGGAAAATACCAGGTTGAGAAATGCAATCAGAGAGACACAGGGGCGCATGTACAAAATTACATCTCTACCAGGCCATGTTTTAACATTTTTGCTGTGAATTTCTAAGGACACCATTGCACAAGTGAACAAGTGAGACTGGTTGAGGTTTGTTTCTTAATTCATTCCCTAGGTTACCGGAGTAAACTTTAATTAAGGCAACAAAGAGCCGAACAGCTGAGGGTGAGGCAGGCTTTTCCCAGCTCATACCTGAATCTCATTGTGAAATACCAGCCATTCAAAACACGTAGTCTTTCTCTCCATCCAGTGACACATGGAAACTAACCAAATTCTGTCAATACCATGTTTGGGTTGGAAATTGACCAAACGGTTATGCTAGATGCTATACAAAAGAACTTTAGGCAAGGAGCCCACTGTTCAGTTTTAAAGAATGAAATCTTTTAATAATAATGAAATATTAGTAAGAACTTTTCAGACACCAGGAGCTTGTGATCTAAAGACACAATCCCTTTTGTTTTGACTAGAATAGGCTGGCCAACCTTCATGGCCCAGAAACAAGGCAACAGGGTTTTCAATAGGCCATGAACCACAGGCTAGGTGTCTCCCAGGGTGGAGGGCCAAGGGAAGAGCCTGAGAGGACAGTGGCGCCCCAGGGACCCTGCTGCTCCATTGTGGCAAGACCATGGGAGGGATTTGGGGTTGGGTGTGAGTTCAACCCAGACACACTGCATTTAACTCTGCTGGTTTGCTTGCTCTTGCTGCCAGGGGTTAAATCTATGAGGTGCTGCTGCTGCAAGGCATAATCCTTGGCACAGGGGCTACCTTGGACATCCCTTGGCTCCAGAGCCAGAGCCTGGCCACCACAATCTGGAAGCAGAGATCTCCCAAGTACCTAAAGGGGGCCTACAGGGGAGCAGTGGAGTCACTTTTTGTAAGAGCATGTAATGATAGGACAAGGAATAAAGGCTTTAAAATGAAAGAGGACAGGTTTAGATTAGATATTAGGTGGTTTTTTTTTACTGTGAGGGTGGTGAGGCACCAAAATATGTTGCCCAGAGAAGTTGTGGATGACCCCATCCTCACAATGTTCAAGGCCAGGTAGAATGGAGCTTTGAGCAACATTGTGTAATGGAAGATATCCCTACTCATGGCAGAATAATCTTTAAGATGTTTTCAAACCCAGAAGTTCTGTGATGATTTTCTGATTGTCTGTGATATATAAAGACTTCAGAATTCAACAGACACCAGTAGATATTGTGAGGAAATAAGATACTATTTGCAGCTCATAATTTAAATGCGAAGCCTACACTTGGATTAGTGTTTTTGTAGAGGTAAAGAGGGTTCTCCCAAATAATCATTCTCTAATCCACATGAATAGCAACAGTGGTGCAAAAGTCAGAGATGGCGCTGTAGGGTAGAGGACCATGATGGAAAAAAAATGAAGGACCCACAAAGACCTGACCAATTTCACTGAATAGGAAACTGTTCTCTTTAGTTTTCAAGAAAGAGATGGACAAGGATTCATTTGATTCATATTAATTAAGGGGTACAACAGACTTTGGGCCACTTTTCCTACCTTCCACGTTGAAAGTGAGAGCAACAGGAACAAATAAGTGGCAAATAAATCTAATGTCTCATGTTAGTCAGAGGAGTCACACTGGCTGTGTCTGCTGGGAGCTCTGTTCTTCTTTCCAGAAAGGCTGACTGGGGGAGGCAAGCATGGGAGCACAAGAACAGATGTGAGGAACTCCTTCTTTGGGTGATGTACTTCTGTAACCAATTTTGTTAGAAATTTCTGCAGTGAGGAATAGTCTTCTGGGGATCAGCATTATTTTTCATTCTGCGGCTTGCAGCTTCCTGAGGGAGGGAGAGGTAGTGCATACTTATCGACCAGCAGCACAGTCTTTGAAGCAGGGAAAAGCAGAGAAATTTCACACAGTGAAATTCAGATGCATCCTACTGGAGTTGCCCCAAGTGTGCTGTAGTAGGATGTTTGAGGGGTCTTCAGGATCTGTTCCCCTAGAAAACCAAACTCCTTGTTTTTCTGCGTGGTTATTAGAAGAGACAAGACAATTTGCTGATTTGAACTTACTTCAGTCAGATCTGGTTTGACAAAAAAAAATACATTGCCAGGGTTTTCATGGAAGAACTAATCCAGGTGTACAAATTACCTGAGGGCTTGACTTTCTCAGCTCATTAAAAAAAGGTTTTAAGTTTCCTTAAAGTGGTTAATGCAAAGAGTAGAGAGGAAGAAGGTGTGGGTTGAAAAATTAGTTGCTAAACATTGAATAGACTTGCTGTCTGGAAGTACTGAAATTGCTGCTGGGTGCCCAGAAAGCCCTACAGCTTGCTGGCAGTATTGTGGCTGAGCATTTGCATCTTTTCTAGGAAAAACTTCCAGACAGAGTGAGCTGTACGTGTGCACTCAATTGCCATGGAGCATACTGCATGTGTGTGTGTGTCAGTCTGGCAAGCTAAAGCTCAAGGCTGTGGAAATAATTCCTTCTTGTGGGGGAAAGAGATGATCTGCTCACCCTCTGGCTGACAGCAGTCTTTGTGCCAGTGCACCTCTTGGCCCTTACAAGAGCTTCAGCTCACTCACAACAGAATGGGAATACATCTCATGGTAATACATCCAGTTTCAGTGTGATTGTGTTGGTTAATAGGAATAAAGAAACTATGGCACATCTGTGCCTGGGAACAAGGCTCTGGTCTCAAATCAGGCTGGTGGAGTTTGTTCAGATTTGAGAGCTATTCAAGAAAAGGAAGCTCAAACTCAAACTCAGGAGTAAAGGATCTGCTATTTTTACTCTGGAAGTCCCAGTGAAATGGAAGACAATAAGGGGTTGTAGTGCTACAACTGAATTAAAAACAGCTGGGAGAAGTCAATGCCAATGCAGCATCTTTGTCTTTACCTTGTCTGAGAATAGAAGACTATTGCTAATAGTTATTACATTTTACATCTTACATTACTGTTGCACTGTGTTAGTACTTTTTTGGCAGGCACATATTCCTGTGGACCTGTGTAAGTATTTTAATTCCTGGTCAGTTTTACAGAGACCTTCTATCTCATACAGAAGCTCTTGATGAGCAGAAGGAAGGTGTAGTGAACCATTGTCTCTCTCCTTACATGAAACAGCCTGATCGCCATCTCCAGTGATTTTGGCAGAAGCTGGACTAGGCCTGGATTTCATCATCACAGTCAGGATTCCACAGTTTTTCAAATAATTTTGATAATTGCTCTCCCTTCTCTTTTTTTCTGGGTACCAGTTTTGCTCACATATTTAGAGTTATACTACTCACCACCATACACTCGCTCTTTCAAATTCTTCTCAGCTCACTTTGCTTCTGTGCAACACTCTACTCTTGCACCTACCTTAAGCTCATGTTGCTATTGCTAGTCACAACATATGCTACTGGAAATATGGACAACTTAAATGTGAAAGTTTAGTAAATAACAAAAGAAATATAAAGAAATATTCAAACACAGGAGTACATAATCTGTTCACACATACTCAGCTCTGTCATCTGATTCTCAAAGCAGTAAACAACTATCAATATCAAGACAGTGTGGAAGTCTGAATTTATCTGCTGTTATCAGATTCATCTCTTCATTCATCTCCTCATTGTGTCTTTCAATCTTTTTAAAATACTGCAGTCCATAGGCACTAGATGTCAATGAGGCCTTAGGAGCATTCTTCCGTGTGTTCATCCTTATTCAAACAGATAGTACATTCCTGGTAACAATTTTTAAAAACCCTCCTAAATTAAACCACACATTTAAAAATTATTTACTTTGCTGTTTCAAAATCTTAGTTTGAGCATAGTCATACCATTTTAAAAAAAACTTCAGAAAACATTTTCCTTTAAGCTTGATTATTCCCTTTCTCTATTTCAGTGAAAATGGGTGAGTTCACGGACTGCTCTTCCTTTTTTGTAGCTGTCAGCTCCTCACCCTCATATTGATGCAAACATGGTTCTTATTTCATTGTGACTGCCCCAGGAAAGTGTCAAAATACAAACAAAATAATTTCAGTAATGCAAAACCAGGTGAGGTGTTCCCTTGATCTTGCCAAGTCAGAGATGGGGCTGTAATAGCTTGAAGGGTGCATTTGGCCTCCATCTCTAAAGCAGGCAGTGCACAGATGCAGCTTCTAGCAGAGGCTGTGATATTCCCCTTCCACCAAGCATTGCAGTAGGGAAGGAAGCAGAGGAAGAGAAAGTCTTAAAAGGTAAATATTGACTCAAAGAAAGGAGACATAAAGGAGAATGTGGGAGAACTGTAAATGAGCCAGAGAACATGGAGAAAAATTCTTCAGCAACTGTAATTAGGTTAGATTTCAGAAGTAATTGCAGTGTTCCGGCATCAGCAGATACTGTAGGCAATGTTTGCCCTCAGCTCTGTTTGCTGAGAAGGCAGTGAATTGTTTCAGCCTGCAAGGCCTGATCCTGGTGTGGTGGCACCGACTGCACACAGACATGAGCCCAATGGGGCAGCCAATGTCCTCCCTCTACGTGCCACTGGGAGCAGCCAGAAGGGTTGGGAATGGAATTGATGAGTGCAGAGAGAAAAACACAGTGACATGAGTGGATGCAAACACACAGCCTAAGTGAAGAATATGTATTTAATTGAGCTGCTGGTGCAAAATTGTGTTAGGAATTTAATGCTGGATAAAAGATGTTTAAATTGTCACCAGTGTCTGGCTGATGCTGCCACCTCTGCAGAGATCATAGTGGGGCTGGGCTAGTGCCTACCTTCTCACCAGAGGCTGGAGCAGTAAGCGGGATGCAGGTACTGCGTTGCCCTCCGGTTCCTTTCAGATACACTTCTCCCATGTAAAACCAGATTATATAGGCTTTCTGCAGGGAGAATAGATTTCACCTTTAAGTCTTGTGCAGACATTTTACATTAGCAGTTCATGCACCATCAGAAAATCAATTACCGTTGGTATTACATGCAGATGAACAGTGCAGAGTAACAGAATTCATTTTACACAATGCTTTTAATAAAATGCTAAATAGAGCAAAATATTTTCGAAAGGGCTATTTAGAGGATCAGTGTAGGAAGTATGTCTCCAAGGGGAAGCTTTCACCTTTGTGATTTGGATGAGGAGTAAGTAGTTTTAATGCTAACATTGGTCAAGAACATATTTATACCAGGCTGGATTGAGAGATGAGATAGATGAGAGCAGTCCATCATCTATAGTGCAATGGCTGTCACTTCACATGGAGAAACACTTTTTCTTTTAAAAACAAGAGTTTCACATGCTGTGTTGTTGCAGTGGCAGTTGTTGCAAGACCCTAAAATAATTGAATTACTGCTTCATTCTTGACACTCTTATCATCTTTTCCTGTTCTTGATGCCAGCACAGTTTGCTGATTAGATTTGCTGCATGTATTTCAGTAAATCATTTACTTCAGCACCTTGTTACAAACAGACCTATCTGCAGTGGCAGTCCTACTCCTGCCTGAGTTTAGGTATGTATATGGGGGCAAAGAAAGGGACTCAGGTGGTTTTATCAGGAAGCAATTATGAAAATAAGAACAGAAATGCAAGGCCAGACCAAAGTATGCTGCCTCTAACTGTGGCTAGAAAGAGAATTCTGAGAAAGTGAGTAAGAATAGCACAGGCATGCACTTCCCTGGAGTGCTTTCTCAGCCATCAGTATTTTATGCTCAGGAGCTTCCCATATGCCCATGTAACCACCATAAGCAACATCTTCCTGCAGGGAACCCCACAGCTTAACTATACATTTTATGAAGAGCCATCTGGTTCTGCTCAATTTGAACCTGCTGGTGTTATTTGGTACCTTTTTGTTCTTGGGTTGGAAGAGAAGAAGAACAATCAGTCTCTCTTTATCCTCTTTATGATCTTTGTGGTTTTATAGACATATGCCATATTCCCTCTCAGTCATCAGTTTTCTTAGTATGGAAATTGCTCAGTGGTTTTGATTGTCCCTGTTCTTCTTCTCTGAATGTTTTCCACTGTATTTCCTTTAAGGTGAGGACCAGGAGTGCATGTAGTGTTCAACAGGCAATCCAAATGCACACACACTAAATCTGTACAGGTGCATGATGGCGTTCTTGGTTTTCCTTCACTAATATTTGCTAGCATAAGGCTATGGCTCTTGTGTCTTTAACATCTTTTGAGATGCATAGTACAGTTCAGTTACACGAGCTCAAGAACAGTTCTTTCCACCTGCCTTTTATTTTTTAAATAGCCTGTCTGAATCCAAAATAATAGAAATTTGTCTTAATTTATCTACATATTTCACTCTACTGAAAGAAAAGAATGGCTAGATATTGCTGAAGAGAAAATGTATTCTTCTTCATTGTAACTTCCAAGATTTCTGAAGGGGCTATATTTAAGTATGTATGCAAAAAACAGCCATGCTGGGAGGGGAAGGGGGATCAATCACAGAAAGCTTGAACAGCAAAAGGAAATGTTTCGAAATGTTCTAAACTTGTGAAAATAAAAGTATGACAGGGTAGAATAGAATAATAAAAGAAACCCTTTGACAATTTCCTTGCAATAGAATGTACTCCCTTCTTTTAAATGTTTTTGTTAGAGCTAAAATTGATGAAACCATGAGAACAACTAAAATAGATGAATCCTTCTGCCAGTTGCTATTACAATCTATTACTTGAAGGAAGGAAGTGTGTTTGTTTAAAAATATTCTCCCTGCCCTTAAAGATGCAGCGAGATTCTTGGATTACTTGAAATCGGTTGTAAATATCATAATTACCCTGTTCCTTTCTCATTTTGCAATCCTTGATAGATGTATTATTATAAGTCTCACAAATCTAATCTAATCTGTGCTGCTACTACTAAGTCAGATACTGATGATACTGATATGGCATTACAGAAAACCAACAGTGATGACCTAAGTTTCAGTCCAATGTTTCTTACTTCCAGGGTAACCAATACCTATTTCCCACTTGGTTCCACTAAGCAAACCACAAAACCCCTCAAATTCCCCAGATGATGCCCACCCTCAGGTTTTCCACCATTTCTTCCTGCAGCACTGGCCTTGTACTCCCTCCCACTACCCTGACAACCTCAATCCAAGTGACATGGGGTACAAATATTGAACTCATGCCTTAAAATGCCTTTCCAAAGTTGTGCCTAAGAATCTCCAGCTGGTTTATGAGAGTGAGTGAAATGGCCTGAAAGCTTCATTTCAATTAAAATAAGCTCTGCTCCAGGTCTTCTTGCAATAATCAGCAGTGGCATTCAGCTTTCAAAAGCTGATGCTAATGCTTTATTGGCATGAGTGTGCTGGCCTGTTTGCTACTTCTGAGAAGCACAAAAAGCTCTGGTCTGCATCACACAAACAGAACTTCATATTTTCAAAACCTTTGATCTGAAAATGTACTACCCTTACCACTTCAGCTTGGCTTATATACTTGGAACTCTTCCATGGAGATACAGACATTTCTTTGGGGCATGATGAGCTTTTGACTTTTGCCTTTCTTTGATTTATTTTTTTGAGATAGAGAGCACAGATCTTTTCTCTGAGCATGCCTGCCCCAGGCAGCCACTATTCACAGTGGAAGCTGAGTAACATTTTTGCTATTCAAACAGAAATCTGAGTGTGTTGTACAATTGCAACAATAAGAGACCAACATGGCAAGATGGCATGTAGCCATTCATTCCTGCCTGGTAAAGAAGGAGGCTTTTGGAAAGGCAGGTAGAGAGAAGGGTATTGGCAGTATATTAGCAAGGCATGAAGCAAGGGTGAAGAGGCCATTGAAGAACATGTGAGGCATTCAGAAAAGGAACAATTAAGAAGGTAGGATGAGATGCACAGAAGTCTGGCAAAAGGTATGGACTAAAACTTGAATGGATTTGTGTAACCTGGTGATGTAGGCACTTTGCTGAGGCCCTGGATACTTCAACATAAGTCTGTAGTTCAATGAGCTGTTTTATTGCCACTGGAAAGTCACTTCACCTCCCCACCTCTCAGATTTCCCCCACCCTCCATCTCTTCCTGCTCATCAGATAAGCATCAACAAAGAATTCTTAAGAGAGGGGGAAAAGAAAGGTAAATTATGCTGTAGCTGAACGATGAGGACATGGGACCTGGGTCAAAAGATGACATGATTCTATGTGGTTCAGGGGAAAGGGATGAGACAACTTTAGCTCCCTTCAGAAGATCTGACATTGTTATGTTCTAAGTTCTAAATGCAGAGACATGATCCTGGGGATGAAGTACAGAACGTGCAGCACATAGCTGGCATGACAAAATCATTGCCAGGTAGAGATAAATGTAGCACAGTCAAATTACATAAACCTCTCTCCCTTGGTCTTTAGCTACTAAAGAAGGATGGGACATTGAGAAACCCTTCCTGTTTGGTGGCTCAGAGAGCAATCAGCTAAATAATACTCAGGGAGAAGCACATGCTAGTGCTGCATTGGTTTTTTTGTGGGTTTTGTTTGTTTGTTTGTTTGTTTTTGTTTTAATATTCAAAATTAGCTGTGTCTTTATGTATGTACTCGAGTTTGTTGTCAGTTCTCATGTATGTGATGCTACACCTCATCTTGCTCTGGTGGATCAGTTTGTTTACACAAGCTTGGCACAGTGAGGAAGCCTTGGATCCCAACCACATTCTCCATTGAAATGCACCACACATGAGCGCTCCAGGCCCGGGTGCTGCACCCATGCCCTCTCAGAGCCAGATGTGAATGCCAGGACTCAAGATATAATCAGCGTTAGGGACTTTCAGACAATAACTCCAATACATCTGGAAACTGCAAGTGGTTTATGGAAACATAGCCATATCTCTTTTCAGAGAGGCAGTATGTAGGATTTTAAAAAATCTTCTGGAGTCAGGAAAAAAGCTTATGTGCAACCTTAGGATCTCACTTGGTTGTCAACAGCTAATCAGGCTCCCTGATGCAGAAGTACAGTCCCTCTCTGTACCAAGAAGGGAGCTCCCAGCTGGCATCATGGAGGAAATACAGCAAACTCTATGCATCTGAAAGCACTGAGCTTTCCTGAAGAAATTGTTCCTTTCACAGAAGAAAGAGCTATGGTCTGGTGTAGGGGAAATCTGAGACTTCTAAACATACCAAATCCATCCAGCATAGACTAATTATTTATAACGCTATAGACTTAGCCGAAAATATGACTGACTTCAGCTCCCCCTTCAAAGAATCCAAATTGTGTCTACCTGTCCATCTAAGCTTCTGCAATAGCCACTGGAGATCTAAAGACTACAGTCAATGGAGCTAGGGTAGCTCAGCTAAGCAAGTGATGGAGTTTACCTTCTAACAATATGAATTTTCTCTCTCAACTCTATTCTCTGTTGACTAAACTTCCATTGACTCTAGTGGAAGCTTAGACATGTAGCTCACATAGAGATATCTGTATTGCATTCAACTAAATTTAGGCATCCTTGTCAGCAGCTAAATCCCCCTCTATAAGGCTTATTAGGTCAGACTCATCTAGGCAGGTGAGTGGCCCTCTGTTCTGCATGCATTACCTCAGTGCAGAACATCTCATGTTGTCAAGACTGACCATAGAAATTAAAGGTCTGAAAACAGAATAAATTGCTTCAGAATATGTTTTATATAGATGAAATGCATTTGAAATTTCAGATTCCTGAGAACTAAAATTAAATATCTGAAAGAACACCTGAATGCACCATCCAAAGAGTATGATCCTGAAATTGCAGTCATTAAAAAAGCGGGGTTGATTGCCACCAAAGCTTACCAGAGAGGCTGAGCTAGACCAAAGTTAAGGTCCATTCAACCTCACACACTGTTTTCAATGCAGACAGTCGGGAGACAGTCCAAAAGAGAATGATCTTTCCCCTTCCATGCTATCACAATTTCAATCAACAACCACTTGGGTACTTTGTATGCTGAAGAATGCATTCAGACAACTTTGTAGCACCTCTGTGTGCTCTCTCCTCCTTGAAGTAATTAAAACCCTTTGGGAATCTGTACCTGTCTTGGAACCCCCCAACATGCACTTCTTCAGGTTCAGAAATTCAGGACCTACTGTTGTGGCACTAAGTTCCACAATTTAAATATGCTCTGTGCAAAATCTTTGCATTCCCTTGATTTTCTTCTGATGTGTTTCTCAGAGATGCTGCCTTGTTCTAGCATCAGGTGAAATAATGAACTGCCTTTCCCCACTCACCTTCTCCATCACTTTTCAGATTTTATAGATGGCTATTGTAGTCTGTCTCTGCCAGAACAAATGGTGTTTATAATAGCTGCAAATGTTTGAAAAGACACCGGTTTGTATGATAATCAACTCTAGGAACCCAAGCAAGAGCTCACTGTAGAAAGACACCCCTAATGAATGTGAAATATCTAGGTGAAAAATAAGCACCTTCAGAGATTTAATACTGGATTTTGTCCCAATAAAGTCCTTTGTTTTGGTCAGACATTTTTAGTACATGAGTTGTTGCTTCCTGTGAAACAAGACGGAGGTTGACTGGAGTCTCTTTCTCCACTTGTTTTAGTTCTCACATGAGATCCAAGGTGTGAAATCCTTACCTGTTCACAAAACTCCCTCAAAGCTGAATGCATTACTAGTGGTATCTTTAGCTTGCACTTCTAGGGAATGAAGAAATAAAAAATACTTAAAAATGCATATTGCAACCCACTAGTTTGGACAAAGCTTGTACGTAATTCACATTAACTTAAAACCTTAACAAGTTTCAGTCACCAGAGGATGTTACGTTTAACAGCAAATTTTAATACAGCCATAATAAAATGCACAACCCTAATCATCATTAACTTGCAGTTCTAGACAGAAGGTGTACATGTCTTGGTTCATACGCTGAGGAAGTTCTACTTTTGTTAGGTCACTTTGGTAGATAAATGTGCTTTTCAGTGCCAAGATAAGGAGAAGATACACTATTTCCATTGTTTTATTATTCACACAGTACTTAATGGAAACTGGGAAAACCAACTAGACAAATTTCAGTTGGATTTTACAGTAAATACTTTCAATGCATTTAATAGATCTACTGAGCAGTACTTATAAGAGATAATTTCAGCAGTTAATAGGAGTAGAGACTGAAAAAATGAGTGCATATTATTGAGAGAGAGATTGGAAACTGATAGATAAGCACGAGAAATTAGTTTCAATATATGCAGCATAAATTACAGACAACTCAATCTCCTGTAGATCACAGATTTTTCATCATCTCTGAAGAGAAAGTCTAGATATCAAATTCTGTGTGATGGCATAAAAGCCCTGTTTATCCTACATGGCTCCTGCCTCTGTATGTCCAATCTATCACTGAATCACAGCTTTTCACTGAACCTGTTCTTTTGGGACATGGTATATTGTGTAGTAAATTTTGAGTGGGGTGGGAAACAAACCATTTAAAAGAAATTAGCTTACACCACCACCTGCCTTTCTTTCAGTTTTTCAAAGCATGCCCTGGTCTGGAAAAAGCTCCTGGTTCCACGTTTCACATACACAGTTAAATTAAAATGCTTAATTGTGCAGAGCATTAGTCAGTGCTGATCTCCTGGGGAAACAGGAACTTTATGAATGATGTCTGCTTCCCACTGTGAGGAGTAAAATTACAGTGTTTAAAGAATATATGTGTTAAGCACCTAAGGCTGTTTAAAGAACTTTGAGATACCATAGTAGACTATCACGATACTGTGAAAGAAACAGAGTTTTGTGAAGCAAGGTATTTAGTTTGGAAGCTAAAAGGAAGAAATTGTGAAATAAAATGGGACAAAATAATTTTTTTAGTTGCTGATAAGTAATTTTCCTGTTAAGAAGGGGAAAGTGGTTTTGTTGAGCTATGCTGGTTAAGAAAACCCTGAGAATAAGAGTCTAGCTGTATTTCGGAGGGGAAAATGAAAGCACTTTTGCAAGTGTACCCTGTGCATCTCAAAAGCATGCTGATCAGCCCGTGAACACTCCAGCCCAAGTGAAGTGTGCTACCAAGTGCCAGAGGCCACCAAGTGTGATACTGAGAGAGAACCCATGATCTGTGAGCATAGGAATATGGATTTTCTGATTAGATTAGATTAGGATGTGAGTACTTTGGGCTCAAGCAGGTGATCTAAGCGTGCACTGTACACCTCTTTATGAACAAAGGGACTGGAGCCAAGAGGTAGCTCTAGCTGGGAAGGTAGGGAATCACTCTTGCAGAACGCTGAGCCAGGGCATGGTGCCTCCCTCCTGTCCCCAGCGGGGGCGGTCTGGTGTGCCTGGTGTCAGAGGACAGAGGAGCACAAGTACTTTACCCAGACCTGGCTTGTCGTGGTTCTGGCTCCTCCTGGGGAACAGCCCAGTGCACAGGTACCTGCCCAGGAAATAACCTGCTTTTGAGCCACAACAAGACAAGGATAAAAAACAGTCAGAATCATGCTGATGTTTGGTTTTGCTCCATCTTTAGTTCATAGACCTGCCAGCCTGCAGCCCTGATAGTGCTTATTGCATATTGCAGATCTGATCCTTTCCTGGGTCCATCCTTGAACAGAACATTACTGATGGCAGCATCATTGACGTTTCCAGTGACAGCCATGCATGTGCCTGCCATAAAGCCTTGGGACAATCCAAACTTGGCCATTTGAAAATGTTGGAGTTTTCTTACTGGGAGAAAGAGGGGTAAAGGTTTACACTGGTTTGTTTTGAATGTCCAAGTGACACTACTGGGAACAAGGTGGTGTCTCAAGAAAAAAGAAATCAGAAAATCCACATTTATAATCCCACTTCAAGCCTACTTTAAACACTGTCCAGGGCAATATCTCTATCAATAAGGATCAAGCAAGACAACTGTGCAAACACACTTGTGCCTTCTGTTAATTCCTACTTCCGCCTGCGAGTCAGGAAAAGTGAAAAAATACTAATTTAAAAAAACCACCTGCTTGTGTAAACATTGTCTGTAAATATTTTATCGGTTTATTTTGTTTTTATTTGTGGAACATGATTAGAAGAAGTAAGGGCAGTAGAAGAAGGAGGGAGAGAGTGGGAGAATGTACCTGCAATTTTCAAAAAAGTATAATGAATTTTTCCATAAGGCAATTTTAAGCTCTAAGTGCCTTGGCAAATCTGTAATGTGATTTTCCAAGTGGTGTGCAAAATGTCATCCAAGTTTAAATCTGTAATATTGCTTTAATCTCCAAAAATTAAATAATAATGTTTGTCTTTACTGTGTTTGATCCAATCTTGCTCTCCTTTCCAGAATCAGCTCTTACTAATTTTAGTGATCTGGGCTCAATAATGCACATTTGACTTATCAGTTTATTTACAGCTTGGATCTGTCATTGCCATTAGGTATCTAGGATACACATTTCGCACACATACAGCACATAGAGAACATGTACTTGTAGATACTCTTTCATTGAATATGATAATGTAAGGGTCGTTATCCTACCTAAAGAAATGCATTTGAATTGCATACGTCTCAAGCTCCAAACACCCTCCAAACACCGGATAAATACCTTCCAAAAATAGCATCACTCATTTTTCACAGCAGGTGTCATTCATCAGGTATGAGGCTGCATCTAAACGTGTGAGTAATAATAATTCAGTTTGGTATGTGACTCCAGCTCATTACCAGCAGCCCCAGGCACTGGAGGCTAGTAAAGTCACTAGAGCAGTGCTGAAATACTTAATCCAATAGCAAATATTTAGTCTTATGACGTGAATATTATACAAATATTGATCCTGTACATTAAAAGGACTCAGAAGAACCTGGCTTTTTTCCTTCAGCTGTCTGATGTATCTCGCTGTTTGCTCACCTCCATGGTCCTGTTTGCAGAGCTGGACCAGGTCCAGGCTGCCCACTTTACCTGATCTGGAAGGGGGTGGTGGGCACAGGAAGGGGGAGAGGAGGACCAGATCCTACCTCTCCACAGGCAGGACTGATGGCTATCACTGCAGCTCTTCCTGTGGAGAAAGGACATTGCAGGTGTGGAATGGTTCAGTCCTCCATGCTTCTCCTGTCCCTCCTGTGGCATCTGCTCCCAGGTGACAGCCCCAAAATGTTTTTTTTTTTTTTTTTTGTGGTGGGAATGATGCCTTGTTGCTGCTTGTCATGCTTTGGGCACCTTGCTGCATTGCCAGGGAACACACAGCTGTGCCATGGTTGCTGTCACCACGAGAACATGGAGCTTGGCGTCCCCCAGTTCCTGTGCCACCATGGTGGCAGAGGATCTCTGCCAACAGCTATTTTGGCATCCCCCCCTACATGGGCAGTGCCACCACAACTGGCAGAAGTGCTGATGAGCAGTGCCACCGCACAAAGGCTAATTAGGAGTCTGCAGGGAATCTTGCCACGTGCTTCTGCTTAATTTGTCATATTCACACCAGGCCTGACAGAAAGCCACTGAGGGGACAGGAGTGTTTCAAGTGGCCTTTAATGGGTTGTTTGCCCTGGGACACTGGTAATGACAGCCCCATTTGTGCAGGCAGTGAAAGGGCTCTCCTCTGGCTCCACCAGACACCAGAGCCTGTTGACCTTAATTAGATTTCATGGCATACTTGGCTCAGTCCTGCAGCAATTGCTCAGCCTTTACTTATATGTGCTGGCTAAATGGGAATGCCATCCTAGGCAGCAGTTTACAGGGAGCCCAGGATATGATGAGACTCATCTATGGTCCCTTGTACCTCTTTTCAGAGCAATATGCTAAACATTATTTTTTTTTAGCAGCATAACAGTGATAAGCAATTGCTTTTCTGTTCATTACTACTCACTATTGTTACAGAAGTGTTTCCAAAGCTTGCTTATATCTGGTGTGTTTGTGGTACTGCACAGCACAAAGAGCAGGAGCCCCCATCTTCATGCCAGGATGTTGCCACTCAGACACCTGCTGGTTTTAGTTTGAAATCTCAGTTACAGACACAGGGCAAACTGAGGTATGCTCAGGTGACGAGCCCCAGGCATGGATAGTCACCTGTAGGTGGCGAGTCGTATGAGGAAGGGGCCTGACTCCATCCTGGTCTCTCTCCCCAGGGATGCAGGGCAGCTTTGCTGCTTGCCTGTGCTGAGAGGAATGAAGGCTGTCCTTTGCACCAGAAGTCACAGAGCATGTGGTGGAATTACTGTCCCTGCTGTGTCCCACCCCCTGACTTCTCCAACTGGGAAGTGTGGAGGACAGGGTCAGGGCTGGATCCCTGTCTTAGAGGAGGAAAGAAACACCTGCTGAGGCTATGCAGCCATCCCAAAGAAGCCTTTGCCATCATTAATGTCTACAGACCACAGACCTAGAGAAAAACTTTCTCAGTAAGTCATGAGGCTTTATCCTCCCCCAGGGTCCCATGAAATACAAACAAGATCACACCAGCTCTCCTGACATTCCTTTTCTTGGATCTTCTGGAAACAGAGAAGGAGTTCTCAGGCTTTGATCATTTCCTTGAGGGGAAAAAATGTAGAGAAATGGGAAAAAAAATGTGTGCAATGCTGAAGGGACAAGAAAAGGGTGAGAAGAGGAAGAGGCTATGGTGAGGAGAGAACAAGGAAAGGTGAAGAGTGGAAGGGATGGAAAGCAGAGAACAAAGGCGAGAAGCCCTGAACATTTGAAAGAGCAGGTAAATGAGGGAGCGAGCTGAGATGGGAAAGAGAAGAGGAGCACTAACTTAAGAGAGACGTGTAACAAAGGGAAGAAAAAGAAAGTCTTAGCAAAGTATTAAATAGGAAAAAAAAATAGGTGAGAAGCTAAAGAAAGAGAAGACTTCCTTGTCGAGAAAGAGAGGTGAGAGCAGGCTGATTCTAAGGGGGAAAGTACTGAAACCTGAAGAAATACATTACAAGCTAGACACACAAAAGCAGAGGCATAAACTGTAATAGAGAGCAAAAGAAAATTAAGTGAAAAAAGAAAGCAGGTGGAACAAAAGGAAACAGTGTGTGTAATACGTTTAAAAATATTAAACATAGAAGTTGGATAAAAAAATATTGCTGAGCTCATTTCCTTTTTTAGAACTGTACAGTATGAAGTGAAACATATGTACAGTCTGGCATTGCTGTTCAAATCCGCTTTTAATGGGTACAGATAATAAAGCTGGTGACCATTTAAGAGCAAATGCCATTACAAATGATGACCTGTAATCCACTGTAAACTCTTACCCTCTGCTTACACAAACAGACCTGGGTACTTGAAATGAAAAGAGACTTTTATTTTTATTCTTTTCATGTGGAGACTATTGATGTCTTGGCCAAATTTCAGTTTCCAAATGACAAAGGGTTAAAACACTGGGCTGCAGGTCTGTCTAGAAGTTTTTATTTCATATCTCCACTGTTAAGAGATGCAGTAGTCTATTCTGTTTACTACCAGTGAATGGCATGTGGAGGATTACTGAACAATTTGGCTGAGGGTAGTTTCTTTTTCAAGTGATAAGGTGTTGTGGAAGAGCTGCTTGTTGCCAGCACAGCCTCCAGCCAGCTTCCTGGAAGGATCCTTGCTCATCCTTTGCATGCCCAGGACCAGAACTGCACACTGTGCTGAGCAGGGAAAGGAGCAAGCCAAGCACTTGAAGCTACCCAATGCTGTGTTACCTGGCATGATCTGAGCACCATGCATGCAAGACAGTGTGACTTACACATTTATGAGAGCTGGGCAAGGGCATGTGATGGTGATAATCCTGGTGAGTGAGGAATGCAGAATCTTTCCTTCTACAGGGAGAGAGTTGCCAACCTCAAAAGGAGAAGCCAAGACCGTAGTTCAAGCAGTGTCCTGCCCTACTCTATGGAAATTGTCCTCGGAAAACAGTGTGGGATGCCCCTTCTGTGTGGTCTTCTGGGCTATGGCTCTGGAGGTCAGCTGCAAACTCAGGTCTTCAAACATGTGCTAATGCAAAGAAAATGTAGTGCAAGATGTAGAATGGTGTCCTTTACCAGGACCTTTATGCAGGTCCTGTGATTTTTAACCACTCCTCCCAAGCTCACTGCCTCTATCCTTCCCTTCTTCTTCCATTCCAAAACATCACCCACAGTCTGGCTCCCCATCTCTCGTCAGAACAAAAAGCATGCGACCTCTCCATTCTTTACCACGCATGCCACAGAGCAGGTCATAATTTAAAAATCTAATTTTAATGTTGTTTTAATCATCACTGGACTTGTGAGTTGATGGCAAGAGATTGTAACAAGGATGGACAAAAGACGTAGAAACACACAAGAAAAACTAATGATGAATCATCATTTGAAAAGTGAGTCATGTCTGAGTGCATGCGTATGTCAAGCATGAGACTGGCATAGCTTCACTTGATTAACCCAAAATCTGCTTTGTTTAAGTCTTCTCTTGCAGCTCTGCTTTTAAGGAAACAGTAACACAAAGCAGTTGCTTGTACAGTGATTTTATTTCCTATCTATGGGAATATTTTGGTGGATCCCAGCAGAGAAGCCATGGTTGGAAAAGATACCCAGTCTCACTTCTAGTTCCAAGACAGGGTCAGTTCCACTCTAATTCTTTTTGAGGTTTGTATGGTCTGCTCTTTAAATTCGCTGGAGATGGAGATTCAGACCATCCCCATCCACCACTGTAGACTCAAACCTCTCACAACCATCACTGGATTTACTAGGAGAGGAGCAGCTATCATTTAACAGGGGCAATTTCAGGACCACACACAAAGGCATGAAAGCAACCATCCTGCTTTCAATGGCTCCCTGCTCTCCCTGAGACCCCTCACCCGTGACAGGGGGCTGCACAGCAAGAGATCTGTGCTTCAGCTTGACCACTGGTGCTGATGTGAGGGATGGGGCAGGGATGCACAGCCACACCAGCAGCAGCACAGGGTTGGGTCAGTGTGGAGTGATGGAGAAGCTGAGCCCCAGGCTATCATCCATCATCTGGAATCTCCAGCTGCACTTTGACAAACACATTGAACTTACACAAGTAGGAAGTGATGCTGAGTGAGGTGATGGTGGGTCTGCAGCTGCTGTTGGCAGGGCTGCCCAGTGCCCTCAAAGATTGGCTGTTCCAGTCAGGCTCTGTTCTGCTCCATGCCCCATGGTGAGGCTGATCTGCTGTTAGCATCCCTGCCAGCAGCAGGGTACCTCGTGGTGACCATCAGAGGCAGGCTGAACACTGGGCTCTGTCCCTGTGCTCGTGTGACACCACAGCTGGGCAGCAGAACCCCATTTACTGCTGCAGTGCTGTGCTGTTCAGCTGGCTGCTGGACTGCTGGCATCACCAAAGCTCTGCCAGCATTTGTCTCGAGTGCTACCAAAAAAACACCCAAACCTTATTATAATTGTTTCTATGTTTTTGGATAGTAGGAGGGAAGATCTGCTTCATGATAGCAGAAATTGTGTGGCAGCCTTCTGTGATGAGCATGCAGAGTTTTCTTCCAAATAGAATATATTCACTTCTTATATAGGAAAATACTTGTATATTAACAGTTAAGGATCCTGGGTCATTTTCTGAACTGAGCAGAAGGATTTGGCTTTTGAAACTTATTTAGAAAAGGATCCAGTGCTGATAAATGCACCAAATTTTGCTAGGCAACCAGGTGGTCTAGAGAATTCCTGATTTCTAGTCAAGTGCTGAACAGCACAAACACAGAGATAATACTGTGTAATTCTTGCAAGCATTTAGCTATTGGCAAACAGCTGCCTACCAATCTCTTTATGACATTTATTTCTCTCTCAAGATTTTGTCAAGGAAACAGTAGTAGTTGATAACATTCAGAAACACAAAGGTGCTATTTAATACTTGGGATAGTGAACAAGCCAAAAATCTGCTGTAGAAAATAAGCTTGTGTGAACATTTGACTTTTAAAATAATTTTATAGATTATATGTGCCTAGTGTTTATAATTCAGGAAATATTTATTTGCAAGTAACATCAGCCGCAGTATCCCTAGAGCTATAGGCTTTGTGGTTCTCTGATCTCTAATCCTAACCCTAGTGCCAATTTAGGGCCGTGGCTGAGGTCCCCAGCGTCATGAATGACCCAGATTAGAAATTATGTGTAGATAGTGATGTTGGTACAGTGCTGTGCTCCCTTTGGCATGCTTTTTCCAGTTAGAGCTGTAGGTTGTGTGGTTCTCTGACTGCTAACCCTAACCTTAACCTTAGTGCCAGCTTGAGTCTGAGGTGCCCAACACAATGGGTGGCCCAGATAAGAATGGTGTGGAGGCAGCAATGTTGGTGCAGTGCTGTGCTCCTTTCGGCATGACTTTTCAAGCCCCTGCGAAAAACTTTTTATTTTATCCAAATATCTCTATTCTAACAGGCATTTCACACAGCATTCATACTGTGGGTTGCAGCAACATCACTCATCTTCCTGCAGGCAAAACTCTGTTTTATTTTGACAGTCATTCCTGATGCTTTTTCCTTTTGAAAAAAAAAAAAAAAAAAAGGCAACTTACCCAGGATAAGACTTGGGGCAGTCATGGGAAGGAAACAAAATTGGAATGCAGCTTGCCCTGGTGAGGCACTTGTGCTTTTCCTCATTCCAAGCAGAGCTGGATCATCACACCACAAAGGGTCAAGCTGGGCAGCCAGTGCCAATGTCTCTCTAAAATTGACGTACCTTATTTTTTTCTCAAAACAAAAGCACTGCCTACAGTCCTGAGCCTGTGGGAAAACCACTCCTGACAGCTGAGCACAGTTGCGGCATGCTGCATCTCCGGTGCTTGCTGATTCCTTTTGGAAGGGAGAAAGGGGAGACTGGGAAAATTACACTTGAAAATTTATTTCAGCACATCAGAGAAAGCTCCATCCCCTCTCACCTGCACAATTCCAGCAGATTCACCCTGCGAGAGGCAGCTGGAGGCCATGTACCAGGCGAAATCTGTGCTGCAGCATAACATTTTGCCTTAATTTTGGCTCAGTGCCACAAAAGCACCCCTATGAATCCATCCCTGCAGGCTCGGCAGGCAGCGCACGGCTTAACGCCATATTAAATTGCCTCTTTCATTCTGCGCAGCACAGCACAGCAGTATTGGCAGAAAGAAGGAAACGTAGAAGCGTATCACATGAGTCAAGGCAGATTCTGTACTGCAAACTTGCTCTCTCCATTAGGGTAGCTTTATAAGGGCTGATTGGTTCCTCCGGGGGAAAGATGGGATTTGGCACTACAGTGCTCAAGTGCTTTCTCAATAAGAGGAAAAAAAATTATTACGGCCAACTGTAATATCAGGGTTAGTACTGAGCTTGCCTTTAAATTACGAAACTGCATTTTAGGGTTTTGCTTCTTTTCTGCTTATATTTTCCTCTGTAGGGATTCTGTTGCATTTGGGAATTTCCATATGTGTTTGTGGTGTGGACCAGCCGGTCAAATCCAATTTCTGCTCAGATTTATAGTGAGCTTTTCACTCCATCAAAAATAACCCAGATTTAATACCAAGAACATTAGAGTCCCTCAAATGCATACTTCTTCCTCTGACTCACAAGAGCAGTCTTTAGGCGCATCCTAAGGACACTAGTGTACATCATCAAACAGCCCCAAAACTGACAGAATGGTGTCAGTTCAGCTGAGGGAACAGCCTGCTCTTGCTAAGCTCACAGCAGGGAAAGAAAGGGATTGTGGCAGGTCACTGTTTTCGCACCTAGGCAAGGACTTATCGGGTGCTTCAAAGCCTGGGTGCATTCCCTCTGTACTTCTGATTCTTGGGTTAATTTCCCCAAATAGGCACCACAGAATTGCAGACCTCCCCTGGCTCTGTACACCACCAGGCAGAGAAAACAAGGAGAGGAGGAAGGAGGAATTACCCTGGTGATCCTTTCTGTGATTCCCCAGCAGCTGCAGTCCTCAGCTGACCCCGGCGGGGAGACTGTGAGAGTTACGCTGGATTACAGATCCCAGCTGCTCTTAACCCGGGGGCAGCCGCGTCTGCCTTGGCCAATGGTGCAGCAGGAGCTGCCTGCATGCATGGCTTCATTGCACCCAGCCAGTTATTTATACAGTCTTCCCGAGTTCCCTTTTTCTTTCTTTTATCCCTGCAAATCCTTACTATGTCATTGTGTGGCAATAATTTCATTGCCACTAATCTTGCCACAGTTTGATTCTTATGTTTTTAAATTAAAGTGGGTGGCTAGTCTTGGGAAGGCCCACAAGTCAGCAGAGCAAGTAGTCCAGATCCTAATGGAAGCTGATGGTTCTTTCGTCTTCTCCTTCCTTAAAATGTTCTTCCTACATCTTTTGTTACTGACTGGTACAACATGAGAAGGTGAAATCAGGATATATGTCCACCAGGATAGTTCCCAGTGATGGAGAAACTGTCTTGAAGAGCAGTACTGCACTGAAGTGGATTATCTGATGGTAGCTGGGACCTCATATCTTCTTCTGTTTGGATCTGTCTGGGAATTCACATCCCTCGTGCACAGTGCATTTTTACTTCATTCAGGGGAAAATGGATGCATTTCTCCTCACCAGTTTTGGAATATTTATATTTTATATTTGGTCTTCAAGGAAAAAAATATTTGTACCACCCACATCACTTCTGTCCTGGCAGCTTCTTGTTCTGTATATAGCTTTATTATATAGGGATATACATCACAATCACTTACATTTGTAATTTTTATCCCTCACAGCCCCCCATCACTGCAGCCAGGCATGCCCAGAGCTGCCCTGTAAGAGCAAGGTAGCATTGGGAGGATCCAGAAACAGGAGATCCCCTCTGCCCCCTCCCTTATGCCTGTCCTAGAGCAGCCCTGGCTGTGTATTCAATGCATTGGGGACAGTTTAGGGTCTCTATCTGACACTCACACTCCTTTTTGGTTTTGCAGCATAAGGATATTCAGTGCTCGTGTCAGCAGATTTCCTAACCTACATGAGTTTTTCTCTCATGACAGAAGGTTTTGGACTGCCTCTGGTGTGAGACTCACACACAAACTCCACAGGCTAGGGGGAACTGGGGAAGAATGCAGAGCCCTCAAACCAGCAGGATTTGGTAGAAAATTTGGGTCTGGCCCCTTCCTTCAGCTGAAGTCCTTTGATGGGGAATATTTTGGCAATTTTTGAGGCAGTCCTAATAAAACAAAGGTTGAGGTAGAGTTTTTTTGGTTTTGTTTTTGGTTTTTTGTTTCGTTTTGGTTTGGTTTGGGTTTTTGGGTTTTTTTTGGTACTTGTTGTTTGTTTTTGTTGTTTATTTTATTTTTTGCTGTTGGACTATCAAAGTACATTTTACTCTACCCACACAGAGTCCTTCTAAAATTCTAATATTTGTATAATGCATAGTTGTACTTAGACCTGTTATTGTTCCATAGATTTTTCAGAGATCTCTCTTGCAAGTTTCATTACCATAGACCTGAATCTGCTCCATATAAAATGAATGGAAAATATCCATTAAATCAAATCTGAATTAAATTATTTTCTGTAGTTATTGAACATATTCTTTTTAAAAAGAATCTCCGAATTCTATGAGAGATGATCAGGTCTAGAAATGAGCACTGTTTTTTAATACTCTTGCTTTATTTCAGAGATCTACATAATAGGTAAGAATTTAACAAGTGAATGTTTTGCACTTCTTCAAGGGCTGCTGTTCTGCTGTTATCATTCTGCTTGTCTTCTGTGGATGCTACTGGCTCTATCTCACTCATCACCATGCCACAAGGTTTCTGGAAAGAACAAGAGAGGCCAAATTTTTAATGATGACTTTTACTTTCCTTTCTTTAAGAAAGGCCTAATCCATACAATGTGGAAAACTGAGAATCCAGCTGTTCAGGGCAGCATTTAAGCACATGCTTGTCTTGAGGCCAAATCTCTGAATGGGAATAAGCAAAGTTATGGGGTTTTGCTGAGCCACAGTCTAAATTGTTCAGCATACACTTTGCTACTGTGCTTATCTAAGTCATTCCAAACCTTATTGACTGATCAAAATCTTTGTGTGGTGAGTTTATGTTGCTGCAAATGCCACATTAGAAGTCACCAAGACTGACAGGCTTTAATTCCTGAGAATGTGGGCCAGGTCCATGCTCTGGCTGTGGGAAGCAAGGAGGAAGGAGCACTGCAGACCTGGCATGACCTGCCAGCAAGCAGAGGACAGGCTGGCTCTGTGCAAATCACTCCTTCCAAGTGCCATAAAATCACGGTGCCTATTAGGTCAGAAACCTAGAGCTGGTGGAAACAATTCCTGCCAGTGTACACTAGAGCAGTCTGATGTGTGAACACCCTTATGTTATCAGCAGTGGGTAGGAAAAAAAAACAAGCCATTATCTCTCCAAAGACAGTAAAATGCCCTCTGGGCCTGTCTCCTTATGCAACCCCTAAGAACGGACCACAGTTTCACAAATTTGTGAATTAGGTTACCTGATGTCAGAAACAGGAACTCGTAGATAATACCCTCATAAATACCCACAAGACAGAAATGAGTCTGCTGCTCCAACACTTTCTGTTAAATAAAATCCATCCCTGCTTTGGTTAATACACTGGGTATTTAAGACTTCTTAATCTGTGTTTGTGTGTTAAAGGAGTAGTAGCCAACTCCAGATGACAGGACAGATGGAGTTTTAGAGTGCATAAAAAAATTGGGTTCTCAATAATAACTCATATGTTACACTTGCACATTCTTCTACAGAATTAAGATATTTCCTTCAACAATTAGCAAAAATGGAAGAGAATTGGCACCACAGCATTTTGACATAGCTCTAATAAAACTACAGGGCTGAAACTATGGAACTTGTGCATTCTTCCCACAGGACACTACCCAGAAAAACAGATTTAAAGGAGCATTGTATGCTCTTCGGGATATACTGCAGCAGAAATTGCTCCTCTTTCTGGGTCAGAAAGGACTGTTTCAATAAAGAAGGCCACTCTTCTCTTGCTCTGCACAATGCACAATACACTCTGAGAAAACTGGGTTGACTCAACTTTCAAATGCAGGACTCTCCAAAGACGTGCAATAGGAAAGAGAGTGTGAAACTTGAATTCCCTCTATCTCCACCACCTTTTAGCAGCCAGCATTGGACATCACATTCACCTCATAACCTTCTAGTTGCTCCCTCTTCCAAATCATGAGGAGAGGAGGTTATCAGCTCCCAGGAAGCAGGACACACACCCTCCCCACCTGGAGCTGTGGCGTGTGATGTTGTTGAATTTCAGATCTAGATAATAACTAAAAACCCTTGCAAAGACTACATAAAGATACCAGAAAAGACATTGAAGGCAGGTTTCAACATCATCCAATATAGGTCTGGCAGCCACTGAGCTAGCCCTCAAGCCAAACCACAGTTGTTCTTTAAATCTGTATCTTCTCTTTTCAAGGAAGTTGTTTCCTTGGTGATCACCATGACCCAGAGATTCCACTCATGTTTACAACAGGAAAAAGAAAAGAGGAAGAAGCTAATACAGAGAGAAGGGTTTGCTAAAATGGCTTTTATCTTCTCACTAACTGCAGTGGTTATAGAGAAAGGAAAGGTTTTACCTGCCTATCCTCTGATTAAAGATTTTTTGTGTAATAATGATATCTTCTGGAGAGTGATATTGCAGCCACAGGACAATGCATTATTAAGTGAAGGAGGAGCTGGATCAGATCCTGAAACTGAAATCTCCTCCACACTGTCCTCACCTTTGCTGAGACCTTTACTCTGAGACAGACTACCTTGTGAGCATCTTCAGGAGCAGATGTGGCAGTCCTATGCCAGCCCAAGGGAGTCTTTACTCTGTGAATTGGTACAACCTCTAGCCCTTGAGCAGCACTCACTGCATGTATAAATCCCAGTGAAGTCTGCAGTCCAGCATGAGTATTTCTGATTACCTGGAGATTAATCCCTTCTGTCCCTTGACAAAATACATTCAGCCTCACGATAGCCACAGAAGCAGAAAACTTTCCCTGGAAACTCTTTCCCGTAAAATGTCTCAGAGCTCAGCCAAGTGCTACACTGATCACTCTGTTGATGAGCTCAGAGTGATCAAGCACAGCAGGTAAAGCACTCACAGCTTATCAGAGAAGACCTTCAGCATCATGAAGATCTGAGCATCATGCTCTTTCCCAAAAATCAATAACTAAACAATGATGGAGTATATTATTTCCTTTCTGTTTCTACTGATATTTAAGGCTTAATCACTCCCTCTGATGGAAATAGGTTAGGTCATTTCCTCCCTGATATATTTGCATAAACTAGCAGATAACAGGTGTTGTCACGAGTAGCCCAGAATCAGTAAGTGGGGAATCATCCTCACACCTACACTCACTGGTCAGAGCTGTAAAGAGGCCAGTTAAAAATGACATAGTTGGCTGGGAAGCAAACCAGGGGGCATGGAGAGAAAACAGCTCCTGGAGTAGCCCTGGAGTTCATTTCCTAAGGCAACCCATGCAACGGTTCCATCCTGTACCAGCCTTTTATATATATTTTTATTTTCCTTAAGAACCTTGTAGCACCACTCAGTCCTAAGGGCTAAGCTCATACCTTTGTTTGAAAAAAGTCTTTGCTAATAATCTGCACTCAAGCAAGGAATGAGTACATCTTATGATATACCCTTCTGTAGGGCTGAATACTGAGTTTCAGGTAGACAGATGCTAGGTCTCACACAATCTCAAAAGACTCCAGTGGGAAAGCATAAAATCTTTCAGCAAAAAACCAAAATTTGTAATTTTTCCTACATTTTCCCCTTCAGAAAAGGATCTGAAAGGGCTGAAAAGGATCCTTTCTTTGAAGTCTCTTCATTTTAGAAATATTTTTTTCACTACAAAGAAGTGATTTGAGTTACTTGTGGTAACTCAGAGGTGAGGACAGAGATTTTTCAGCAGCTATGGGCTACCAGAGGTGAGTTATTTGTGCTTTTCACCTTATCAAGCAGTTTTTGAGTAATTCTAGTGAATATTTGGTTTTCCATGGTTTTGACTGATTGCCTTTTCTAACTGAATCATACTCAGACTTCCTGTCATCTCTGAATATGTCTATTTTGATAGTAAAATGCAAGTGACTGTATTTATTTGTAGAAAAAGTAGGCCAGGGTGTAAGTTGTTAGGTGGACGAGAAGTTGAGCCATTGAAAGAACTTGATTTCTTTTCCTAGCATTTTTGAGCTTTTTAAACACTTCCAAATATTCTTTCCACCTGTAAGCATTTTTAATTTACATTTGCAATATCATTATGAATTTGCTATTTATTTTTGCCTGTTGTTTGCAGAACCATGAACATATGAGGAAGAATGAGAAATAAAGATGGATTCTGATGGACTCTTAATGACTACTGCAATTGAGATTGTATGAGATCTGTGCATTATTTCTTTGTTCTTATGTAAAAATGATGGAGGATCATGCTGTTGGTAAAGTGAGCCTCCATAAGTAGGCCACTATGGAAACATCTACCACAGAAAACTCTCTTTAAATCCACAGCATAGGTATTTATCTTAGATGGTAAACTCTGAGGTTTTTTGTTCCTTGTATAGGAACATTTCCCATTTCACTGCAGATATTTGCAATGTCTGTATGTGCTTTAAATCCCTCTTGAAATATGTATGTTTATATTTGCTGCTCTTTTTGCATCATCCTGGGCTCCCAGTGCCTGCACTGCTCTGTTGGACTTCACTTCTTGAGACAATGATGAATTTCTCAGGGTATCTCCCCTTTTTCAGATGGACTCTACCTGAATTCTTCTGGCCCATCTCCCTGACAGCACCTCTGTAAATTATGACAAAGTCATGGATTAGCTGAACTTTAATAGCATCATGTGCCTTGCAAACAAGTTATTAGGAAGTCATAAACCAGCAGGCAGATAATCTTCTGGGAGAACAAATGAAATCTAAGTGACAGTTTGGTCCCAAGCCCCTTCTTCCACAACAAATGAAAGAGTATAAAACTAGAAAAAATCATCTCCTGAAATTGCTTATATCACAAGTCTTTGCAGCCTTCAGAAAGTTCTGAAGGAAAATGGCATGTCCTTATAGCATAACTGTCTCTCTCAGAAAAATGCTAGGGATGCCTTCCCTATCATATCTGACCTCAGTTGTACTTTGACTATGCTCCAAAGGCAAACCTATGCTGGTAGACTCCCAAGAGCAGATTGTCTGATCTCCTTGATCTGATTTCCTTCTGAGGAACAAATTTACCTAGAAAGTGTGAATTTAAAGAGGCCCAGGAGTCTCTGTTCTGATGGGAGCCTGCCTGGTGACTGGTTTCCTCCAGTTTCACTGTTGCTGCTATAGATGTCCTCCCAGAAAATTTAAAAAGTTTCGCAGAATCATGGAATCATCACAGAATCACGGAATCACTTATGTTGTACAAAATACCTGAGATCATTGAGTCCTACCTTTGATCACTGCCTTGTCAGCTAGACCATGGCACTAAGTGTTACCTCCAGTCTTTCCTAAAACACCTTCAGGGGTAGTGATTGCACCACTTCCCTGGGCATTCCAATGTCTAATCTCCCTTTCTGTGAAGAAATTCCTCCTGGTGACCAGCCTGAACCTTCCACAGCGCAGCTTGATGCTGTGTCCCCTTGTCCTGTCACTGATAGCTTGGGAGAATAACTCGACCCTCACCTGGCTACAACCTCCTTTCAGGTGGTTGTAGAGAGCAATAAGGTCACTTTTGACCCTCCTTTTCTCCTGCCTAAACAACTCCAGTTCCCTCAGCTGCTCCTCATAGGACTTACCTTCTGGACCCTTGACCAGCTCTGTTGCCCTTCTCTGGACATGCTCCAGCCCCTCAAGGTAGTGAGTGGCCCAAAACTGGACACAGGATTTGAGGAGTGGCCTCACCAGTGCTGAGTATAGAGGAGCAACCCCTGCCCTGGTTCCTGCTGGCCACACTATTGCTGATACAGGCCAGGATGCCATTGGCCTCCTTGGCCACATGGGCACACCTGGCTCATGCTCAGCTGCTGTCAAACAGTACCCTGAGGTCCTTTTCCACTGGGCAACTTTCCAGACACTCTGCCCCTAGCCTGTAGCACTGGCTGGGGTGGTTGTGATATAAGTGCAGGATGTGGCATTTTGCCTTGTTGAACCTCATACTTCTGATGCCAGCCCATCTATCTCTTACTTTATTCATCTATCTCAGCCTGTCCAGATCCTTCTGCAGAGCCTTCCTGCCCTCCAGAAGATGATCACAGATTGGTTTAGGTTGGAAGGGTCCTTAAGTTTCAGCCTGTTGTCCCTTCTCCCTTCCACGGATAGGGATGCCACCCACTATCAGTCTCTGGACAGTTTTCCCACTTTCTGTTGGCTAATGGCTGAAGAAGTGAGATTTCCTTGTTTTGATGTTTGGAGCCCAAAAATACAGTGATCTAATGAGAATAACTGACACCAGGTGTTATGTTTTAGCTGACACCAAGTGTTATATCTCACTGTATCAATTATTATAATTCTGTTCTCCCCATTTAGTGGGCAGACTGGTGAGAAACAAGTTACTGCATCCAATAGATCTTTTTGGTTAATTCATATGGAATGACAGAGTCCTTCAATTAGCCAGTGCTAGTTTGGAAATCAATTACTGAGAAAGGTGTATATAACATCTTGCCTAATGCACCATGTCTCATAGTTTGCATCATCTGCTTACAGCCAGGTTTGAGCACTTTGCATTGTAGTAAATGTGCCACCCCATAAATAAAATTTTAGTGGATGGAAAAGGAATAAAGATGCATGAGCTTTGCTGTAGTACTGAGGGGAATATCAACAGGGCAGTAAAGAATGAAGATATAAATTTATCTAGTACTTCCCTGACACTGATTTGCAGACACATATGCACACAGGAGAATTGTCTCTGTGACCTCTGCTTGAAAATGATAATATGGTAGTAATTGACTTTTCACTATTGTGTAGCTATTAGAAAAAAATGGACACACTTCCAGAAGCAAAATTATCTTCTGTTATAGCTCCATCAGAAATTCTTTCAGGTGTTTTCTACCTTAATTCAGCTCTGGAGCCTAATTCTTTTTGTAATTAGCAATTATGGTGCATATTGAAAAACAGCACATAGAGTAGGCAAATTGATGTGAAATGAATGTGTATCATTCACACCAAGTTCCTTGAAACCTACTATTTCTGTTTTTCTTTTTCATAAGATGGACAAGTGAGTCTACTTTAAAGAAAATTACTCCTTGGCTACAGTGACCCAAGAGGTCTGCAAGTCTGCATGGCAAGCAATCTCGACAGCTTGATTATTTGTTATAAGAACAGCTCTGAAACATTTAATCTATAGAGCATGTTATGATTTCAGCTGAGAAATTTCATCTTCAATATTCTTAAGGACTAAACTGAAGTGAGAGGCGGGCAACTGAAGTCACTCATTAGTACCCACACCATGGTTTAATCCTCGTTAGAGGAGAATAACAAATGTAGAAGGGTTCATTTTTCCTCTTGCATGGGAAATGCGATTCAAGAGTGTATTTTTTAGCCTGCTCAGAAGCATGTAAAAATAATGTTCATTAGCATTAGGGAAGATACAGATGCTGTGTGAGAAAAGGATATAGCGATGATCATTGATTCTGGCAGAAGACTTCAGGAGCTCTCTTTGAAGTCTGACAACAGGAATCTGTGCCCAGATTTGCCAGGCTTTAATCTGTGACAATTAAATTAGGGGATAATGAAAAAGATGGTGCTCTCTCCATTCTTGGTTGAATTAACAATTTCTGCATTGTGGGGAATGCTTACCTTTCTGTCTGGTCGTTACAGAACTTCTATTCCATCAAACTTTGACTGTAATACTGGATTTAAATCCCTCAAAGCACTTATAATTCTTCTTTACTGTGACTCCTCCGTTACTTTTGCAGACCACCTAGTGCACACTTTGTAAATGCTACAGGAATTTATATTGATGTAACTAATCCAAGGATGTACAGTGAGTGCCAGCCATCCTTGCACAGGGAGGAGGACCTTGCAGTCCAGGAGGTGCAGCCAGGTGGTGCAGGAGGCAGCTTTTGGTGGTGGGGAGAGTGTTGGTGGCATGATGTCACCCCTCTCCATCCTTGTACTGCCTTGCTCGTTTCTCTGCACGTCTCTACACACTGAGCTTTGCTTCTGCCTAAAGCCAGTGCTGCCCACAGCCAGTGCCTGCACATCTACTGCATGCCTGCATTGCTCCTGCGGCTGAACCGGGTTCACGTGACCTGTTATAAAACCATGTTATTGTCTAGTTTAAAAATGACATAGTTTAAAAATGCCCCAGAGCAGCTCAAATTTTTCCTTCTGGAGAACTCTTGAAATAAGATTTACAACATTCCCATTTAAAAATCATGCAGTTTAGTAAAAAGAAATTACTATTTTCTTCAGTGACAGCTGGATAATGTATTGCCAGAGGTACAAAACTAATAGTAATTTGGAGTTTATTAATATTTGTCCTCCATTTTTTATACTTTTAACTTTTCATAATATCCCAAGACCTCACCTATGCCCCTCAAGCAATATTTACCTATCATTACAGTCAGCATTTAGAATGTATGATGTGACAGCTAATATTTATATAAATGGTACAATAAAGAATATAGTTCAAAGTTCTCTGAGTTGATCAAGAAATCTCTGTCAAAAATATAATGTGATCCTTGAAATTCCTAGAGAGAAGGTGAGTGTTCTAGTGGTCAGACATTTTGTTTCAAAAAAGTACCTTGTACTTCAGCTACAAAGGAAAATCTGCTCATTTTTCATAATTTCTTCTTAGTATGGAAGAAACCAAACGTTTATTCTTGAATATAGAATGACATGTTATGTAAACTCAGAAAAGAAAGAGTTGGGTTACCTCAAGATTAATTGCTGCTGGGGGAAGGAGACACACACCATTGCAGCTTCTTAAGCTCCACATTTGGAAATGCATTAAACTTTATTGGGCTTTCAGCATATTTTATATGTTTTACTCCAGTTGTACTGTGTCTGGGCAGGATACATCTGTTGTAACTCAGGCATCCGAAAGTCAGACATCTAAGTTTGACTTAGTCACCCAAACTGCCTTTCATAGTCAAAGGGCAGAGGCAAGCACCTGGAGAGAGTACTTCATCTCATCCTCATGCTGGGGTCTAGCACAGGGTCATGCCAAGTGCCCCAGGGGAGTGACAGGGTCCCATCAACCATTATCCATCAATCAAGATAAGCCTCGAGTGACCAGCTCCATCTTTCAAACATCAGTAAGTTAAGAGTGGCAACTGCTTAAAGAGAAAGGTCCCCTCAAGATTGTTGATGACAGAATACTCACACCCATTTACAGAGCAGAAGGTTTCAGGCTGGTTCCTGTAAAAAAGATGAAGTATGCAACATGCACCAGATGTATATGAGTGACTTCTCTTGCCAAATTTATTGTATCATATTTGCCTGGGTCTCTGCAAGTCTTCAAGGGGACTAAAGGATGCCAAACTTCTTGAGGTCTGATTAGTTTCAGCAATGCAGAGCCTTTTTGGGGATGCTGCAGATTGACTCTGACAAGAAAACAAGACTGAATTGCTCTGTTCACTGTGTTAATTAATTAAGGCTATCTGGCAAGGTAGGCTGCCTGCCTTTTTATTTTCATCCCAGTTTCAACAAGAAGCCAAGACAAAAATGAGGCAGAGAATTAGCCTGAAAAAGCAGTTGTCATGGCGTAGGCAGGCATTTCAGCTACACATATTTGCGTACCATAACAGTTCTGAATTTGCTGAAGTTGAATGTGGTGTGTTATAGAGCTTCCACTGATATTTGCCTTGTGCCCTAACAGAAAATGAGAGCTACTGTCTTTGGGAATACGAAAGATAAAAGTTTACAACATTTTTTCCTACCTATTTTAATATTTAGTAAGTTATTCTATTTTCATTCCTAATGTATTTTTCTGTTTTGGATTGCCTGCCAGCCTTTATGGTTTTGACTGTCTATTAGCTGCTTGATAGCATGAGACAGACACCTGAATTCCACCTCGAGAAAAGCCTCTGCTGTTCTTTTTTTAGCTTTGTGTATTCTTGTCACCCTTCCCCAACTCTGGTGGAGCCTGGTGAGAGAATCAAACTTTGCGTCACGCAACAGTTGCCCCAGCCTAACACAGAGAAACCTGTCAGTATCCCAACAAGATTAACTACTGATTGTGTCTGATCTCAGGCAAAAGCCTGCAGTGAGCCACATGCAGTTACCTGCTCTGGAGGCTGTGTAGTGTGCTCCTGTGCAGTGCTACAGACTGAAAGGACCAGAAAAATGCCAAGTGGCCAGCAGGGGAGGGGGACTCTCCTGAAACAGAGTTGTTCATGAGCCAGTTAAATGCAGGAGCTCTCATCCAACAGAGAGGCATTTCCATATCTAAGAAAGGAAAAAACCCTGTTTTTTTTATTTAAGAGTGTGGTTAGAATGCCTTCTGGCAAGGAAGAAATAGTGTGAACTGCAAGATGACGAATGGAACTGGTCTGGACCCTTCGAAGAGCTGAAAGTGAATCCTGAACACAAAAGATAATACGATTATGAAAGAGAGGTGAACTGATCTTGTGATCTGAGAAGAAAGGCACTGGGGACAGCTCTCTAGTGGGACTCTGCCAGAGAAGCTGTGCACCCTCAGTGAGATGCCTTGGGGGTGTCCCAAAAGATGCACCTGGCAGTGCCATGCTCAATGTCTGGAGTCCTGGATGAACTTGTCAGATCTGGGGACTGATGGATGCCAGTGCAGCCCCATAACTTCCTACTGAATTTCATCCATTGCCTATTCTATATACATTGGTAACTGTGTTTCCTGTTTTGGATGCTCTGAATGAATGACTTTATTTGCCTTTTATTTTAACCTAGTCAAAGTTAAGTGTGATTTCAGGTAATAGGATAACAAGTCATTCTTTCCTCAAAGATACAGTGAATCTGTGGACGAGGGTCTGGTTTAGATGACAGGTCACTCCTGCTATCTTTTTCTCTGCCATCTCAAATGATGAGTGTCTATGTGGGGTATCGGTTCAAACAGCGTCAATGAACCATGTTGTAATCAATATGATGTTCTGGGATGGAATTTCAGTCTTCCTCCTTTGACTTTTTTATAAACTTAGGAAATTAGAAGCACAGGCCATATTGTATGGAAAGAATATTAGTAAGGTACTGCACTGAGAAAGCAAAACTTAATATCAAAGACAGTCAGTTCTGTACATACACATAACACTGACCAAAGACAAGATCCTTTCAAATCTCTCTGTTGCTTCAAGGTGTCTCCAGTATATTTTATTGGTTTATCACTGGTAGAGGCCTTTCAAGACATCTTCATACCACCTAATAATTCATGCAAAACACAATCCCATTTTATTGTTGATTCTGGGACAGTTACCTACAAACTTAACACCAGATCCTCAGTGTAAATCATCATAGTCATCACGGAAGTCAACAAAGCAGAAAGAGTTTGTGAATTTATCACAGGAATAATAGGACAATTCATGTTGAAAGGGACCTCAGGAGGTTGCATCAGCAATAGTGTGGCCAGCAGGACCAGGGCAGGGATTGTCCCCCCATTCTCAGCAGCTATGAGGCTGCACCTCAAATCCTGTGTCCAGTTTTGGCCACTAACTGCAAGAAAAACATTGAGGGGCTGGAGTATGTCCAGAGAAAGGCAACAGAGCTGGTCAAGGGTCTGGAGCACAAGTCCTGTGAAGGGCAGCTGAGGGAGCTGGATTTGTTTAGGCAGGAGAAAAGGAGGCTCTGCTACAACCTGAAAGAAGGTTGTCTGTCTTTTCTCCCAAGTAACAAGGATAAGAGGAAATAGCCTCAAGTTGCACCAGGGGAAGTCTAGATTGGATATGAGAAAAATATTCTTCATGAGAAGAGTTGTCAGGCATTGAAACAGGCTGCCCTGGAAAGCAGTTGAGTCACCAGCCCTGGAGGTATCTAAAAAACATAAATGTGGCACTTGGGGACATGGTTAACAGTGATATTGTAAGTGCTATGTTAATAGTTAGACACAATGATCTTAAGGGTCATTACAAGCTAAACAATTCTATGATTTTGTGATTGTTTCTCACCCTCCAGCCTTGAGATGCTGTGAAGCGCCAGGTTTTGGTTTCTTTATGGCCCCTCCTAAATGCTGGCCAGCTGTTAGGTCTCATCAAAACTGTCTCTCCTGCAGATTGAGCAAGTCCAAATCTCTCCTGCTCCACATGCTGATGCACAGGCATTGCATCTCCCTCTGCTTTCTCACCCAAAGGTGAGAAAAAGCACCTTGTGCTCCCCGGATGTGCAGAGCTCAGCCCACCACACATCTCAGTGATATCAGAATCTTTTTGAGCAGTGGATCTTGCAGCATCCTCTGTGTGAATCTGCTTCCTATAATTGGACTTGCGATTGTGTACAGGTCTCAAAAGTTCTGGGTTTTTTAATGATAGTACTGTCTTTGTCTCCAGTTCATTTGAGAGTGAGATAGGCTGTACTATCTCTCTAGATTGTGCTATCTCTCATTTTCAGATAAGTGCACTGTGCTGTGGTGTCATTTTTCAAACAAAGCCAAAAGACTTGCTCTACCAGACGTGATTTTGATTTCTAACTTTACCCACTCCCATCTCCCTCCTCCCTGCAACAAGATGAAAACATCAATATCTGTTTTAGGCTCCCAAGGTATGACATAATGTCAATGGAATTTGTTTTTAATCTGGGTGACTAACGGTTATCTGACAATTCGAGTAATATTTCTCCACATCCATCTGTCAAACTCCAGCAAAAGTACAGGGGGAGACAGTGTCAGATTTAGCAGCCAGGCAAGCCCATTAACACCCTGAGACTGCAACTTCAACTCCCTGCAATACGATTTTCCTCATGCCTGTCCTGTGCTGCCCTTTTCATTTTTTATTTATGTAAAATTATAACTCTTCTGTTTGAAAGTCATCTTCTTTTATTTCTGAGGCTGTTTCTTACAGTGAGTCAGGTCAGGCGAACTATTATTAGGACCATGTTTATTTATAATGGGTAGTTTAGCATTAAGCAACGAGTTGTGACAGGCTGTGCATTTCTGGAGGACGACGGCAGGCTCGGGGTGCCTGGGCAGGCACGGTGCCGAAGGCGAGGGCTCCTGCCACCCCAGCCGGCCTCCAGACACGCTGAGCCGCCAGCGCTCCGTGCCGTTACGAAATGCGAGGTTGAGAGCGAAACGAGGACACGCTGGAGCCAGCGCCAGTGCCAGGGCATTTGGGATTGATGTCCCCCTGGCAGTGCCACCCCTGCCTCGATGTGTGCCCTGGTGAAAGGCAGCTCACAGGTGGGACCTATCAGATGCTCAACTATGTCCAGAGGCAGGATTCCACTGCCCCAGTTTTTTCCAGGTGTCCCTCTTTTGCACACCCTGTGTGCCTTCCCTGACACCACTGGTTTATTGCCCCCTCTCTATGTGCCTATGCTGTATTCCATGGAGTTTTCTGACTCTACAGCAGCACTTTCAAAATAATTAAGCTATTTATTAATTTTTATTCTCTTCCATCTTCCCTGACAGCTTCAGATCACACAAGCCTGACCACACGGCCTGCCAAAGACTTCAGAATGTGGAGACATGCACAATCTTGCAGTGAGACCCAAATCAGAGCAGCAAAGAAGGCCAAGGGCTGTGGACACCCTTCCCTTTAGTGGAAGGTTAGGCAGATATAATTCACCACTTGACTGCCACACAGTGGGGCAGCCTGTGCAACCTGCCTCAGCTTCCCTTGGAAGAAAATGCTGCTGCTTTTTTGCCATCTTTCCTCTGGTCCTGTACTCTGATGGAGAGCTTGTGCTAGTTGAGTAACTGTGCAGAAATGTATCAGGTTCAGGCACATTATTTCCCCCTGCTCCCTCCCATGGACCTGAGTGTCTGCGTGCAGCTGGTGTGGGAAGGCATCTGATTTAGCAAGATGAATTCTGCTGCTGGAGGCCCGGGTAGATGCACACTGCTGAATGTGTCCTTAGGAGAGATGGGACCCCCCCACACTGGCAAGGGTAGGATGCAGGTGGTGTGGCCTTGACCCATGGCCTGTTTCTTGCCAAAAGCAAGCCCACACAGCATACTTGCAGCTGTGGAGGTTTTCATCTCTCCTCTTAGCCGCCTCCAGTACCTCCTTTATTTCCCTGTGAATGTGAGAAGTGGCAAGGAATGTGGTACTGGGATTGGTGAGGGGATAATCTCCTGGTTTTTTTTCCTCTTTCTAGTAAATCTCCACCTGCACTTTTCTTCTTACCTATGGGTTTACAATTGTTTTACTTCAGTCCTCATTTTGTTGAGGAGATGGTGAACCTACTTGAATGTTTATCCTCCAGCAAATCCAAGATGACATCTGTGCTTCTGCATCCATTTCTAAGTGAGAAGCTGTGACCATGGCTGTCAGGAGATCTATGTCCAAAGCAGCTACCAAGGAGCTAATCCAGCAGTTCTTATTCAGTTCTTAGCTTGGCAAAACCCCAATGAAGATAAGGAGAATTTTAACTGATTGAGGATGTCAGGTTCCAATGATGAGCACGGCTGTAGTTCCTGAAATGTGTGTGCATTAATTTGCTCAAGAGTACATTGCAGAGGTGTTTCTGACATTTGGCAACATTAATATTTAAGCCTTCCTGTGTTATTTTTGCTAAAGGAATTAGAAATTAGCATGCCACGATCATAATAGAGGAGCTGAAAATAAAGAACCAGATTGTGCCCTCAATCCACATGCCCAATTCCCATGGATGTCATTGGAAATTGTGTGCACACGCCTCTAAGGGCAGAATTTGGCCCAGCACACCTCTTTCTGCAATGCCCATGCTACGCTCACTGCTGCCAACAAGAGAGGAGTGCAGGCCTAAATTGTTTAGCACCCAAGCCACCTGCTGTATTTTTCTTGCTGTAATTTCCTTTCTTTTTCATAGTGATTGAAACTGTAGTTCTTCCAGTGGCTACAGCTGATGTCTTTGCAGACAAGTCCTGCACCCCTCTGTTAGCAGAAGGGCAGTGAATTGCCAACAAGGTGTGTCTCTGGCAGAGCAGCCTATTAGAGTCTGTACCAGCAGGCTGGTTGTGGTGGGATTACAGAGGTGTCACTGAGGCTGCCTTGGGGCAAGGACATAGGCTCCATGACCTCTTGTTATTCATTGCAATTCAGTCTGTGATAAATTGTTGCGTATTTTCTGCCCTTGAGCTGGGACCTGGTGGACTTGGCATGTGTTAAATATTATCCTAATGAAGGATGCTTTCCTGAGCCAAGATTTTTAGCTGTAATGCTTTTTTACTCTACAAGACCTCTGAAGAATGGTTAGTTACATCACATTTATAATGATTATTAAAAATAAGATAAAAGGAAGGTTCTGATTTAAGAATTGCTCAAAAGATAGGGATAGGGATGTTTCATTGAAGAATAGTTGACTTTTTACTTTGCTCCTCCAAAATACTCAGAAGCAAGCCAGTCCTAAAAATGGCTTGATTCATCAGCAACAGAGTACTCTCATGTAGCAAACTCAAAAAAAAGGTGTCAGCTGTGACAAGACTATATGTGCTATACATATGCTTTAAAAGTGAGTGGTAGCAGACATTTTGAAACACCATATTGTGATCCAGCAAATTACACAAATACAAGTCTTCATCATTCAGGCAAGGCATCTAACTCAAACCTTGATAAGGTTTGAACAACTGCTTTCCCATTGCCTTTGTTGATGTCTGTCCTGCTCCAGGTACCTGGAAGGGCAACTTCCAAGCAGTGTCCCACCAGGTCACTGCTGAGAACTGCAGAGAGCTATGCTGGCCCACAGTCCTACTCCCTCTGTTGCCTCCCGCTGCTAAATTTCAGTGAGAGAAACACACCAAATACTTTCCTGATAATATTTACCCATGAAAATAGTGGTTTTATTGTAGCTGCCACAGGGATCAGATGCCACTGAAACTACAAGGAGGGTACTTATAGGAAGACATGGTCTGTTACGTATCTTGCTTTGAAAGTGATCCGCCCTGCAAAAATGTTTGGAAGGAGTCTTCTGCGTGCTGATAGCTGACTGTTTTTTCCTGTACTCCCGCTTTGAGACAGCAAATTTTCAGAAGAATGGACATGCAGTTTATAGCTCCTCCCAAATGAAGAACATGTAAACTTCAGTCTCTATCCCAACAAAGATACAGCCCGTACCCAGGCATTTCTGAAAGTTTAGGATTTCAAGCATACAAAAACACACTGGAAGAAAATATCCAACTTTCTTGCTCCACAGTTAAGTCAGGCAATCAGTGAAACCAAAGATAAAAAGCACTGGCAGCAGATTTATGCATCTGCTGGCCTAGCAAGAGAGAATTAATGCTGAAAATAGTGAAAAGAAAACCATTACACTGGATTCTGTACACTGTACTTTAGGAATCAGAGTTGATAAGAGGCTTTCAGAGTTCTGGGACAGCATTTCTGGCATCATTATTAAACATTCTGTATGAAATAGTTACGGCAGACTGGGGAAGAGTGGGTCAGGGGTTGCAAATCTTGCTGTCAGTTCTAAGGCCTTGCTCCTGCTCCCAGTGAAGGGAAGGGGACATCTCCTGAGGCACATCAGAGAAAATATATGAGTTGACACTTTAAAAATTAAGCCTCCTGGAACTGTCGATTATTATCCCAGAGACAGCTTAAGTGATTTGCCTACAGTCACACAGTGAATTGGGGTTGAGCCAGGAAGAGAAGATAGGGCTCCCAGCTTCTGTTCTTTTTCTTTTACCAACTAGGCACATCCCCAGATGTACAGTGTAATCCACATGGGGACAAAAATCCAAAATCAAAGATTTATCTCACTTCCTTGCACAGCTGTAGACAACTCTGCAGCACAGAGACCAATTTTACTGCCCCGGTTAAGCAGCATAACCCACTGATTGCAAAGGAGTTGCTCACCTGATGAATTTTTGTCTTTTCAATATCAAATAACTTAAATCCCTACAACATCAATGCCCATCATGAGAAGAGGAGACTGCATGGTAGCCCAAATTATGTGCCTGGGATTAGAGCCTTGAGCAATTCCAGCTAAATCTATTATATAAAATTTTAATTGTGTGTTACTAATGCTTCACTTGTTAATGTGCAAAGGCAAATCACTTTGCTGGAGCTCTTGGTATCACCTGGCTAGGCTATGCAGGGAGGAGAGGTTAAATACAGAACAGACCATACTTCTAAGAAGATTAATACATATAGCAGGGATAGTAGCAGGCTTCTGCTGGGTCTAATCTGGCATCTGACCGGGACAGAGAGAGAGAGAAGGAAACTCTAAGCCAGTTAAAGTACTGGATTATTGATGACAAAGGATTCGCAACTGATAGGGGAGCTGGAAAGAGCAGGTAGTGGGGATGAAATGCAGGGAAGAGTACATAGAGAAAGGAGGTAGAAGATACTATATTTTACAGGGAAAGTCTGAAAAAATGTGAAAGACTACTGGGCAAGGGGAGAAGGACCCAAATATATCCTAGCTTCCTCTCTAAAACTGTATCTTACACACCAAGGAAAAAAGTCACATTAAACTACTATCCAGGGATTTGTACTTGGACAAATAAATGATCCAAGAAGACATGCTGGCTAAAAGGGCTTCTGAGACCTCCTTGACTTGCTCTGCACAGACAAACACGGAATGGAGAATAACAATTTACATCACTGATAATTACTGAAAGTCTGTCTTAGACTTCCATGTAGATAATATTATCTTGGGTAACAGGCAGCTGAAGTGGGCTGGGGAGTGGAGGCCCTCTGCAGCACAGCTGGCTAATCACAATAACCCTTGACAGATATTTTTTAATGACTGGTGTTTGAAGGAAAATGACTTTGTAAAGTTCTGGAGCTATGTTTAGCAGGGACATTTGGGAGTAGCTTTCTTTTTTTCTGTTTGCTTGCTTTCTTCCAACGGAGGATGCTTCAGCCTGTGAGAAGGGCTCCAAGGTATCAGGAGTAGGTGATGGCTTTGAAGTGAGAAGGGGAAATCAATTCCTTCCACTGATAAGGAAATCTGAGATAGCAAAATGGCAAATTCACAGTTGGGAAGCACTTATTAGGGCTTTCATATTACACCTGACAGGCTGGGAAGAGTTATTAATAAAACTCATCTAATGTGTTTCTAAGAATTAAAATCAATGCACTGACAGTGTTTCTGCCCTGCTATAGAGTTTGCTGAAGCCAGCACTACCATTGCTTCTTACCTCTGCAATTTCTTCTTGAACCTTCTCTTTCTGTCTCCTAGGTCCTGGCCAGTTCTGCCTGAGCTGACATGTCTGCTCCAGGTGGCTGCTATTTTAGACAAGTTTTTCTCTTCATTTGGGGTGGTGACTTGGATAGGACAACTTGCCTGTAGCAATGTGTTAAGGGATCATACTATAGTCTGGATCATGAATAAGTTACAGTAAAACTACAGGCTGTCTAGAAGAAAATGAGATATCTCAGCTCTGAATAATGCAGAATACATTATCTCATAGATTTATTTATTTTAATATTGCCTGTTTAAAATTCTATGTCACTCCCTAAGCTGTCTATAGGTACTAGTTTAAATCAGAAAGGAAAAAAAAATATGTATGTTGTGTTATATTTGGACTTAGAATTTGCAAAATGAGACAGGATTTTGATACACTTAGTTTTGTTGAAACAGTAGATACTGGTAATAGTTGATACATCAAACTAAGTAAAAGAAACTAAAATGCTTGAAAACCTAATTTCCATTGCTGTGACAGCTTTGTCAATGTACAACCTGTTACCGATTTTCTTGCAGGAATGTATTGGCTATGTAGGTACTACAATTTAAGAGCAACTCATTTTCTTTTATCTTAAATCAATTTCTAATCAACTTAGTCCAGCAGAAATAAAGTAGGTTTAAGTGTTTAAGTGTTTATTGAACATCCACATTTCTACTCATTTGGCTATACTGATTTAAATTGAGACCTTTAGTTAAACTGTCCCAAAGATACGTGCAGGTAAGGGCCTCTCTCAGTGAGTGCAGGGAGGAGGGTCTAGGGCAGTGTGTGCTGAAAAATGAAAGAGACAGGGACTGAGCATCACACTCAGTCATGAGCACTGCTTGGTTGCTGGCTTGCTCCCTGGTCTGATCCTGAGCTGTTACAACTGAGGAACAGGTCAGCCCCAGAATTTCTTCCCAAAATCAGTAGAGATAAGAAAGAACCAAGTTTTGACTCTTCTACCCTACATAGATCTCCTCAGGGCTTGCACATGCCCAGTCCTACTGCCTAGCTGTAATGGTTTGAGAGCAAAACTAGTGAGAGACTCTAAGTCAGTAATACAATTTAATAGGGAAAAAAAGAGAGAAAAATAAAATACATGCAATAATACAAAAGAAAAACCACTGACAGAGTCAGAATACAACTTGGCACCCTGCTAGTTAGGGTGGTGATAGCAGTTCAGATGAAGTGGTCTTGTTGAAGTAGTGATTCTGTAGAAAGGTCTGGTAGCTCTTGTTTTTTTGGAAACTAGTGAGTAAGGGCTGCTTTGGTGTTCTAAATCTCAGTTTTTATCTAGGTAGGAAATGTTTGGTTCCTCCCCCTGGGTGGAGCATTTTACAATGGGGTGATGTAATTTTATTAGTCATGCAGTGGGACTTAATTGCCCATTAACAGAAAATATCTTCCTGGAGGAAGGATGGGTCATGGAAAAGATAACACTGCCCTACTTGGTTTTTGGCAGATGGCCCATTAGCTTAAGGCATCTGTCACCGAGGTAAGGATCACTGCTCCACTTGGTTTTAACAGATGGTGGTAGAATAGATACTTTTGGGCACATCTTTACATTGTAACCTAGGACACCATCTCTCTTGGTCAGAAGTAGACACAGCCTTTGTGGCTGGATCTTGAGCAATGGGGGACTGGGACCTCCAGGGCAAAGGCAATGTAAATAACGGCGATAACAACCAAGTCAAAATTCTCTCCCAACTTTTGATGGATAGGCATGTGCAAGTTCATTCAGATGCACACAGCAATCTTGTCTTCTTGTTGGTTAGAAAAATCTGATGATATTTGATGAGCATCTGCACTGAGCACTCAATTGCCCAGGTTAGTCAGTGTCTGTTGCCTACCACCTAGTAGTAAAATACTTTCTTATAAAATGAACTTTTCTTACATACTTTTAACAAATGAAAAAAAAAATCACTCTTGTCTTTGTGCTAGAAAGGAGCAGGTGCAGAGAGTCACCCCTGGCCTGGCTCTTCCCCCTTGGTCTCACATTGCCTGGCAGGTTTGAGGGAGCAAGATAGAACTTGCACAACCTGCACAGCAAGGAAGGAATTCAGTGTCTGCACTCAGTGCGTGTCCCTCTTACCCAGATATCCAGACACCACCTCTGAGTGCCAGAAGGGCTCAGAAGGTCCACAGCATCCTGGGAGTTACCATGTTCCTGGTGTCAGGAAAATGTGCAAGCGTGGGCTGGGATGCACAAGGTTCACTCACAGCAGTTTGGCTGTCTATTCCTACAAGTGTTGGCTCCTGTCACCAGCAACAGGAATACTGGGAAAGGCTAAATCAAATCTTTATCATCTTCCCAATCCTCAAGAGAGTGGACAAGAAATGTTAGTCAGTACAGCAGGAATTAAATAAAGTATGTAAGAATTTGGATGGATATAACCAAAATATAGTGTTTCAAGCTTCAGTTGGGTTGCAAGGATACAATTTTACCTGGGAAGTGCACATTAAAAGTCACTGAGCCATCCCTATAATTTTTTCCTGATTGAGCGATGGAAATACCTACAAAAGGGAAAAAACCCCTCCTAACCCTGAGAGAAAGATGGAAACCAGAGGCCAAGCTCTCTAGCCCCAGTTTGCTTGGTCACTGCCAAGTTTAGGTGGCATTTTGTATGTACCAGGGAGGTCAGCTTATACCTCAGACTATGCCCACACATCCTTGGGGAACTTTGAAATAGCAGGGATAATGTCAGCCCAGTTACCATATGCTTTCAGTCTGCCGAGGCAATGATTGTATAATAATCCCTAACAGAAAACTGAAGACGAGATTTCAAGTGGCTGCCAGAAAACAGTTTTTCACTTGGAGTGGCAACTCTGAATAAGGAAGCATCTGGCACATTTGATCAGACAAAGAAAATTAGGTCACTCAGAAAAATATTTGATGCTCTTCCTGAGGAACATAATACTAAAAATGCATCTATCTAGAACGGCTGCATTCTCCTCTTCTGCACTGTTTCTCATATTGTGATGTGCTGTATTGTTCTGAGTAATGGCACTATATTTAGTATCTGTTAAATAGTAGAATAAAGATTATATAATAGATAGTTTTCTTTTTTTTTCTTTTTTCTTTTACTCTGCTAATAAAAGGAGTTTAAAATCAAAGAGGGTTTTGTTGGCCATGAGTTTAAAAAATATTCAAGGCAGGACAACTGCTTTTGTGCAGTTGACGGCTGGATATTTTATATGAGGTTTTTTCAAAAAGTTGTGTTGAATGAAAAAGTATATGATTTTTTAAAAAAATATTTTTCTTCTGTTGGTTTTAAGAACATCCCATTTCTCATAATTCCTGAACAGTCAGTGGGGTGACACTTCACCAAAAAGATCTCAGAGATGGAGGAGTACACTGTTAAATGCTCCTTGTCAGCGTGAGGAGGGGATGAGGATTGCAGGGAAGGTGTCATGGCAGGAGCCTCACCTCACAGGAGGGACAGAGTCAAGGGTATGACCCTTTGCAAGGTGAGGACTACTATTTCTGCTGACTATGCTTACCTGGCAGTCACATGCCCTCCCTTATCCCAGCAATATACCTTTTTCAAGGTGTTCAGAATGGTTGGGAAAATAGATACAGAACAACACCGATATGAGGAGTGTTGAGGTGCTTTTATAACTTCAGTGAAAGGAAGAACCAGAAGCTGAACAGTCCAAGCAATTGCATTTGTAACATGAAGGCATGCAGTGGGACAGGGGCTTGGGCTATTGCTTAATCCTGGGGCTGGGTTATGTTTTGCAGCAGCCAGCAGTTCAGGGGAACAGCCCAAGCATTTCAGACAGCTGGCTAGAACTGAGCTGGTGCTGACTCTAACACCATTAATCAGCACCTGGGTGGCATGGCTTGTCACTGGTCTGGGAGATTAGGGATAAACAGGAGCCACAAGAAAAGCCTTGGCTAGCTGGGGAGTTGGCCTCGTTTGTGGCTTAAAGTCTATTTGTTCATGGTAAAAACACACATCTCCAGCATTCTTGCTCCATTTACTTAAGTTCCAAGAATCTATCCTCAAAGGAAGCTTTAAAGGCAAAAATCTGGTTAATTAATGTAGATTTTCCAGCTTCCTAAAACCAGGAATGGAAGCAGCAACCACAGAGTTTTCAGACCCTACAAACTCAAATCTGATTTAATACATAAAGGCATGGTTGTTCCTGCATTAATCCTTCCAGATGGTGAATGAATCAGCTTGTGGTATTTTCATTTGATTGTAAAGATGTCAGGTAACCAAAAAGGAGTTCCATGCTGCCATCTCAGACTCATTTGTGGTAGTGTGGTACCGTGACTGGTTTAGCCACATCAAATCTAAGACCCTTCAAACACTGTCTGAAGAACTGAAGTATTTATATGATATGCATAAAATCTGGTCTTGATTTTCAAAATGTTTTAAACACAGATGTGAATGTGTCCTTACTTCCTGGCATATTTAGTCTTACAAATTTTATTAGCAGATGAAAGAAAGTTTAATAAGGTAAAAAGCTTGCCCCAGGTCAAGTGGCATGTTAATTCGGAAGTGGAATTAGGCTTCAGGAGGTTTTTGCCACTTAATCATAAATTCAGTTCATTGATCCTGCCTCTTTACAGATTCTCTCGTTCAGTCTTTAGTTTTTACAAGGGTTTAACTGCCCTCATAAATCATAAATGTAAAAGTTTTGAGAAGCTTATTTAATTCAACAGCCTCAGAATGGAGTTTTAGCCAGAAAAGGTGCAAGAATATACACATTCAAAGCATGTGGTGTAAAAGGTAGCTGAATAAATGGGATGGTCTCAGTTTCCCAGCATTTATCCCATCCTCCCCAGTCTTGAGGAGCTTCTTTTTCCCCCTCTTCTTCAGGCTAACCACTACTATTTCAATCCAGATGAGTTATTTCACTCTTTTGATTGTAAAATTGCATAAATGGGTAAACATTTGCTTCAGTCTGTTCTAGGGTCAGGTCCAGTCCACACCGGGGTGGTATGTCAATATACAAATTTTTGATACAAAGTCTATTGACAAAACCACATTTTTAACCCTGGGAGCTGTAGATTGAGAGGAGCTGGGTCATTGGTCAGGGGTTTTGCATTGGTCAGGGTCATTGCAAAGGGTTGCAGTGAATGGGGTGACATCTGACAGGTGACCTGTCACTAGTGGGGTTCCACAGGGCTCCATCTTGCACCCTCTGCTCAACATCTTCATAAACCACTTGGGTGCAGGACTGGAAGGGATACTAAGTAAGCTTTCCTGTGATGCTAAATTGGGTGGAGCTGTCCACTCCCTCCAGGGCAGAGAGGCCCTGCAGAGAGACCTCCACAAATTCAAGGGCTGGGCAATCCCAGCCACATGAAATTTAGCAATGACAAGCGCTGGATCTGCTCCTGGGATGGGGCAGCCCTGGATACACAGCCAGGCTGGGGAGCAAGAGGCTGGAGAGCAGCACTGTGGAAAGGAACCTGGGGGTCCTGGTCAGTGGCAAGTTGAATCTGAGCCAGCAGTGCCCTGGCAGCCAGGAGGGCCAACAGGGCCTGGGGCCATCAGGGACAGCATCACAGTTGGGCAAGGGAGGGGATTGTCCTGCTCTGCTCTGAGCTGGGGCAGCCTCACCTCCAGTGCTGGGGGCACTTCGGGGTGGCACAACATAAGGATATTAAGGCTATTAAGAATGTCAAAGGAAGGCTGTGGAGATGGTGAAGAGCCTTGAGGGGAAGCTGCATGAGGAGTGACTGAGGTCAGTTTGTTCAGCCTGGAGAAGAGGAGACTGAGGGGAGACCTCACTGCAGTCCTGAGTGGTGAAGGGGAGAAGTGGAGGGGCAGGCACTGATCTCTTCTCTGTGGTGACCAGTGACAGGACCCAAAGGAATGGCCTGAAGCTGTGTCAGGGGAGGTTTAGTTGGATGTTAGGAAAAGGTTTTTCACCCAGAGGGTGGTCAGGCACTGGAACAGGCTCCCCAGGGAAGTGTTCACAGCTCCAAGTTTGACAGAGTTGGAGAAGTGTTTGGACAATGCTCTCAGACACATCTCGGGGCGGCTCTGTGCAGGAGTTGGGCATTGATGACCCTTGTGGGTTCCTTCCAACTCAGGATGTTCTATGATTCTACGAGTGCTCCCATTTCCACTCGAGGGTTGTGAAAGGAGGGCACTGACCCCTCAGAGGAGTGAGTGCAGGATGGATCTCCCAGTCAGGATGCAAATATTCATGATTTTTTTGCTATTTTTATTTTATCAGAAGGCTGTCCCTAATCAGGAATTTATGCTAATAGCTGTTACTGTTGCAAGCTTGGACAGAATCCTTTTATTTTGCAGCAACTCCAAGAGAATACCTCACTGGAAGAAAATGCATTTTATTCTTTCTTCAGTGTTGCATAGAAAGGTTTCACTTCTTTCCTCTATTGACCAAAAACCCACCAAAAAAACAAGTTCAAGGAGCAGATGTCAGCTAATCCCAAAGTCTGTGCTAAGAATATGATGGCAACTCACGGAGAGTTCAGCAGAATCTAAATGTCTTGCTGGTTTGGTACAAGATTATGCTTCGAGCAGATAAGCCCCTGCATTTTAACTTGGGAGCTCAAAAGGGATAAATAACATTTCTGGAGCCAGCCAGCCAACAAATGGAATTTCTTAGCACAATGTAATCTTGCTATGGGGGTTTTCTTGGGCATGTGTTTCCCACTGGGTGTTGTTACACTGCTGTGTGTATAGGGCTTATCTCCGAGCAAAGGTGGTAATGCTCAGCCATTGATACCCCACGACTTATTGAAGTTGTAAAATGGATGAGGAAGGATTAGTTGAGGCATTTGATTCATAGCTGATACTTTTTAAATAAGTTCAAGGATGTGACATCACTATTTGTCATAAGTGTTCTTGTTGTGATAGGGTGTGTACATGGCAGGAGGAGAGAGGAGCTGTTATTGTGTAGATAAGGCAGAGAACTCTAAATCATTAGCAATGAATAATTCACTGCTCAGAGGAAAATAACAGACAATGTCAGGCAATGGAATAGTGCTAGTTCACTTACATCTCTTTCTGTGCCTTTGATGAAAGGTTTTTAACCCTGATTATACCCTGTCTTAACAATGAGATTTGCTTTCTGTAGGGATGCTCAGCTTCAGGCAAGATAGAAGGATGTTCCCAAATCCAGTAACTGGGTCAAATCTAATTATCATAGATAATTTGCACATTTCATTTATGGTAAAGGGAAATGTGTCTCAAGGTAGGTGAATCCAGTTTGATTTGACAAAGGCAGACAAAAATAGCTTCTAAACAGAAAGAAAAAGGTCTTTCTGCTAGACCCAATTACTGAAATTAGAAGACAATATTAAAACCTTCATTCCAAACCAATTTCAGCAATAATATTAATCAAAGTTGTGACAGACAGTAAACCCCCCTGAATTTCCAGTGTCCAAAACCTGGAGTTCCCCTCATGTCTGAAATGCTGAAAAGTTGACATGCATCACAGCTGAAGATGAAATGGGAATTTCCTAAATTTTTGTGCAGGACAATAATACAGGATTTTTTCCTTATAAATTCAACTATCTATCCCACTTGGGTGAAGCCTTCAGTTAGGACAAGATTCAAACACTAACAAGAAGTAATTTTTACATGTAATCTAGTATATTACAAGTAATCAAAACATTTCAATGTTCTATTTTGAAATAAAAGTAGAAACAATAGTACTGAAATTGAGCTTCCTGTATTGTCAAGGGGAAAAATAAATCAGTTGTCATCTTTAAACAGATTTGATAAAGTAATATAACCCTAGGGAACGTTATTGGTTTTGTTAAATCAGCATTTCTGTTTGGAAAAGACCTGTGCTGTATTTTACAAGTTCTTTATACCACCCAAAGTTGGAGGTGAGATGACTGTTCATCAATGTCTCTTTTGCATTCTCTCTACATTGTCTTAAATGAAGCCCAACCAGATGTGAACATACTATAGAAACTTTCAATGAATAAAATAGACTAAAGCAGTGGGTTTGTTACAGTAGGAAGTTCATTTCTGTACAGAATTGGTTTCTTTAAGTGACTTTTCTAGAGTTCGTGTTTGTTACCTATCTCCTTTTTCTCTATTCAACTAAATAATAAATTTTAGATCCCTCATAAAAATGTACATATCTGTAATAACTGGGAATTTTATAACATTTTTAGCACTCAATATGATCAAGCAGCTTTACAAAAAATATCCTGTGCTCTTGAATAAGCAAAATGCAACACATATTCATTAATATTCCTAAATTTAGAATGCAGTATGCTCTGTATTTCTGAAAAATGACATGGATCTGGACTATTAGAAGTGGAAATGGTTTATGCACAAAGTGTCTATGTGTAGGTGTTTGGGCCCAGGGCCCAGGTGGGAGCTGGCTCAATCAATATGTCTGTATGTTTTCCTCTGCTTCATTTTTTCACTGTAAGGTATTAATTCCCTAGCACACAGCTTTGATGGAAGTGTTCAAAAGTCAAGTGCTATAATTCATAATAGAGGCTTTTTGAAAAGAAAGGAAAAAGAGGGGGAGAAAGGGAAAGGAAAGTGAGGCAAGGCAAGACAGTGGAGATAAAAATTACATATTATTTCATAAGGGATGTATGGAGCTGCTGAAACATCAAAGGAATTGAGGGAAAAGTCTTTAGTTTTGTTTAGTTGATATTACAAAGAAGGCTAAATCTGGAAGCGCATTTCTTTACTTTTACCTAAAATTCCAAGGATGTTCAGATGCTCTACTTCAGCTTCAGTCCAATTTTAATACCTCGGGGTAATTTGTGCCTCTCGACTTCTTTCTTTCTTTCTTCAAAAACAAGTGGAAAGGCAATTGAGCATGCTGTCATGCCAGGAGTCTCAGAAGATATCAGCTCTTTCATTAATTACTTTTTTGCTCTCCCTCTGCTTTATGTTAAAAACAGCCTAGTTGGGTATGTAGAAGTTGCGTCGGCTTCAATGAAAACGTGCTTATGGGACCCTTTAAACTGTCAGGTTACATCACGTAAACTGAAGGGATCATATTCAAACAATTGTAAAACTATTTTCTTGCCCGAAAGAGCACACCATGATGCCATTTAGCTGGAACCTGAAGCTATGGGTATCCTGCTGTGGTATCATGTGCAGCGAGTGCATGTGATTGTTCTCCTGAGGCATTTGTTACATGCATCTTGTTAACCCTAGTTCAGTCAAAATAACTGCCTTCACTGTTGCTTGACCTATTTTAGCATAATTTAGCCCGAATGTGGCGCATTTCAGTTGCAGTAAGTTATTCTGCTGGCATTAATACCATGGGAACTTAAAATGGAACCATAAGGGTTTGAAAATATCAATCTTATTAACTCAACAGTTTGGTTTCAGTAATTTATGCATCTTTCAGAATTGACCTAATACTTAAATGTACATAAAAGAGCAAGCAGTAATCAATCCCAGACTTCTCCTTGTAACATACCAGGCTTTTTGCAGGTTTCAGAAAATGGAGAATGTTTAAGAGTTTTCTAAGCCTTGTTAATAGCTGCATCTATAGGACTTGTAAAAGTGTTAAAAGTGCAAGGAGGATTTACTGCCAATTCTGCAACAGCCAGAATAGAGTTAGATTTATTTAAGAGTTGAGTGCTAAGGGCAACATCCAAATCACTTCCTTACTGTCTGTCTTGAGACTGAGGCACAATTCAGGCATCCATTCAGAAAGCACCCAAATCCCAGCAGACACTCCTGGCTGGCCTAGGACCTCTCTGGGCAGCTGCTGCTATGATCTGGCTCTGTTGCTTGCAGAGGACACCCGCTGGTACCCAAGGGGCCCAGCAGGTACCCAAGCCCACAGTTCAACACAAAGTTCAGCTTGAAGAGCTATAGCAGTGAGGGACACACCTGTATAGACATCCAGAGAAAATAAATCCCAATAAAAAAATCCCCAATAAAAATCTCCAGGAAAAGAGTTTGAATCCACCAACTCCGGTACATGGGCTTACCATCATGCTAAAGTGGAAGCAGAGCAAACACTGTGCTGTGCTGGATGACTCTTGTGTAAAGGTTGCTACATTAAAAAGGGGCAGAAAGAAGGTACCAGACCTACTGGTTTCTGGAGAGCTTTTATGCCTCAGTTTTCCTTCCCACTGCCAGAGTCGAGTGCCTCAGTACCAGACTGGTAACAGTACCTCTCCTGGGGCTGGGTAACTATTGCTGAGGCATCACAAAATCTCAACCCGACAGTTAAAGTACAGATCTGCGTCACACACTAAAATCTGGTTGAGGAATGTGCTTTTTAACTAATAAAATTGCTGTGTGCTTGAGGTTAGACACGTACTTATAGGTTAGACACATACTTATGGATGTTGCTGAAATGGGGTCAAATAATACAGCTCTCACTCCTTGCTTCAGGAATTGTTGTACAGTAAGTTATTGTGACCTAAATATTGTGGCCTCTGCTGACACTTTGTGTGTTAAGGCAAAATCCATTTTAGAAATTTTAAGGGTGACATATTCAGTGGTGGGGAGAGACAGGAGACAGAGTTAGCCAGTATTGGGACTACTCCTTCCTTCCCTTGGGCTTAAATTAGCATGATATAATTTAAGGTTTGGGCTTGCAGCCTTTTAGTGAGGGGTGTAAATTCTGGATTTTCACCTGCACTCTCCTGTTTGAGCTCTGTGACTGACAGGAACGCCTACAACACATATTTTCAGGTGCAGAATTTTGTGGTCCCAAATGCACATCCTCAGAAGTGAAGGTCCAGCCCACTCCAGGTTCAGGGGAGGGAGAAGGAACCAGAGCAGTGCCCAGAAAACCACACAGCACAAGGGATCTGCAGGAACTTTACATGAAGTCGAACTTCACTTCCCTTGTCAGCCTGCTCTGAGTGACTCACTGAAGGTGCTGAACAGACTAACGAGTGGGAGGAGGAAACAGGGAGGGGGGAGAGGAAGAAAGGGAGACAGGCAGTAAGATGAAACTAGGAACATTGATATTTGACCAGAAAAAAAAAAAAAGGCTGATTTTTATAAAGTTGCACTACTCCTTCCACTAGTCCTTTTCCAACTCTAATGTGAATGGCATAAAATCCAACATCTCCAAGATTTGAGGAAGAAAAAAGAAGTATGAATAGCCAAAGTGAGATCATATCACATCATTTTTAACCTGATACTTATGATGAAACTCGAGGGGTTTGATTTATTCAGCTGTCACTTACTGTTCATCTCAAATATAACAGAGGACATGTTGGAATTGCAACCTCTATTTAGGGTTTGTTAGCATGATTCAATTTTTTACTGCCCTTCTGGGAGTTATTTTTCATCTTTAGGCAGTTATCATTGTTAAGAGGAAAAGAGTTGGGTTTTTTTTTTTTTTTTTTTTGCTAGCTCTTAGTGCAAGGTGGTTATTAAGCAAACAGGAATTTGAGTGTGCTGAGATGTCACCTAATCTGTGATGGGAGATATTGCAGTCTGGGTTTTTTTAGAGGATCAGAGCAATAGGGCAGAAGTGACTCCTTTAAGCATCTCTCCTTTGAAGTTACTGCAGAAGAGCAAGTAATGCTTAACACCAAACCAGATTTTTTACTGTTATTGAAGACAGGGTATTTTGCTTAGAGAACTGTGATTAGCACAGGGGGATACGGTGTATCTTAGGACCAAAAGTCATGTTTATTACTTTTCCTGGAGAGGCTTCCTGTATCCTAATCTGCCTGTGCTCCCCTCATCCTTTCCCCACCCCGTCTTACTTTCAGTCTCGCCTGGATCTCCTGAGAGCTACTTCTCATCAGAGCCTCCGAGTTTGTCAAACTCCGCATTGGTGGTGTGATGTACACAAACAAAGATTTCTTCGAGATAATTGTCTTCATTCAAGGAGTAGTTTGAGATTTATATCCTGATGTCCATAAATAAAAGGCCACAAAGTCTATGGTCTGAACACCATATCCATGCCCCCGGATGAACCTGGGGGATTGCTGTCTCCAGTGAGACTCCCACGAGGCAGTCAGTAAGCATCATGAAGTGGCTTTTCCATCCAAAGAAGGGCTGACGTGAAGGTACATCAAAGAAAACAATGTATGCCTCCTGCTCTGACCTACATATTTCATTCGGAGAGACTCAACTACATTTGCTAGAACACTTGGAACAACTGTTATCTTTTAGAAATGAAAGTCATTTCTCCAGGGAATAGCATGGAGTGGGGTGGGGGGGGACCATGCAGTGGCTTGATAGGGTGCAGAACATTTAAACTCTGCTGTATTGATTGTAGTTTATGATTGAATGTAATCATTACTGTGTCTATATTTTTCTGTTTCAATGAAACCATCAGGCAGTGAGTCACGCTGTGCATGTAACCCGGAGGAAAGTGCAAAGAGGCTGCTGAGGAGTAGCAGTACAAAAATACCGTTGGCATCTTTTCCCTAGGAGAGCAGGGCTCTGGACAATTTCCACAGTCTATTGCTGTTTTTCTTTTACATGGATTCGCTGCTAAAATGTGTAATAGAATTTAGGACACGGTTGTGAGTAAAGAGTCTTCTCGCACATGCTGTTCCATAATTAAAGAACAGCTATAATAGAAATCCTGCTTTTTTTTTTTTTTTTGCATTAATGAGCTCAAATTCTTATAGGCATTAAAAGGGCATATGCTTTTCTTCTAATTTAGAGATTAAAAAATCTCACAGCAGATCAAGAGGAAGGCTGCAGTTTGAACTCTTAAGTGAAAGAAGATGCACTGTCATTAGCAACAAAACAATTTTAATTAGCCCGGTTCTGGATTTGTGGTAACACATGCCAAAAGGATAGTAATTTGGAAGAATGGGAGATACTATCCTCTTGGTTTCGTACAGAGGGTTCAACTCCATGAGAAATGAGCACCCTTCAAAATATTTTAATTGCAATTTTTAATTACCTGGATTTTAGATAACATTTTTGTTGTTGGGTTTGGTTCAGGTTTTTTCCACTGAAGATACTAAAATCTAATTTGGGAATTCTCTCATCTTCCCTAGAATTCGACTTCTTTCAGTCCCATTTGTGGATGGAGCATATTTTTATTAAGCTAAAGAGAAGAAAGTCATCCTTATTAGCAATGCCTCATTGCATTAGAAATCAGGATCTGTGGCTATCAACCTGTGGAGACACAGTGGGAAGACATGATTGCAGTTTGATTCAGCTGTGCCAGGCACTGAGTAAAGATTGTTCACTCAGTAACTCTGTCTCAGAGCACAAGTGAATAATGCCATCCTAACTGCACAGAACATGGTTGTGCTACCATGTGAGCAATGGCAGCAGAGCCTTTCTTTAGTGGTTTGAAATGTCAGCTCTGTTGAGTTAAAAAAAAAGAGAATTTTTAAGGGAGTTTCCCACAAACTTCATCTCTGGGACATGATACATGCCAAAACCACCCCAGCAACTGCTTGCTGCAGCACAGTGGCTTGCCTTCTGCCCCAGCAGAGCCTGGAAGTATTTTAAAGAGAAATGCTAATTGCAACACAGGGTAGCTGCATGCTGGAGCTGGCTAATGTATAAGTCTCAATTTCTCATCCCTCTGCTTGCTAGTTTATATGTGATGTGGTTAATAGAAAGCAGATGCAGAGCTACTTTAATGGTGCCCTCCAGTGCTGCTTCTGGGCTCCCCACCCCACAACTTCCCAGTTGAGGGGATGTGTTAGAATCATAGAATCACAGAACTGCGTGGGTTGGAAGGAAACTTACAGATTATTTAGTGACAACCCCACTGCCATGGGCAGGGACACCTTCTACCAGACCAGATTGCTCAAAGCCCCATCCAAACTGGCCTTGAATACTTTCAGGGATGAGATATCCACAGCTTCTCTGAGCAACCTGTTCCGGTGTCTTACCACCATCACAGTAAAAAATGTCTTCCTACTATCTGGTCCAAACCTTCACTCTTCCAGTTTAAAGCCATTCTCCCTTGTCCTGTCACAACATGCCCTTGTACAAAGTACTTCTCCAGCTCTCTTGCAGGTCTCTTTAGGTGCTGAAAGGTGTATAAGATCTCACTGCACCCTTCTCTTCTAAACAGCTCCAAATCTCTCAGCCTTTTCTTTGTAGGAGAGGTGTTCCAGCCCTCTGATCACCTTTGTGGCCCTCCTCTGGACTCTCTCTAAGAGATACACCTCCTTTTTATGCTGAGGACCCCAGAGCTAGGAAGCAAAAGATGAGATTTGTGCACATATTCATGGCTACAGTGCCAAACCTCCACACCTCCCCCCCACACTGCCCTGCTCAATACTTCTCTCAATGGCAGGAGAAGGAGGCACCACAGGAGAGCACCTGCCTGCTGAGGTGTCTGGTGCACAGAGCCCCAGAAGCCAGCATGGCTGTTGTGCACCTCTGTGTGGTGGCCCTGGCCACTGCCACCCTTCATGGGTGCCTAGACCACCCCACTGCCCCTCCTGACACCTGGCACCCAGCACAGTCCTGCAAGGGGGCTACACCACAGGGCTGCAGGGATTCAGGAGTCACACCAAGGCATCCCAAGCTTCGACTTTGTAGCCAAGTCAGAGTTTAATTTCTTCTTTTTCAAAGAAAAGAATCTCTAGTCCTAGGGGCATCTTCAGGAGGAGCAGGCGCTCAGGAGCCCCTGCAGGTTGACAAAGCCTCTTAAAATATTTAATTTCTCTTGAGGTGTGATATGTTTTTCAGTCTCCTGGGAGACCATTAATTTGTACAATTTTTTTTTTCCTGAGGGACACTTTACTCTTCTGGCTTTTAAGTCCATTTTTGGTATTCAGTCACGTATTGGTGTGTGCTCTGAGGGGATCTTGTCTATTGGGGACAAAATGCAAGTCTAGCAAGGGGTAGTACTGCTGGTGTTTTGCATTATTTGCTTTGGTGGGGGTCTTCTGCATATTACTGAGAAGGATACACTTGGACAACCTAAGCAGGTATTGGATTTTCACCCTCTTAATTTCAGCAGGGCAGTGGAAGTTGGCATTTTGGCATGGCGTGTGGTTAAATCAGATTATATGAATTGGAAATAGAGGTAAACATGAGGAATTTTTTTAGAAAATCATTAGAGGAGAAGGAAGTCCTTCAAAAGAAGTGTCTCTTTCTTAATATCTGTGAAAAAAACAGCCAGTCACCGATAGCTGAGCAAAAGACTTTGACCCAGTGGTTTTGCAGAAAAAGGGGCTGGCTTTTCGATAGCAGCATCTTGCTAGGTTGTTGAATCCTGTGTTGCATGGAAACAGCATGAAACAGAAACACTAGCACAGCGATCAGAGAAGTTGCTTAAAAATGAATGGAGAAATGTTTCTTGTTTCTTTGTGCTGAGGCAAAAGTACATGTCACATCTGTCACATGTGCCACTAACCCCAGGGGTGGCACAGGCAACCTCCCACTGCCACCCGCTTCCTCCCTGTCCAGGCTGGCAGTCAGAAACCTTGTTCTTCTACCAGTACACAGGGCACATTTGAGCTACTTGTCATTGTGATGGCAGAAACCCCAGAATGTCAGCATAGAAGTAATTTTTTTCTCTGCACAACTATATTTTAAAAGAGATTTTTGAAACTTACTAGAAAAATACTTCCACCTTGAAGAAACAAATGAATGGTGGTAGTAGTCTGCATAGTTACGCAGACAGCTGTTACCTATTTTATTAGTCAGTGCTTGGATCTCAGAATCAAAATCTGAAATTCATCAACACTGGCAACACCCTACAGCGTCTTCCCCAGAAATGAATACTTCTGAGCATAGGCATTTTGAAGCAACTTTGATATTGGCATTATGTTGCTGTTCAGAATTATTTATTTGGGAGGAGATTTCACAAAACTCCTTCTTTGTTAAATAGCAATGTAACATATCAAAATACAGACATTTGGATCAAATTAAGAGAAGCAAGATTTTTCTTCATGAAGAAAACAGAGAGCCACTTTGGCCCATGCTGTGGTTCCTTGTTAGTCAGGGTTAGTTGTTAAGAAATAATTTCTAGCATCTTCCTTTGCGTTTTTATTTTGCTTACTGTCTTCTGGCACAGGCACCATACAGGGTAGTCTTTAATCCTTTTCAAAATACAGGCAAATGCTTCTTTTTTTCCTGAAGTTGCATACTAAATTATAATGAGGAGCTATTTCATTTTCCACTCATCTGTCTCAGAGAAATAAACATTAAAAAATCAGAAGTAATTCATAATCTCCAGACAACAGTGCTATACTTTAAGTAAGGGAAAATATTTTCCATCTATGTTACCGCCATACAGTCTTCCCAAAGAGCACTTGGTGGGTAATTCTGATATTACAGTAAAGCCTAACTTTCAGGAAATCTGAGATGATCAGGAAAATATTCTGGAAAGTACAGCCATATTCTGGAAAGTACCCCAGAATATCAATTTTTCTACTAGAATAGCAAAATACATCCACAGTTGGGATTTTCCAGCTATACATCATTGACATGTGTCTGGATTTGTGGGCATACATGTATGTAGGCTTTTGGTTCCCCTTTAATGCTGAATTTCCTGACGGGTAGACAGACAATGACTACTCCTATCTCCAGGTGTTTTGATACATGTGCTACAGAGATATTCCAGTAAATTAGCAGAGGCTCATTTTCAAACGCCTCACACAAACTGTGAATTTTTGCAAGTCTACTCAGCATCCTTGGCTGTGAGAAGAATGGTTGAAAACTGAACTAGCTGCATGGACAAATCACCAGTGAGGCTGGGAGCATGTCCTTCTAAAAACACTTTCCTGGTTCAAAACAAGGCAACTGAGTCTGGCATTGCTGTGCATCTGCACATTGGCAGCACGTCAGGGATCTGCTGAACTCCCTCTTTCCACTCTTGGAAGTTCTGTGTTGAGAGAGGAGTCAATGACCCCTGTTGCATCTCTGTGACTGAAGCCCACTGGCAAATATTGCTGCCTTTCAACTGGCCACTACCTCCTCACCTGCTTCTGGGTGTCACTTCTCTGAGCACATGCCTTTTTGCCGTTATATCAGTGACACAACATTTTCTGCAGGATGGTTTTTTTCACTTAAATGTTCCTCAGTGTTCCTCTAAAATGCATATTCATTTCTCTTACCTTATGAAAGGAAAGCTTGGCCCCTCTTTTTTATCATTTAGAAAGATTAAATTAGCTTCTCAGCTGATGGTAGACAAGATATAGTTCATATTCAAGACGCAATCTAACTACAAGGCCTGAACTGAGCAAGAGTAATTCAATTGACTCTCCTCAAGCTGCACTAATTTACACCAACTATAAATTAATCTTTTCTTGTGAAATATGTCTAGGAGTGACCTTGCAGTATCCAACTGACTGAATTAATTCTGGGCAGCATCTCACCCTAAAAATAATGTAGAAGTCTTTTTTAGGAAATTATCCAAAACTTTGCATTTTCACCTTTAAAGGATAAGTCAAAGGGCAGCACTGGATGGCAGAATTAGGCCGATCTCTTACACAATCCACATACTAACTACATTTATCTATGATACAGATGATGTAATCAGGTGTATAATCTGATGAATACAGATGTATTTTTCACAGAATTTTTCTTTCTTCTCCTTGTTTGTTCCTGTCTTTTCACAGTATTTTTTATTCTCTTGTTTCTGCACAAAAGCCTACTCTGTACACTTTATTAACATGAAATACCACAAAAGATGAAAGATACAGATGGCTGCCTGAAGACTGTGAATCTGTAACAGAGATCTTTTCAACTTCTTCTTAAGCCACCCATGTTTTGCTTATTTGTGCAGAGTCACAGCTGTTGACAGGACAGCCAGTGATGCTCCAGGGAGACATCATGCTGGAGGACCAGGGTGCTGTTCTACCCAGGCAAGGGAAGGCAAAAATAAACACAGAAAGTTTTCTATAAGGGGCACTTGATTTCACCCAATGAACTGGGGCTCAGGCCAACCAAACCTGGCCATGCCATGCTGCCTGCAGTTTCTTTGCCACCACCATGCAAATCCATATTTATCAGATCATTCAAACTGAAACATTTGTTGTGCTATTTGGGACTGCAGTGGTTAAGCTGCCAGTGAGCATGAAGCTTCCTGGTCCTCCTATGATTCTACGATTTTATTCTGTGATTCTTTGACTTACTGTCCCTTCTTTGATGAAAAGTTAAACCAAAAATCCCCATCCAGGTGCCATCTACCTGGCAAATGCAATCAGAGGTCTTTACTTAAAGTAAATAACTGAATACATTTGCCTTAAGCTACCCTTAGTACCTTTTTAATCAGGGGAAAAAAGCACTTACAGCAATTAAAGCAAAAGTCAATGTGTAAAAATCAGCTTATAAATTAGTTTCTCTGCACTGTCAATTATTTTTAAAACATTTTTGACTGCTTAAATTAATTCCAATTTGAATTCAAGACACACATTGCCACAGAATGAAATTCAGGACATGATTTTTTTCTCATCACTACTGCGCTTTACAGTCATATCTTTTCTCTTTACTTTTTTCTGCTTCTCTTGAGTCATCGTTAATGGAAGTTCTAAATATAGGTATGACTAACAATGCAAACTTTAGAAACTGTATGTAAACTACCACAAGAAAAACAGATCAGAGAGTTAAGCTCACCAGAATTTCAAACAACTGTTGCCAACCACTACATGCAAGTGATGATTACTGCATTTTTCTCATTAGAAAGGCAGCTGTCATATAGCTTACGGTTTGGACAGAAAGAAATAAGTTAGCATATTGCTTAAGAGCTGTCTGCTAAATCCTTGCTCTATTTTGCCAAAAATAAACTAGAACATAAAATCCTTCATTCTGCAGAATAATAAATGTCATGTTTCCATTTCCCAGTGTCTTGTCAGATTGTTTAAGATAATCAGGATCAAATAAGACAAACACAATGAGCTCCGGACCTCAGACTTCAGAGCAGTGGTTTTGACACTGCCAAAGACAAGTGACAAACCAAGCAAAGGCTAAATTCTTGGTATTGGTGCTTAACCCATCACAAGGATACAGTTTCTATCTTTTAATCGCATTTTTTTACAAGAAGCTACCAATACAACCTGAGACCTCCACCGTTGGACAGTAACTCTCAAAGACTCTGACAGGCATATGGTCAGGACCAAAAGTAATTATTTGGCAAGCCCAAGTAGAGGCATCTGAATCAGATGGGTAACCGAGCATCCCTGAAGATGTTTTGTGCTGGAGGACACAGATAAAGCCCCAGCTGATCAATACCACTACTACTCCTCCTACTACGACTAGTAATAACAGTGATGGGATGCTGCTAATGGGATAATGCCAAAGGAAGTTCACCACTGAGCTCCTTTTCCCTCAGTCATTCTCTGCCTCTAATTCCCCTGTGTTCAGTATCTGACAGTCTAGATTATCTGAGTATTTGTTTATGACAACTGGTACATGAGTTACCTATGGTGAAGACCATTCCTACACAATTGCAATACATAGTTGGACAGGAACAATCAGGACTGATTATTTCTAGCATGTGGGGTAATTAAGTATTCTGTGTTATTGGATGCAATTTATTACCACCAAATTGTTTAAAGAAGTAAAAACAAATGTGAAGATAGCTTAACCAACGCCTAACCAGTGTTGATGCCAGATTTAGTGAATTCGGTGATGCTGAATTTAAGAGAGTTCTACCATCTTGTGTGGACTTTCACGGGAGTCTTTTGTCCTATCTTATTGTCAGCACATTGAGCACTGAATTATCTGAACCCATAAGGCTAGCTTTGAAGAAATCTGTCAGTTTGAGATGAGATAGTCGCTGAGATTTTCAGAAGAGCTTATGTGTTTTTTTACCTCGGCGTTTATAAAACTGCCACGTTGATGAGAACGATTCCCCAAGTTTTGCTGTACCATATGGTCCATGTGCTGTTAGGAGGCCATCTACTGTGTTTCCTTGTTAGTCATTCAACTACATATTGCGTCCATCTGCAACTCTCATATGTAGTTTCACTGTAATTGCCCTTTTCATAGTGCATTTCATTCTGCTTCGTGCTGGCTTGTGATAATGTTCTTTCCAAGACATGCTTCAGCAAACACTTTTTGAAAGGTGCTGTATGGCAGGGTCGGTGCAAGTGCAGAGTGCAGCTCTAAGGTAAAGGAAGAAGTGTATGGGTGCTCATCTCGGGGGTGAAGAGAGACATTACTTTCCTTGCTCTCCTTCCCCTCAATCCTCAGCAAAGCATTTCAGCTGTCCCAGAGATGCAAAGGGTCTCCTCAGCCAGTGGTGCTTGCATTACTCTTTCATTCCCCACACTTTGCCACACTTCAGAAGGTCTTGTCCCAGTTCCGTGTCTCCTGAGGAATCTTTAAGAAAACTGTCCTCAGCCATTATTTATGGTATCTTTAAGACCCTTGGAAGCAGCAGGAAGAGTGGTATTTGTGAGAGGCTGGGAATGTGAACAGACCCTGTAGCCAGATAACTGTGCTGTAATCACACCACAGGCTCCAACCTGGGCAGGAGCAGCCAGTGTGAAGGTCATACACTGCACTCTGGTGTCAGCAGAGTGAGCAGGAAGCACCTTTCCCTCTGCCAGTGCTCAACAAATCCTCCAGCACAGTACTGGCTTTCGGGATAATTCAAGGCTGACACAATTTGTATTCCCTTAAAGACCTCATTACACATATTGCTCATTTAACCTTTAAAAAAGATGGAAGAAAGTATGCCAATGGATTCTGGCTGATAAATATCTAAATTAAGTAAATTTAATTAAAAACTGTTGTAAATGTCATCTAATCTGTGGATGCTGCAAAAATTATGGTTGTAGCTTTAAACCAGTTTCAAAATGTATAAGGATCTCCTTACACAATTTTCTACAGATTTTTTTCTTCTTAGTTTCAGGAGAGCAGTTAAATTGACTTATATTTTATTGCTCAGTAAAAATACTGAACTCAAAACTTGGAGAACTTTCTTGCATCTTGTTACTGCCAGGTGATGCTGGCTGGAACACTGGTTTCTTTCTAAAGCCATTAAGTGTTATTTTGCCAGATAAAAGATGGGGAAGGAAAGAAAGATATGTGCTAAGTTTCATCTAGGGAATCCTACTTCTCAGTACACAGGAAATAAAAAGATCAATGCACTCTTTTTCAGCTTCTATTCTGGCCACATTGTGTTGTTTGGGTGAAAACATCCTCAGCCCCTGTGTTACTTTAGTGCACACCGGTGACAGCTCCTCAGTGGGGATCACAGTTTGATGAATTTAACAACATCTTGTTGGCTGACCTTTCCATGCTGGAGACATGATTTCATTTCTGTTGTCTGAAAATGAGCACCAACAAGACAAGTTATTTCCATGTCTCAGCCGGAATATCGTGGTCCTAATGTGTTTCCAAGTATTTCTTTATCTGTATAATGCTATGACTTTCAGATCTATCTAAGAACAATAGCATTTTTTCTTTGTATTTTCTTCGCATGCTAGCAAAAAGTCAGCTTATTTTAGTCTATTTTTTTTCCAGTCACTCTTTATGCTGCAAATATCAATCCAAAAAAACCCTGCTTCTTGGAGCAGTGAGCTAGAAAAGCTCCCAGAGATGTATTTGCAAACCAGTGCTGAGGCACATGCAGAATCTAGTTCAAGACCTAGTTCACAAGTATCCACAATATGTAGGATACTACAGACAGACAAACTGAGTGGAGTACTGGTGATCCACATTCAGTATTTTATTCCAGTCACTTTCTGATATTGCTGCCAGTTGGTTATTCTGGTTTAATCATTCTTCTGATGTCATTAAATTTAAAAGCCTGATCTCATTTTAAAGGGCTTGGGTTTTCTTTTTGGTTTGTTCGTCATAAAGGCAAAGGGGATCACTCAACAGATAATTTGTGGCAAAGCCACACCAGCAGAGCTGAACTGGTGAGCCCCAGGGGTGACCAGCAGCCAGGAGAGGAGTAAACCAGCAGCTACAGTAGGTTAAAAGTAGTGTAAAAGTTAAAGTGCTTTTAAACTCACTGTTATCTGTGGAGGTGTTAGACCCAAACACCTGTTCTCCTAAGACTTACATTGATGTAAGACAGGCATGTCTGAGAGTATTCCAACAAGCAGTATCTAGGAGCCCTTGCTTCTTTTGTTGTTATTCCTCTGCAATTGCATCCTTCAGTTGAGTGGCTTATGAATCCCAAAGAAATGCAAAAAAGTGTAGAAATTGTTCAGAAAATTCAAACTATTCAAATCACTGTTCACCAAGTCACAGGTCAACCTCTATCACAGTTTGAAATATACTTTCATATCATTTAATAACTCATCTTTTGGAGAGTTTTGAAATCTTTGTCTTCTGCCAGAGAACAGATTTGGCTGTAAGGAACATTTATGTTTTTATTGCTTATTGTTAAGATAGTACGAAGCAATGTATCAATTCTGCTCCCAGTGAAGTCAGTGACACATGTAAAACTGGAGCGATGGAACAAATTGAATAAAAGGTGAAATAATACAGCTAATGTGTGTATGGATGTATAAAAACTTGTGGTTTGGGTTAATTCTGTTTTGGGACATGGAGAGAGGAGCAAGGACAATGTTCCCCTCTTCAGGTTCAGATCTCAGGTCTTTATGAGTATGCTTATCTCAGAGAGAATTAATTTCTGCCTTTTTTTTCCTGGTATCTCCTATGAAGGGATGAGCAATTGGTTTTTCCAGTTTTAGCTGAGGATTACTATAGGTACAATATGGAAAAAAAAAGTATATGATAGATTGATTTCTATTTGCAATGTATTTTTCAGCTTTGCCTACAGCTTACTCTTGAGACCTTATTTCTTTATTTCATACCCTACTACCTTTCATATCCCCCAGCTAAAAATAGCTTTTACCTGGAAAAAAAATCCTGCTAGCAATTCCAGATCTAGATGGCATATACATCCCAGCTGACTTCAGGATCTCCTCAGACCACATTTTTCTCTATTCCTCTTGCTAACTCTGCTTTTCTTACCATTTCCCACACTCTGAGCTTCCCTTGGAAGTGTTATGACCTTGCATGTGGCCCTTCTGTCCTCAGCTGTGCTTTTGCCCAGACGCTTTGTCTCAGGAAGACATTTCCAGGCAGGTGCTCCTTGCACAGCTGGGACCTGCTTCCTGGTGGTCTTCAAGGCACAGCCAAGAACAGTGACAAGACCAAGTTGATCTTACTCAGCTCTTGGGGCAAGGGCAGCAGGACCCCACAACTCTGTATCCTCCTCTGCCAGCTCACCCTCCTCTGGCTGGTGCTGCATGGGGGAAGAGGGGAGGAAAGGGCAGGACATCAGCCAGGGAGCAAAATCTGCCCCATGCTTGCTGGCATCTCCACATGCTTCCCAGACTGGCCTGCAGGAAATCCCAGTGCTGTGAGTACAACTAAATTCCTTCTTCAAAACCTGATTCCATGGAAGACTCCCATAGAGACTGTTGGGCCAGTTTAGGAGATAAGCTCTAACCATGTTAGCAATAGCTTTTAACATTGAGCTGTAGCAAGGGCAAATCTGAAAGTGTGTAACCCCAACTCCTCCTGTCTGAATTTCCATAGAGACTATCTGGCATTCAACAGAGTAAAACATCCAAGTGAATTAGACTAAAACCCACCATTCTTTAACATTAATTTGCACATATTTTCTTGCTGTCTTCTCCCTCTTTGGAAAAAACCAACAAACCCAAACCCAAAGACAACCATTTCCCCTCCTCAACATTCACACAAAGTCACTGAGCTGATTCCTTTACATGCACAGCCAGCAACAGAAGTGGCAGGTGATCCTCACATTCTCCTACTTGCAAGATGCCTATCGTATTGCACCCTTTTAGATCATGAGCTTTTCTGCTGAGCTGGACACCCAGCATTGTCACTCCTAAAATATTTGTGAGTGCTACAGGATTTTCTAGGGAAAGATTTCTTGAGGCAAGATTTAGTCAAATTTAATCCGAGTCAGTCGGTACAGCTCCATTTGTTAAGAACAGCTCCTGTGCTTGAGAAGAGCCCATCACTGTGTTTTGCCTCACAATGCTACAGAACACAATAACAACAACATTAAACTCAATACCCTGAAGGGGCAGTTGTAGTCAAGGGTCACATTTTCCTTCATTCCAATTAACCTACTTGTCATATTGGATGGTAGATGCACTCTGCAAACTGCCCTCAAGTGTTTCTCATGCTCTTTTAGTAATAGAAAGTGGGGAGAAATAAAATAGTTCATGCTTTGCTGTTTGACTTGTCCTTGGCATTTTATCTTGTTGGGAAACCCAAAGAAATGAATACTGTTGTAAAGATCTTAAGTGTCTGAAAGCACAAAGAGGCTTCTGACTTGTGCAGTATGCCTGGAACACCAGCGCTGGCAACACCATCCCCAGAGAGAAGAGGGACCAGACCCTTTGGTTCCTGTCCAGATTTCACTCAACCCATCTGCTCCCATGCCAATTAAAAGAGTTGTGGTGGATGCCCCTCGGTACCCACCAAGGCCATTAAATATCTTCCTCTTCTCAGATAGAGATGGGAGGCTTGTGATCAATAATGACAGAGAGGGATCACTCTCTAATTACTTTCACAGGCAAAACAGACTCAACTTGGGGAAAAATTAACTTATTACCAATTAAATAAGAATAGGATAATGAGAAATGAAGCAAAATTTTAAAAGCATCTTCCCCCCTACCTCTCTCTTATTCCTGGACTTATTTTAATCCAGAATTCTCTGCTTCCTTCCCATCAATGATGCAGTGCAATGGAGAGAAGAGTTTACAGTCAGTACATCACGCATTGTCTCCGATGTTCCTTTTTCCTCAGGGGGAAGACTTCTCACACTTTTTCCACTTCTCCAGCATGAAGTTCCTCCCACAGGAGACAGTTCTCCATGAATTTTTCCAACCTCAGTCCTTTCCACAGGCGGTCCTTTACAAACTGCTCCAGTGTGGCTTCTTTCCACAGGGGGCAGTCCTTCAGGAACAGACTGCTCCAATGGGGTCAGAAGCCACAGAATCATTAAGGTTGCAAGTGATCATCTTGTTCAGCTGTCAACCCAGCATCACCAGAATCACCCCTAAACCATATCCCCAAGTACTACATCCAGACACCTCTTGAACACTTCCAGAAGTGCTGGTTCCACCACTTCTCTGAGCAATTTATTCTGATGCCTAACCACTCTTTCAGTGAAATTTTTTTTCTAATTTCTAATCTGAACCTGCTTTGCCTCAACTTAAGGCCGCTTCCCCTTGTTCTTCCACCTTAAACATGGCAGGAGAGACTGATTGCCTCCTCACTACAAGCTCCTTTCAGGTAGTTTTAGAGAGCAATGAGGTTCCCTTTGAGCCTCCTCTCCTCCAGGCTAAACAACCACAGTTCCCTCAGCTGCTCCTCATAAAACATATTTTCTAGACCCTTCACTGCCTCTATTGTCCTTCTCTGGACATGCTCCAGTATCTCAATGTCTGTCTTGAAGTTAGGTGCCCAAAACTGGACACAGGATGTGTCACCAGTGCTGAGTACAGGGGGACAATCTCTGCCTGGTCCTACTGCCACACTATTGCTGATCCAGGCCAGGACAACCTTGGCCTTCTTGGCCACCTGGGCACACCTGGCTCATGTTCAGCCACTGTCAGCCAGCACCCTGGATTGGGGCACGGTGTTCCTTCAAGGTTCTCCAGGGCTGTTTCTAGGTGAGTAGGAAAGGCAATGTACAAATTTATATGAAGCACATCTGAAAGTCTGGGGAACACTGTTCTAGAGAGTGTATTTGCAGCTACCCTGTTTCTTCAAGTTTGTATTTAATGTCCAAATCCTGTGCTTGTGTTGGAAAAAAATATCCTCTACATTATTGGTTTTGCATGGTAACCAGCAACAACCAGTTTCAGCTAATTCATTCCATAAATACAGGCAGGAAGTGTTTTGTGCCTCTGTTTCTCACTACTAAATTGAATGTATTGCTTTTGGGGAAGAGTTCTATCCACTTGTCAGAGGCACCTCATTCACCATTTTATTTCACATGCATAATGAAGGACTTCTGAACTATGCAAGGGCCCTAACAAGCCAAAAGAGAGTAGTAAATGCTTTTGGAGACCAGAAATCTCCCCTTTCTTGGCACCCCAGTGGCTTGTAAGCTGCATACTCACCAAATCGATACCTTCACCACTGCAAAGCTGTGCTCTAGCCTGCACCAAGAGTGCAGCCACAGCCTGTCCCTGAGGAATCCAGCTTGGTTCTCACTGACACCCCAGAGGAGCCAAAGCTGTCATTGATGCCTTTGGTATCTTGAATTGCTTTTGACAGCCTGCTGTAGGTTCACTGGGCATCTCTATAAAGATTAGTGATTTAGGCAATTAAACTATGAATAAATTTCAGCTCTCCAGTTTTCCAGGCATATTTGTGTCTCATCTTCATCTGGTTAGAACAAGTATTGCAGCAGGACCAGCGAGCTTATGTGAGTTCCCCATACACCTTGCTGTGTTGATTTCTCTCCTTTTCATTTTTATGTGGAGTTTGGCACTTTTAACATTTCCGTGGTATAGTTTTATTGTTAACTTTTCCTACTTGAGTTAATTGAAAGCTATAAAGCACCTGAAATGCCTTAGAGGCTTCCACTGTCAATAGTGAGATGAGCTTTTCTCACATCTTCAATTTCCTCGGAACATTTTGCTTGCAGATACAGGATAAAATGCAGCTGGAACTTTCTTGGTTTTTTTCCCCTCTGTTTCCAGATGGTTTTCAGCTCAGGTGAAGATTTTAACTACTCCAGTAATCTATAAAATGCAAAAATACCTCAACAAAGTATTTGATACTGTAAGACAGCGGGATGTCTCTGTGAAACCAATCTCTGTGCTGCAGCAAGGAAATGATGCATTGATATTTCCAGATGGAAGGGACATGGCTTTTCACAGCTGTGCAACATGCTCTTCTCCTTGCTAGCTCTGCCAGAAGTGGGAGCTCTATAGGCCTGGATGACAGCAGCCTGCCATATTTTTTTTTGCTTTTGCCAAGCTGCAGCTTGACTCTTCTCCTTGCTCCCTGCCAGCATTCCTCTTTCACTGCATCCCTGTTCTTCTATGCTTTGGGTATTCCTGATCTTAAATCATAATATCCAGCAAACTGTGTTTTGTCTTGACTGTAGCCCAAGCCTGAAATATCATTTTACTGAGCTAGTTAGCAACTAATAAATAAAAGGAGCATCTCATCTTCAACCTAAAGATGGCTGATGAGACCTACCAAGCAGTGCAGACCACTAGGCAGCCATGAGGGACATGGATGGGTGCTGGGACACCCATCTGCATGCACCTCCTTCCTAGGTGGCTTTCAAGTGACTTGGTGTCACACTGGGGCAGCAGCAGTAGTCTGCCCTCCACAGCCATGTTCTCCTGTCCCTTGGCTGGGTGTGAGCAGAATGACTGCCAGGCACATCTCCTGGTGTGAGAGAGAGGGGCTGCCACTTGGAGCCATCCTCTAATGAGTTGCCAGCTGGCTGAAAAGACTGCACACCTTTTCCTTGGAACAAAGAAGGTGTTTAGCTATCCTGCAAGGTCACCAGGGAAAGCAAGGAGCTCTGCTTTGTCATAGAACCATAGAATCACAGAATGGTTTGTGTTGGAAGGTACTTTATAGACCACCAAATTTCAGCCTCCCTCCAATGGGCAGGGGCACCTTCTATTAGACAAGGTTGTTCAAAACCCCATCCAACCTGGACTTGTCATGAATTTGTTTTTCTCCTGGGTCTTCACCTGGAGCTCTGGGGCTTAACTTGCCTTGAATGTGAGATTTAATAAAGCACATGTTGGATTTTCAGAATACTGCACTGAACTCTGGTCTAATAATCATCCAGCCTGACAGGGCTCCTTAGGTGGGAAAGTTCCAAAAGAGGCTCAGAGTGAGGGTTTGAACTGAAAGCACTTTAGCCTCATAGAAATGGAATTTCAAAAGACTGAATTACTGTATGATAACAGCAACCATCTTCTTCTTAGGCAAAAATCTAGGAGCAATCAGGATGGATCTTCCATGCCAGTTATTTCTGCAGAGCACAGTGGTGTTGCTGTCTCCTTGGAAGCAGGATGAGGGAAAGGCAGAGGAAAGGTTCCCACATGAAGTGAGGATCCCACCAGCTGGATGTCAGCCTGCTGTTCAGCCCCAGTCCATTGCCACAGGGAAGATCCTCACAGCTAGTGGCCCAGCCATGGATGAGTAATCTCCTTATCTGGCTCAAGATATCAAGCATCAAGAGATGCTTGAATCCATACAGTTTATTTTGACCCTTGATACTCAGTTCTGCTTCCTAAGGAAGCGTTAAGTTGCCTGAGTTTGCATGAGCACAGAAGCCTATGAGCTCTCAACAGAATCCCAACATCTTGTTCATTACAGGGACATAATCAAGGAGGCACCATACTGATAATTTATTTTTATCATTGCTTCCCTAATTTTTTCTCCCTGGCAAAACTGTCTTGAGCATCTAGTTACTCTCTGACAGTGAGAGTGATAATAGGAAGATTTTTAAAAAGTATGGTGTTATTCAAGATCAGAAGACTTCACATCATAAAATATCATTAAAGTGTGAATTCAAGGTTGAGAAAGATGAGGCCTTTACAAGACTAATGCAATTAATTCTGCTCATTAACTACAGACTCAAAATACATACACAGAGGCTGATGTCACTTCTGCTGTGGAGAGTTAGGTCTGAAAACATTATTCTTTTCCAGTGGATTTCCCAGTGATAAGGTGGCATGGAAAGCTCCCTCCATGTATTACATACCAGTGAACATAAAGTCATTGCAGGAGGAATGCTATGTGCTCTAAATCTTTTGGTGTGCAGTAACTGTCAAAGTAAGAAGCTTAAAGAAATTAAGGTCCAATACGAAATAATTTCAGTAATTGAAATGAGTTAGATTGAAAGTGGGTTTCTTTGCCTTTTTTTTTAATGTAATCCTTCTCACTCTGCAATCCGTCTCAGCACTTGAATTTTGGAAGGTCTCAGTTCTTTACAGTGTACCAGAGCTAATACCAACCTCAGTCCTTCTTGCTTTCTTTTCACAGAGGAATTCTCACAGTGGGATATTTTCAATATAATGGAGTTTTGATGTAAAAAAGCAATTTATTTTTCCAGCAGTTCTCAGTATTCCCTTTGCTATAGCTGAAGGTGCAGCAATATCACCCTTATAATCAGCCTCTTCTTGCTATTTGGTGCTACAAGAAAACCTATGCTTGTGTTTCACTGCAATCATTAAATGACCGTGTTTGTGTGCATGTGAGTGAAAGAAGAGGAGAAGGAAGAAATAAACATCTGTCCTACCAATATACAACCTTATTTGCTGGGCCCTGGGGAGCTTTCCTTCTCTCCTTTCCCCTTTGCACACTGTTTTCCTTATCTCTCCCGTGATTACTTGTATTGTGTTCCCACAACTCCTTGGCAGACATCTCCTTAGGACAGGGACATTGTCCTATAAACCAAAAAACATAATGTCACCACCATAAACTAGCCATTCTGCAAACAGTCAAAGCAATGAAGCCTGGTCTCCTGTGGACATGAGGGGGAGGATGAGAAAGGAAGGGAGGGAAGAGCAAATAAAGAAGCTCTTTTTTGGGGACAGAGAGATGGGTGGATTTAGAAAAACAAACTCAAAGATTTCAGGGCTAACTCAAACTACTCACTAAAGCTAATGATCACCAGAAATTTGATTCAGTGCAGTATATTTGGGGTTCTGCCTTGCTTGCACCAAAAATTCTGCCCTCAGTTTACTTTTTCCATCGCATGAATGCATCTCTTCAATGCTTGTTTCATAGATTTTTGTTTCCATCTTATGGTCTTAGTATCTATTAGAAATACAGCCTTGAGGCAAACTTTCTCACAGTAGTGCCTTACTTTGTTGTATGCTGCAGTACACGTAGTTGGCTCTGACAGCATTAGCTTTGCACTGGTACACTGTCAAACTGGCTGCAAGAAGTATTGTGAAAAAACAAACCATCTGCTAAGTGAAAATAACATCCTGATTTGGGTATTTATGAAACTATTTAACTCCATTTAAACAGTCTTTTTTCCCACATCTGAGTTTTGAAACCAAAATCTTTCTGCAGCACTTGTATTTAACCTGACTGCCAATCTGAGTCCAACTGATAACTGTTTAATGCGCTTTTTGGGTTCCATGTCTATCAGCCCTTCTCTGAGCTACTCAAAACTCCACCAGAGTCATGATCTGACTGGTTTCTTGGGTCATTCTTTAGTCAAAACTCCCTGAGAAAATACATTTTGTTTGGATTGGATAATTTAAGATCTTTTCCAACCTAAGTGATTTTATTATTTCATCCTGAGGATATAAACTCACACAAATGTGAAAGTTTCTCAAGACCCAAGGGTTCTTTTAGTAAGCCTAGACCAAATATTCCTATTTAGTAATGACACTGAGAATCAAGGAACTTTGCAGTGAAAGGTACACACTGCTTATACTGTATGAACAACTTAAACAGCTTCAACAGCTTGAAATTTGTGTCTGATTTAGCCTTTACCCATAGTATTGGAGCCTAAATTGATCAAGCATAGAAGCATTTCAGCTTAGGGCACTGGGAGTGTATCTCTGAAGGCAGATAGGCTACTATGGGTCAGGGTCAGTGTGGGCAAAGTAATATCCTTGCTACCTTTTCTCCCTTCTCCCTGGAAGGTGCATATTTATGCAATGGGTGTAGTGGAGAATACTTTTCATTTCTCATGTATTCTTTTCTCTGGTCCCTGTAATGTTGCTCATTATTTTTTCTCACTTCACTGGAATTCTCCAGTTGGCAGAAATGTAATGAGAAATGTACTCTTGTGAGGGCATTAGATAAGGAAAAAAATGGTTTTCAGAAGGATATCATAGATGAGATCCTGAAACCATATTTGCATAGCTTTTAATGTTTTGCCATATTGTTTATCCTTAGTGAAGTGTAAAACTGAAGCACATCAGTGTTGCCTAGGAATCAGTATGAGGCAGCTAAGACAATTTGTTAGTATGCACTTTTTCTCTTACATCACTTGTATGTATTTGTGTATGGAAAAGTACAGTGAAGTTTTAAAAACTGTACAATTATTTAACCATACTGACACCAGTATGGTTTTTCTTTGGAAAGAAGGAAGCATGTTTCAAACTTATATAAAGACTGTCACTCATGTCCTTTCTACTATAACTCATTGTTCATGCTGTTGCACTGACAAAATAGTTATATTTTTAAAGTTAAAGTAAAATTTAAGAAAAATAACGTATGTCTCTGTATTTTTCTCTCTCTTCTCTTTACTTTAGCAAAATACTATTTGCCATGTCTCATAACCAAAGTATTTTTAGAAACATAAGCAAGACCATTAACTTAAAACTACTATTGCAATTTGTAGTTGGTTCATTTTCCTGGCTAAACTAAGGTATGAAATTGGTGTTACAGCTAGAATTACAACTGAACATAGAAATGCATAGCTAAGCCCTGTTAAGTTCCCACAAGAATACAATAAACCTGAAACAAATAAATATTGTAATATTATTTTAATTTTATGTTCATTTTATTGAGTCTCTGCTTTCACAAATGCAGAACTCTACCTCAGTCTGGTTTTAGTTTTCAGTCTGCTGGTCAATTTGGATCAAACACTGGTGAAAATCTCTGGGCTAACAATAGACTCACAAAGATAAGATTCTGGGTGCTCTAACAGCAGTGGGAATTTTGTCATTTAGCCTCACAGGATCCAAATTTTGTGTAGGTTTGCAAAACAACACCCATTAAATAACTATGCTGTCTTTTCACATGGTATCTTGCTTGCTTTCCATCTTCCTCTCTATTAGTTGGTCTCAAATCATGAATCTGCTTCAGAAACCCTTCATGACTAAGGTCCTTTATTACTCCCTCTCAGTCAGAGTTTTGTACCCTGATGAATCATGGAATCATGCTTGCTACAACCGGGAGACTAATCCACAAGTTTTTGCATTGACTCCATAAATTAATTTTCAGCAAACTGGAAAGTTTAAATGGTGACCAAGGTGGGGAAGTGTTTGTGGATACTCAAGCCCCTTTTGAACATGCCAGAGTCCACAAGCAATGTCAGTGTGCATGCTCAGACTTGTCCCTGCAGCAGCATGTCCTTCTGGGTGCATCCTGGCAGGCACAGCAGGGATGGTGAGATCAGCTGCAGCTGGAAGTGTCACCGAGGGATGTTTGCACCAGCCACCCTTGGGTGTTGAACTCTGCTGCTTGAGATAGGTGCTCCTTGAGCCTCTCTGTATGGCAAAGACAGGAGTTGCACCTCCAGTAAAAAGTTCTGTGGACTCACAAATATGGGCCTACAGAGTAAAACAGTTCGGAGGGGAGGCCACTTCTCAAAATTTAACAATATTATCTCAGATTAGGCTGTGTGCCAAGCAAGGATGCTCTTGTGGCTGTACCTGTACTATGAGTGCCCTCCTGGAGTGCCTCTGCCAGTTTGGTTTCATCTGGAAGCTAAGAGTTGCTCTGCCATGAAAACCAGTTTTTTTAAGTGGGGGCAATTGGAATAGTCCCTCCTGAAGTGCACTCCTGATCTGAACTGAAATACCAAAGTAGCTCATCCAGAGTCTCTGCCAAGAAATGACTCACAACATCTGCTCTGAGCTGCTCTCTGGAAGTGCACTGGCTAAAGAGGAACATAAGAGAAGCTATGCCTAAATGTCACTGGCCTGAGCTGGCATAAGCTGTCCTTCCTCTTTTCCTTTCCTTCCCTGTCCTGGCTTCCCCCACATCCCTTAGATCACTCTTCCATTTCAGCTTTTTGTAAATGAAGAAACAGTTTTAGTTATTGTTTTGAAAGGCTTCTCCTGTCATCCACGGTCTATATTTTGTGGTGCATATATTGGGTATCCAGCTTTTCCTTGTTTCAGTGATACATTGTAATTAGGTTGTACAGTAAAAATTTGGGAATTAAGTTACACAAAACTCAGTTTCAGCTCTTGATTTTTCTGGGAAAGTTACAATGAGAAATCAAAGTTTCCATTTCCCAATTTAGAAAAAAGGATGATCGAGTAAGAGCTCAGAAAAAAGAGTGTCTGAATGATTTCTTTCTTTTTTTTTTCCTATGGAAAATTGGAGAAGGAGTTGGGTATTTGGGACACAAATACCAATTCATTGTGTACTGTCCTCATTTTCCCCATGTAAAGTGTAGTTGCGAATAAAAGCTCTAGTGGGCTCACATGCTAATTTTTCTCATTGCCTCTTTAACTTGTAAAGATTTTTCAAATATTGACTAGGCTTTGAACTTGACCTACTTAAGGCACTGGATATGGTTTTCACTTAAACAAACGCCCCTTCAGATCATGTCAGTATTATAAAGGGGCCTTGCAGCTACTGTGAACATTGAGAATATCAGCATCTTAATACTCCTTTATAGCACTAGACATATTGTGAAGGAAGTCAGCTGTCCTTCTCCACTTCTCATGGCTTTCGTGGCTTTCAGTGCTGTTCCTCAGGACCAGTTTATGCTAATTGGTATGAAATAGAATTTATTCTCAAGTCTGGACCTGCTGATCACCTCTAAGTTGAATCCCTCAGATCAACCTTTGTCTTGAGCTGTGCCTGAAGCGGGAAACTGTTTCTCAAGGCAGGGTCAGAGGCTGAGGAGCCTCTGCCTCTGTGTCCTCTCCTTGCCTGCAGCAGCAGACTCACAACTCTCACAACTCATCTTCCCTCTGCACTTCATCTCTCCTCTCTGCTGCTTGGCATTTGGCCTGCTTTATTTACTCTTCATTGTTCAGGGAGGCATTTTGTGCTTTTCATGTGATCTTCCCAGGTTTCTGATTATGCTCCATGGGCACAGAAGCAAAATACAATTCAAAGTCAGCCTGGTGAGAAAACTCAAAGGCATCTGCTGACAGAAAGAAAGAAAAATGATACAGTGTTGTGGCTTGCATGGATTTTTGAAATGGAGACTTGCATACATTTTTGATATATAAAATCCTTTTCCTTCTACATGGTTTCACAAGGAATGTTCTTACTGTCAAGAATATTCTCAGCTCACCTGAGAACAAAATAAATGACCTTTGCAATCTAACATTTTCAGTAACACAAGAAAAAGAAAAACGCATATTTTTCCTACTCCTGCAAAATCAAAGTACTTTAGTCTAAAAAGCAAGGAGAATTTTAATAGTAATAATAATAAAAGTAGTATTTTACCTTCTTTGCCTAACCAAGATTTCTGCAATGAAAATAAACATCATCTAGGAAGTTCGTGTACAAATGGGGCAGGGAGGGTGAGAAGAGACAGAGTTTTGCCCTCTGCCAGTGGAGGGGTGGTTTGTGGGTTGGGAGATGGTTTGCAAAGGGAAGGAAACTCAGAGAGCCAAGGAGGGCTGGAGAAGGGGGGCCTGTGCATCAGCCCCACTGCAGAGGAAGGAGGGAGGTGGCTGTCATACAGCTCTGGCTCTCAGCTGGAGGGTGGTGAAGGGTAAAGGACGGCTGCAGAAGAGCTGATGAACAAACTTCTCTGGGAACTGGGCCATGCTGATGAGTGACTGGACAGCAAAAGATAGAGTAGCTCAGCAGGTGAGGGTGGAGCTTGGTATCCCGATCTTCTGTGTCTCCCTAATGCTTCTTCCACGTGCTCAGGCGCAGCCCTGGCTCCCTGCAGGTCTCTCCCCACCGACATCTGCCGAGCCCCGCAGGCTCCCCCGGCCGGGCGTGTCCCGGTGCCCGACGCCCGGGGATGCGCCACGCCCGGCTGTCACAGCACGGCCCCGGCCCCACGCTGCCACAGCTGCCCTGTGCCCAGAGCCCCCAGCCAGCAGCCCAGTGCTGTTTAATTCTTAAACTCGTGCGTACTTTAACCAGATTCTTTTATTCAGCCTGATGAAAAATATTCTGTTTGATGTTTTCACAGACAGCATCTTAAGGCGTTACTTCGACTTCTCGAGCGCTGCCCTTTCCGAAGTCATTATTACTCATTAGGTATATTGTGCGGAAAGCAAAGTAGGTCACGGATGAAAAGCCCCATCTTAGCGAGAGGCAGCGGTGTAGCACAAAGCTATTTTCAACTTTCATGAGATAAAAAATGTTTTCTGTAGGATGAAAGCTGTCACTGCCAGCTTACAATTGAATGCCAAGTATGTAAAAACTTCCATTTTGGATTCCCAGGCTTTCATATGTTAAATGCATTGTTTTAGAAATTCATTTCAAAGATAATTCCCGCTGTATAACCCACAGTGACTTACACATCCCAGTAGGGTATGTGCTGAGGGCAGGTACTCAGCTGGTGTAAATCATTGTCAGCTCTATCAAGATGGGGCCATTCCAACCCGTGAGATCGATCCTCAAGAGTCTCCAAAGGGGGAGTGATAGGGGAGGTGATCTGGGTGGGTACTTGGGGGCTGGATGCCAGCACTGGAAAAATCCCTCATAGCCCTGCCTATCTCTGCATGGCACTGAAAGAGTGAGCTGGCACCTGCATCTGGGATGACCTCCAAAGGCAAGATGACAACTTCCATTGCAGCACCCAAGTGCACACCATTCTGCCATCATTGCTTTGCACTCCATTAGTTAAAACAAAGACTTCATTTTTGTTTGACTGCTCCTCCAACTTTTATTTTTCATAATTACTTTATACTATAATTACTTTATACTTTTATGTAACTACTTTCATAGTTACTTGGAGGCTTCAAACAAATACAGTCAGACTTTCTGGAATTATCCTTAATCTCTTTAAATTGTTGGGTGTCTCTCTTCTGGCTCTCAATTTAACAAAAAACCCAGGAAATTCTTTGTTTTATCCAATTTCTAGTAGGACTTAAACTCTGGGTTTAAGTAGGAATTAGACTGCACGCCTAGTATGTCCCTTCATCAGCAGAATATGTCTGAAGTACTTTCAACTGCTAAAGAGGTAATTAATATAATTACACTTTCAAGTTATTGCTGCATAAAATAAGTTGACATATATGGCAACAGAAATGTTGCTAAATAAGTTTTGTTGGGGTAATCAACTTGCTCTACTGATTTGAATCTATTGATATTTTCATTAAAAATCTGTAGATTATAGTTGAATTCTTATTTTTTCTCTTTAAAACAATAATTGCTTAAAATTAAAATGTAAAATATGACAACATAAGGGAAAATCTAAATTTATGATCATATGTCAGAATAGCATAATTTACAATAAAGGTAACAAACTATATAATTGCAGCTGTGGTTTTAAAAAAAGACACCCTTCAACTAGGGAAAGTTATTTAGTAAACACTTGGAATTACAGTTTGCTACAATCACACACACAAATAATTTTAAAATCAGAGATAACTTCTACTGTAAGTACAAATGGAACATTTTCTGCTTTACATTTTTTTCAAGTAGCTCTGGTCAAGGACTAGGTCATTTAAATTGAAAGCCAAGTACTCACTTAAAAAAACAAAACACTCCTAGTGAGTAAAAACTAATGTGAAAGGATAAAAATTACTAATTCTAAGATAATCAAAAGGCAGGTGGCCATAAATAATAAATTAAATTCGACAAACAGAAACGTTGCCTCCTCTGTTTATTAAAGGTGTTTAGTTGCTTAAAAAGCTATAGTATGTTCACTTTGGGGAACACAGACAGTGCATTTAAGTTAGCTTTGCTGAGATGATTCAAACAATAACAAAGCCTTGATTTCACATCTTTTAATTAATTCCATTTTCATTTAAATTGTAAGTAAGAAAGAATAATCATCTAATAAATAAGAGATGCTTTGTTTGGCATTTCAAAATTAAGTAACTCACAAATTAAGGATCTGAATAAATGTTTCTAAACCATAACTGCTCAGATAATTTGATGTGGATTTGTTCACCTTCTAGTTTAGCAAAAAGAAAAGCACATCAGATTTTGATTACAAGGTTTTGGGTGGGGAAATATTCTGAAAGTATTAAGTTAAAACAAGCAGCAAAAAAAATTTGGCATTTTCTGTTAATGATTGAAATCATAATTAGAAGCAATTGTTTACTTTATTTGGATCCAAACCAGTATCTATGACATGTAGGTATCCACTACTTTATTATACACCTCTTTCAAGACATACAAAAGCAATTACCTGCTATGAAATCCAGCACTGAGAACCATGCATGGAATCAGGTGCAACCAGGAGGCTTGGCATCCATTTCTCCTCCTGCTGCAGATGTGCCCTCAGTGCCAGGTGGGTTATTTAATCCTTCAAAGTATCACAAGCTGACCTGGCCAGTCCAAGACTTTCAGGTCTGTGATCTCTGCAGGCACCCAGAACCACCTTGACACTGAGTTGAGATGTTCTACAATGCTTTAATGTATACTGTGACCTGCTGCTGCTGCATGCACCATTTGGTTTATTATCTTATCATTTCAGAAAAATTTAAGCTAAACAAGGCAGGACAATATATACGATGTATCGGTCTTGGTGTGGGGTTTTTTATTATGACATATCTGCATTTAGGTTTTTCAAGCTGCCCAGAAAAGTTACAATTCCAGCCAAAAGGAGAGTTGAACAAGTGCAAGGAAATTGTTGTATGAAAGATATATAAGAAATCTTAACTCTAAATTTCTGTGCTTGCCTATATGTATTTTTTGATACCTCTAACCACCAAAGGACTTTTGTTTGTCAGATGTTTCTGAGAGCTACCGTATCATTAAGGATTTCCAAGTTGCAGCAGATTTCTTAACCACTGACTGTGAATTTTCTGAAATGTTCTTTTAAAGGTGGAGGGAAACACACAACTGATGCCAGAAGAAAGGTAAGAGAGATGGAAAAACTTGGTGCCAGAGTAAAATAGCACAAAGCAAGAAATTTTGATTAACTGTGAAAAAAGCCCCAAACAAACAACAAACCAAAAATACCCATGTGCTTGATTCCTCGATCAGGAGAAAAATGAGTAAAACACCCAGATTTGTTTGAGGAAAAAATACTCCTGGGTTCTATACAAGAAAGGTAAACTAAGTAAAAAGAAACAGATTCAGAAAGCCTGAAGGCAAAGGCTGCCATTGGCAGGTCTCCTTTGGGGTGGCTAGAGGAGCAAAAGGGACAGGACAAGCAGCAAACAGGGACGCAGGGATGCAGGGTGTTTGCCTGCAGGGCACTGAGGAGCTCAGGATGGCATCCTCCCCAAATGCCCAAGGGAACAGGACTAATTTTCCTTCCCCATCACATTTTCCTCACCATGTATAAGGGGAAAGCCACAAAGCAGCTAACAGTGCAAGGCCACAAGTGGAAATTCCAACATTGCATCCATCATGTCTTCTTGGAAAATGAAATTCAAAAACACTCCAGGCTTTTAGGAGGACATAATAAAATGAAAAACACTTTAAGCAGTAAGTGACTTGGTCAGTAATAGAATAAGACCATAAGAGTTTCTGAAAATTATTTGCAGTAGACTCAGGCACACAGAAATTGTAATATATGTCACTCTTTGAGTGTGAAAACTCCACATCTGTGTAATGTGATTTGTGAGGCCCACACAATATGAGAGGATGAAGGTATTTCAGTCTCTGAGATGTCCTCAGATCTGCATTTTGGCTTGCAGTGCTTGAACTACAATGCCTATTTAGAGAAAATGATAAGCACGGAGTGTATCGAATGGATGACTGTGTTAAACCTCTTCCTTTTCAGCAGGTCAGGGTTTATTTCCTGTCAAGTTTGCATTAATGACCCACTGACCTACTTTTCTGATCCACCTGGCAGAACTCTGCATCCCTGAAATCTGAGACTTTGTCTGCTTCAAAGATTTGTTTTTGTTAGGTTTTGTGACAGAAACCATTAGGAGAGTGACACTACAGATAAAAATGAAATGTGCTCTGTTCTTTGCTATTGCAAGTGTATTTTTATTTAATTGTATAATTGTATATCTATCATGATAGAATTGTCTGCTCCTTTTTTTTTTTTTTTGAATGGTCTGTGTTTTATAAGGTTTTCTTCTCTCTCCCTCATATTACAAAGAAAAATGAGCTGTGTACATTTATCCAGTGATTTCTAACCAGTGCTGCTTCTTTGCCTGCTCTAGAGCAAGAGTAAGTGAAAAGGCAGGCATAATGGATCAGTGAGGAAAAGGCATCTTCTGCCTGTCTTAAATCATCTACTTTGCAGGGAATCTTAAATTGCTAGAAATAAAAAAAAAACCTCCTTGGCAGCTCAACAACTACATATAAAACATATCATATTTTTCAGTGAATCGTAAATGTCACCATCTCAGATAACATTTATGCTTTCATAGAAATAGGAACTTAATTTTTCCCATTTATATTATTAACTTACTTTGGTGAATCAGATCACCTACATTAAAACAGAAGCAGCTGGTGACTCAGAACAATGGTACGTTTAAAGATCAAGCACAGCATTTGCAAGTACGAAGCAGTACGCAGATGGAACTGCTTCTTTGAACCACCAGATAAAGATTGATCTGTTAAAATCTTGCTAAAAACGGGCACCAAATGCTTGTTGTCAGAAGTGACTGACAGTCCTTGTCCGAAGCTGAAATGAAGTTGGGTTTGCCTATTCATTCAGTGGGTGCACAGTGACAGCGCAGGAAAGAGGGAGGGTTGCGATGGGCTGTGCTGTGACAGGCAGATTGCCATTGCTTTGCTGTCCTTTTATAAATTCTCCAGGCAAGAAGAAAAACGAACAAACCAAAAAAACCCCACCAAACACCTCTGTTATTGCAATATATTGTTAAGCATTTCAGCCTTTCTGATTTCCTCCCTCTTTCTCTGGCTTGGTATTCGTATGGTCCCTTAACACCAGTTTACTACACAAACTTGTCATGACCATATAGAAAGCCAGCCTTGTACAATATAAAAGCCAGAATTTTTATTCCACCTTGTCAGAAGGGAAGTTAAGATGGGAGTTAAAGGAAATACTAGGAAATACCAAGGCTGCACAGAAAAATGCAGATTCATTCCAGTGCTATGACCACAACCCTCTCATCTCCTCCGTGCATGTGCACTTCATTTATATAAGAGCTGGCAAACAGTGACTAGAATATGCCCACAACACTTTGTAGGCAGAAGCAGCCTTGCTTTGCCTGTGCTTTAGAGCAGCCAGACATGTGGTGTTGTGAATGAACACAAAAGTGGCCACAGCCAGCCTGGCACCAAGTATGAGCCCTTCAGCTTGCTGTGTCTCAGGATGCACTGAACAAAGCACTCACTGAACAAAACAACTCATGCAGCTCCAAGGATGATCACAGCCCTCTCAGGACTTGTTTTCTTTCTCCTACAGACATACCCCTAGTAGGGATATCCCTCATGGGGCAAAGACTGGTCTTAAAATACTCAGTTAACTCATTTCCCATATGACAAACTCAAAAAATTAATATTCAAAACACTATAAAAAGTAGATATCTACCTCAGTCCTAGAAAGTAAGGAGCTGAGAGTTGCATGTAAGATGAGCATTACTTCATTATAATTTAATTTTTGCTTGACTCATCTCCACTTTAGAATAAAGAGATGCTTCTGGTGACACTGCCAATCTTTTTCATGCAGTCATATATTTACTTTAAAGAAAAAGAGCTCAGAGACTGACACAAATGCTTTGAAAATATGAGCTGCAAGTCTAACTCACACAAAAATATATGTGTGAATGATGATAGCAAATCCTGCATGCCAGCAGAAGACAGGGTGATGGTAGTACTTCATAATTATACCTAAGTGAAAGGTTCTCTGCTAGTTTAGGAGTTGTGGTATCTAATCTGCATTTTCATGAATTAGTGGTTTTCACCACTTGACAAAAACATCTTGATATATTAATGAAAGCAATGTAAAGCATATGTCACTCTCAGATTCCAATCGGGAAAGAAGTGATTATATTTCTAACCATGTATATCCCAACCATTCCAGCTACATGCATATTCCATTTCATCCTAGCATCCCTTACTCATGAAAGCAAAATGAATCAGAGGGTAGACTGTACAGCTATTTGATTCAGTCCCTGCAGATTGCATCGATTTTTGTAACACAATAAACATTCTTTTCAGCAGTATGTTTTGCTCAAAAGATGTTTATATTGCACTTATTAGACTTCAGAGTTGTTGAGTTCAGAGCTATCTTTTAAGGCAAGTCTGTAGGGGTTTATTTTTATGTTTCTGATTTTAAAGGCTGTCTTGACATGTGGCTGATTTAAGTCTCTTTTTAGGATGCTAATGTTGAATAAAACAATTTTACAGGTGTCCCTGGATTCAACCATGGCTATTCCAGAAACCCCTAAATCTCTAGAGTGCCCACTAGTGACATTAGAAACATGGAGACACAAATGATGGCCCTATTTATTTATTTATTATTTATTTGTTTGTTTATTTAACTCTGGAGCATTGGAATCTGTGACCCAAGGAGATATGGAATTGTTGAATGCTTGTGAGCTGACCCAGTTTGAGTATTTATCTGTATTCAAGTGTCCTCTGGCTTTAAGGAAACGTAGTCTAATAAAAATTTCAGGCATCTGAGCTTCTTTTCACAATTTCTATTTGTTACATCCATTTCAGTCTTCACTTCTTGCCTTCTTGATCTTTGGGGTCAGCCTACATTGAGCTAAATCCTCAAATAAACACATCCACATCCACATTCATAGATGTTCCTTCATAAAAAAAAAGTAGCACATTCAAAGTTTGCACTTGGTTTAATGCTCTTTGAGTCACAGAATATGATATTTGTAAAGAAATAAATATTTCCTTTCCATCCTGCACTCACTCCTCTGAGGGGCCAGTGCCCTCCTTTCACAACCCTCGAGTGGAAATGGGAGCACTCGTAGAATCATAGAACATCCTGAGTTGGAAGGAACCCACAAGGGTCATCAATGCCCAACTCCTGCACAGAGCCGCCCCGAGATGTGTCTGAGAGCATTGTCCAAACACTTCTCCAACTCTGTCAAACTTGGAGCTGTGAACACTTCCCTGGGGAGCCTGTTCCAGTGCCTGACCACCCTCTGGGTGAAAAACCTTTTCCTAACATCCAACTAAACCTCCCCTGACACAGCTTCAGGCCATTCCTTTGGGTCCTGTCACTGGTCACCACAGAGAAGAGATCAGTGCCTGCCCCTCCACTTCTCCCCTTCACCACTCAGGACTGCAGTGAGGTCTCCCCTCAGTCTCCTCTTCTCCAGGCTGAACAAACTGACCTCAGTCACTCCTCATGCAGCTTCCCCTCAAGGCTCTTCACCATCTCCACAGCCTTCCTTTGACATTCTTAATAGCCTTAATATCCTTATGTTGTGCCACCCCGAAGTGCCCCCAGCACTGGAGGTGAGGCTGCCCCAGCTCAGAGCAGAGCAGGACAATCCCCTCCCTTGCCCAACTGTGATGCTGTCCCTGATGGCCCCAGGCCCTGTTGGCCCTCCTGGCTGCCAGGGCACTGCTGGCTCAGATTCAACTTGCCACTGACCAGGACCCCCAGGTTCCTTTCCACAGTGCTGCTCTCCAGCCTCTTGCTCCCCAGCCTGGCTGTGTATCCAGGGCTGCCCCATCCCAGGAGCAGATCCAGCGCTTGTCACTGCTAAATTTCATGTGGCTGGGATTGCCCAGCCCTCGAATTTGTGGAGGTCTCTCTGCAGGGCCTCTCTGCCCTGGAGGGAGTGGACAGCTCCACCCAATTTAGCATCACAGGAAAGCTTACTTAGTATCCCTTTCTGCGTCTGGGTAATTTATGAAGATGTTGAAGAGAACTGGGCTGAAGGTGGAACCCCACTTAACCAGTCAGCAGCCTGATGTAGCACCATTTATTACAACCCTTTGCATCTGACCCACGAGCCAGCATGTCACATCCTGGCTTGGCATTTTGCAAAAGCAAGCCCCTGGGCCTCTCTTATCCATGCCTTTTCTTTCACATATTAAGTCAAAGAGCTATCTATAATTTTTGTCACTTTCATTTCCAGTATGTCACTATGGATTATGAAATGTAAGCCACTGTCCGCCCATTTAATGGAGCACATCACTGCGGATAATCTCCCTGGAATGCAAATCAGTTTACTGTTACCTGGTTACTGCTGGTACATGCACAAAATGGAGAGGAGATGGCTCTAGCAGGCTTGTAGCTTTAATATATAGTGTTGAGTACCCATCAGACTCCTCTTATTTTAATAGCTGTGCTCAGAACAACACAGAGGTGTGATGCATTCATCTGCATGCATGGGATTATGTCCATCTGTATTTAGAACATCATGATGACAAGAATTATTCCCACAAGCTTGGTTTAAATGGAAATTGCCTATCACATCCTTTTTTCTTCCAGAGAAACAACTCGTGCTCTTTCCAGAAGGCAGCTGAGCAGACTGCCTGAAGGGCAGGAGAGGGCATCATGTGACCCAGCTGGTCAACCTGGGTCACACACCTCCATTCCTAGCATGGCATCCACCTCCAACAATCTGAAGGAACTCATGACAAACAACTCTGTAAGCATGGCATAGACCCTCTCATCCCTGCATTTCATATCCAAATTGGAGAAAAACATTGCAGAAAAGAGCAAGATCCAAATCAAGCCTCAGTAGCAGCTCTGGGAACAGAAGGTGTGGGACTGAGGAGAGCATTTGGTGCCGCTCACTTGTCTGACAATGCTGATGCCACTGTAGCTTTAAGTCAATTGTCACTGAAGGATCCAACATCTTTTAAATCAGATGTTCTCCAATACAGTTCGAGAAAAGCTCTGCCCTTGAACTGGAGGCATTACAATATTGATGCAGGCTTGCCTTGCTTTTGTCCCCACAAAATGCTGAACACAGAGATATGAGTATTCAGGTTCCACAGTAAAGGCTTGTGAAAAAGCACATGTGCACATGCATACATAAATACAACACATTAGTGGCCACAAAAAGATACTGAACCTCTTAATGGACATGTCAAAAACTAAATCCTTTGTATTCAAAAAAGCTGGTGGTGTTTTAATGGCAGTGTTCAATATACTCTCTACACATACCAATGTAGAGAAGTGTTTGCTGCCAGAAACAAGGGCATCTTCAAGGAACAAGTGGACTATGTGCTGTTTGTTGTATGTTTTAGCACAGAACCCAATGGGCCCCACAGGAATGACCAGCACTGGCAGATGTGCCCAACTTGTATCTGAGAGAGCACAGTGACAACCATGCTACTGACCCCTAATGACACTAAGAAAAGCCCCTGAAGACATTAATCAAAACTCTGATTCTTGCAGGATGCTGCTTCTTCAGCAGGTTGTATATTCACCACATCAAAGTTTTGTATGTGTCATGTGTTATGTTGCATTCCTAGATGTAGTCCTCAGAGCCATTCAGGGGGAGAAATCCCTATTGCTAAGGGAGTCCCAGGCAGAGGATGAGGAGAGGGAACAGAACAAGGCTGTGAAGGCAACTAGTTTTCCTTCTTTGTTTTGGGGAGAATTCAAGAGCTATCTCACAATGAAACATAATTTTTCCTGATCTCTGCATAGCAGTGTCCTGAACAGCTGATTTAATTAATGGTCGTTTAACAAATTGAGGGATGGGTGGTTTAACCAGTACCTAACAAGATCTCTGATTATTTAGCAACATTTAAAAAATATTAAGTCCTCTGTTAATTATTGATCATTACTTTTTATTATAAGCCTTTATCTCATGCCACTGATCAGTGACTGATTAGTGGAACTTTATCTTCAAGTGGGAAAATACTTTGCTTATCCCAAGTCTTCAAATTTCCTCTTTTTCTGCCAACAAAATCACACTACAATAGTTCTGATTTTACTGCCAACATGAAAGAATTCAGAGACTTTTTTTAATTACACAAGACAACTCATTCAAGTCACCTTTTGAGTCCACAGAGGATCTTTTACATTATCTGTTGGCATGGACATTTTTCCTACAATTCTATCTAAAGGTTGTGCATATTGCATTCAGATTCCCTTCCTTGAAATGCATTAAGTTAAAATCTCAACATCTTATTGTGTAAATCCTTCTGACACAGTTTTCACATTTCTGTAGGAGATGAGAACTGATCAGTGCAAAGTAGGTCAAGAACTCCTAAGAGACACAGTGACTGCTTTTGATTTTTCTACCTTGAAGTTCAAAAAGCATGAATAAGTTCGTTGAAAGAGGAATAAAAGAGTTATTTAAGGAAATAAGGATTCCACTTTACATGTAGTGACCAGAGAACTGAAAAAGAGGAGCAGGTCTTGAACAAGGTGGTGTGTACATGCACATGCATGTGCCTGTATGTACTTTCCAAATACTGTTTTGAGACATCGCTACCATTAATTGAGGATGAACTTTCCCTAGCATTAAAATTGCTCTTTTAATAATCAGTTTGATGAGAAGTTTCATTTTATATGCTACATCTATACACTATGCTTCATATCAACCTCAGTTGAGCAACTACATCTTCAAACAATTTACTAGAGCTAAGGACTACACAGACTGGAATTTAGAAAAGATAGCAGCTACTCTCTCCTTCAGCTTCTGTATGCTGAAGTAACTAGTCTTTCAGCATGGGAACTATATATAGGAACTGTAGCAACTGTACTCAATTATACACTTGGCTTTAGGACCATGCATTGGTCCCTAATCCTCTATTGTTTGCAGCACAGACATTGCTTACAGGTTTATGGTGTAGAGCAATAGAAATGGTAAAGAGAGTGATGATACACACTAGTGAGGAGTTACAGGACTGGGACTTAGATATCTGTGAGAGAACTATATCCATGAAGAAGAATGACATTTTTCGCTGTTCTTCTGTTCAAGGGACAAACTAACTGGGGAAGTTTCAGGGGCATCAGTCTCAGCTGCCACATGAACATGTGCCAAATCAGGTAATGAGGAAAGAGCTGCACCACCTCAGGGCCCTCCTGGCCACATTGTGGCTGCCTCTGACCCTGGTGAACTGACATTTAGGAGAGAAATCAGAGGAAGGTTGATATGACAAATGGAGACAAATACCAAGAAATGATGGAGAGCTTATCCCAGAAACACTAGAGTGGTCAATTTAAAACCAGTTACTTGGATAAATTCCCCTTTCAAGTTATGAAAGATGTTTGATTAAAACTGTGTAGGTGGCTAAATTCTGTTCTGTACAGCTCTATCACTATTAGAGATATATTCTTTGTGTCATACTAGAGAGAGGGCAAAAAACCTGTCTTCTGAATTAGAGATAACATGAGTAAAAATTGAGAGTAAGTGGCTCCAATTTATCTTGAATTTCTTTACTTTATATATTTTCGTTAAGCACTGCATATTACTGCCATTTGAAAATAGGTTTTTTCATGCTCCACACCACTGACAAGATGTGCTTTAACATTCCAATGAGCTCTTGCTCATTCATGGTTCCAGTGGTCCACTCAAAAAACAGTCATAGGAGATGGTCTGTCCCTCCCTCCCTCTGTCCCACAGTGGTGGTGTCTGTCTCCCAGAAAATCCTGGATGTGCCTCAGGAAATCCCTCTTGTCCTCTTGCTGTGTGCTGTGAGTGTCCATGCACTGCCGTGCAGGTAGGGTATGTTTTGCTCTACAGCTTTCTCAAGACAGAGGAATATTAGAGAAAGGATTCTCTGAGATATAGGATTGCTTTGCTTTAATAAAACTTCACCTATGAGCCATACTTGGACCTGTTGGAGCACCCAGCTCTCCCTGAGAGGCAAATAGGCTTTCTCTAGTGACCCAAGTGCATAACCTGTCTCATAACACCAGTGGCCCTGGCATGAACAGGCATTACTTGTCAAACATAAGCACATAAAGCTGTTGACAAACACAAAGGCACAAAGAGTATTTTTAGAGGCTTCTAAGCCTTGAAATCGTTGAATAATGATAGGAATTAAGAGCAATGTTGCAATAGCTGTGTTTGTCAGAGATAAATGTAAGTCATCATTAATAGTGAGGTAATATTTCTTCCTCCTAGATTGGCTGATGTAGCTGGGGGGGGTGGGGGGCGGAAATTAGCCTAGATGAGCCCCAGGGAATAGAAGCCCTTCTTCTGGTTGCCAGGTTGTGAATCAGACCTTGATCACAGCCCAACAACTAGTCTACTCTTTTCTAACTGAATCAGTGAATGTAAGGAGAGATGCTACTTCTGCTAACAACCCTCATCTAGCTAAAGTGGAGAAATCAGATTTGCAGCTCTGGGATAGGTTGTTTGTGAATAGCTCTGATTCTTTTTCCTGCTGTGCAGTGACCTCAGCCAACATGAAGTGCATAGCTCTCACTCACTAACCTGTGAGTATAATTGGTATTCTGTAAAAGTCCTCACAATGCCTTTTAGTTAAAGCAAATGTCAGAAAACACAAACTCCTATTTTCTTTGTGAAAATTCCTCCAAAGAAAAGAAAATTGCAAGAACCCCAACCACACAAATGCTACCTCTTAGCACAAGCTGCACATCCAAGCACTTAATCTGGACTTTTGAAAGAAGGGCTATGCAATACAAGTTTCAAGATGTTTACTTTCCTAAGTCTCTTTCTGGCCAAGAAGAATTACTTAATTCACAGGGTGGTCCAAGCTTTGTTTTGTGTTCCTGGAACCCAGATGCCCATTTGGAGACTCCCCTCACAAGCCATGTGGACACAGCACCTCCCTGAGCCAAGGGTTTGGCTGCACTTAAGTGCAGTAGAAAATGAGGAACCACTGGACTTCCCCCAGGGTGCAAACAGCTGCTCCCCATCACCTCCCATCCCACCACACAGTCACGGCAGAGGCACAAATAAGACAGATGGAGTCAGCCCACTGGCTGGATTTGGCCTCCAGCTGGAGCTGTCTGACTGCATAGCTTGGAGCTAGTTAAGCTAAGAATTGATTTCTCAGGGGCACTTTTTTTTTCTCTAATGATATTAATATAATCTGTGAAAAGCATGACAGTTTTGCACTGATGGCTACTGTATCTTACCTAACCTCATATTCCTGCAAGCAGGGTGTTGAAGCCTGAAGTGGCTACCGAAGGCTCCCTGTATAGCTGATGCAGGGAAATGGGCATCTCCACGGGGTCAGTGGTCTAATCTGTCTTTGACATCTCTTCTTCTGTTTTTCCTACAAAGGGAGTAAAATCTGTCTGGCTCAAGCTTGAACACTTTAGCCCTTGGATACCAAACTTAAGGAAGATGAATCTCCCACTCATTAAGGCAGATTACCAAATTAACTAGAATGTCTCACTAGCCCCTTTCTCCAAAAGCTACCCTCTCAGAAAGCTGGTAAATAAGTAAGATCCTCACTCCAAAAATCCTTCTGCCCTATATGTGCAAAAGTAAAGATTACGGTCTCTGGAGTATGGTGAGTTTCTGGCCTGTTTCTGGGACAGCCTATTTTCCTGTACTCAAGAGCTTTCCTTTTATAAGAAAGGGTAGCAAGCCCCCACCAGATTTTCCTTTTCCATCCCCTTTAAATAAGGAAGCAGCACCTTTAGTGTGCATGGGGATCCCTATGGCCCATGTCCCCCTTGGTGGTTGTCCATCACTTGCCAAGTGATGCAGTGCACCCTAGCTGAGGGGCCCACTCCACCCAAGTCTTGTCATAGACTCTCCAAAACACAGCCCTGCTTCCCTCACCTGAGAGCTTCTTTCCAGAAATTTCAGTGGAAAAAAATGGAGAGAAACCCTGCTCACTTCTATTTCTCCCTCGTTGACAAGAGAGCTTTCAGATGGTGGACAGGTATTGAATTTCTGTGTGCCTTAGCCATGTGCAGAGCACAGCAAGGTTAATAGATTTTACAGCCAGAGGGAGTACTCTGATCACCTCATCCAACCACCGGCATGACACAGGCCAGAGGCAGGAGCTGTAATTACACCAAGTTTCCAGTAGAAATGAAAGAACACAGTCTGGACCTAATTGTCCTGCCAATCACATCATCCCACGAGTCCCCAGATTCTTTGACCCTCAGTAATTTTGCTGAGGAGAGTTTATAAACACAAGGTGTCTCAACATGCAGCTTGCATTGCTTGTGAAAGAAAACTGACGTGTTCAGCTTCAGAAGAGGAAGAGAAGAAATCCACACGTATCTTCCTGCAAGGGGAGTATTTCATTTGCTTTTTACATTATTTCTCCACACAAGGCTAAAAATGCAAAAGGTAGGTGTAGCTTTCTCCTTCCCTGACAGTTCTTTACAGCTGTTTGCAGCTGTACTACACTCTATCCATCCGAGCGAGGCTGAAGGGCGTTGCTTCTCCTGCCTGGCTGCAAGACAATTAATAGTGGCTGTTGGCCCCTTGACCTCTTGTCTGGTGATGCATTTCCAAATGCATTTCTACACAGTTCCAGGACACAAATACCCTCTAAGACAAACTCAGAAGACCTACTTTGAAAAGTATCTAGAGGATGAGGAAACTGTTACCAGACAGATTTATTGCTGAGTTTTCCTTCTGTTCAGGTACAATAAAATGCCATTCTAGTTTAAGGAAACTTGGACCAGGGAGTGTTTAGACACGACTGCAATTATTCCTTGGAGCTGGCCTCCTGTAAGCTTCTGCATTAATGAGGGATCATCTCTATTTGCACCAGTTCACCAGCAGCACGACCAGCAAGCAATTAAATTCTAACAAGCACAAGGCTTGCAAGAAGACTCTCCCTGCACACAGACAAAGGTTGCTTGGGCTTGAAACCAAGCAGGAGGAATGTAACTCTCCTTTTCTCACCCAGCCAGCCCCTAATAGATATGGATTTTCTTTTGCAGTTAATACAGTGGCATGCCCTTATCAATTGCTATGTCATCAAGTCCTATGGAATGTGTAAATTCTCCCTCTCCTGGAGTGTAATCCTATTTGGCAGAGCATTACAAGGGCTGTACCAAGAGTGATTGAGAGGTCGCAGCAGAGAAGTAGGAGAGGACTTTTGCCAGGGTGTTTTCAGCTGCAGGGTCCAACTTGGCAATCTTCTTATAATCTCTTTCCATTTCCATCCTCTGACATTCCAGCTCAGTGCTTAGCCACCATTTACAGCAGGTGTAACTCTCCTTTCTGGATTGCTCCAATAATACTCTCCAAACCACCTTTGGCAGTGCCAGGCTCCCTGAAGAAGACAGGAAATCTGTATTCCTCATTTGGATGATCTGGAAAGAGGTGAGCTTTCTGGAGAGCAATACTGCTCCAAGTGCCCCTGGGTACGCCAGTGGCCCAGAGATGCCAAGTGCAGTCCAGTACTGAAACATACAAACTCTCCCCTTTATGTGCTGTTGTTTCTGTGTTACCTTTTAATGTTTTAATATATATTTTTATATGTTTTTGATATGCCTAGTAAATCTTGAAAGTATGATTTTTAACGTTTCTAAGAAATAGAAAAACATTAATAAAGAATTTATTATTTTCTTTTTTAAAAAAGAAACTTTGCCACTTTACCAGTAGCTGAATTTCCAGGTGAATTACTTTCCTATAAGATGTCATATTAATAATAATGCCTGTAACTCCCAAAGTCATCTGTTCCTTTCCTTTGTCCAAGAGGAACAGTTACTTAATCTGGTTTTAAGGACTCTGTGGCATGTCTCCCCAGATGATCCTGTCCAGTGCTTCATTTTCCATCCTGTTAAAAAGCTTTTACATAATGCCTAACTTAAGTTATTCTTGCTGCAATATGAACCCATTATTTCTTTTGGTTTTCACAAGGGAGAAGAAATTTTTCCTCTTCTCTCAGCAGCAGTCTTTTGCATATTTGAGGAATATTATCATTCTCCCTTCCCCCATCCTTAATCTTCTTTCCTTTCAGAACAGCAACCCAAATGGAGTAATTCTTTCTAGTAGGTCATGATTTCAAGTCCTCTGATCCTTCCTGCAGCTCCCTTCTGGATTCACTCCAGCTAGGCTGTATCTCTCCGGGATGCAGTGCCCAGTACTACACAAAGTACTCCAGCTGAGACATTATCTCTGCTGAGTAAAACAGACAAGATGGTGTATGAGTTTTCTGTGCTACATTTAGTAATTTCCAGATAATCTACTTTTCCACAAAGTAGAAAACTTCTTTTCAACCACTACTTTTCAACTATCCCTTTGATCCTGATCCAAGCAGACTTTCTTACTAAAAAACTGGGAGAGAGAGAAATTAGTAGAAATCAAAACTTACTACTTTAGTGTCTAGGAAAAGAAAACATTCAAAATCGTGTGCATGGTGCACTAGATACTCTTCCATAAACAAATATTTGCTGAAATGTACCGGCAGAACAGGTTCAGGAAATTAAAATAAGGAGGTTTAGCCACTAGTGAGGAATGAGGTCTTGTGTTTTCCCAGTGATCTTTGGCAGAGAGCAACCCTTAGTCTCAGTTTTCATGGTTCCCAAAGTCACCACTGTTTTGGAGAACCCTGGGATATAGAACACAATATCAAACTAAGCAGCACATCCAAGGTGCCTTCTGTTTCAAAAGACTAGCTTAGAGTCTAGCTTTTCTTCCCTTATACTTGTATGTTTCTATTGACCCTCAACAACAATAAGAGTTGGCACATCCAAAGCTCAAAACAGTGCCATTTCAATAGGGATGAGGTTTTAGCAGAGACCCTTGCACAGCAGCACAGGAAGGTGTAAATGGGTTAACTATTTCCCATTTTCAGATTACCCTGAAGAATTCCCACCTGACTTGCAGTCAGCTTCTTCCTTGTTCCCGTGAGGGGCCAGCACCATGAGTTCCTGCTTCACCTTTCACCAGTGTCTAGGGATTTTCCAAGCTCCTTTTCACCCCAGAGACTTTTCCAGCTTCCAGCTGCTTACTTTATCTCTTTTTCCTCAGGGAAGTCCTGACTCTGAGTCTTAACAGGTGTTTTTCTTCCTTACATGGGGTACCACTTGTAAATGAGTTAACTGTACCACCTAATTAGTGGTTTGTTTTAATTTTTTTCTGTTTTCACTCAGAGTCAGGATTAAAAACATGAAGTTGACAAATTTTTCATGTTCGGACTTGGTTGTTTATTAAATCTTATCTAAAGTACAGAGAGTTCTGCAATACTTTTAGCTACGAGCTAAAAGCGAGCAACATGGAGCTGAATCTAGTTGGTTACAAGGTCTTTTAAAGCTAAACAGTCCAATAAAGAGTTAATACTTATATTATTTTTTTTTGATCCAATAACCAAATACTTGTGACCTGCAGTGCAGCACTATCTAACCAAAAACTATTACCTAAAATCATGAAGAAGAAGGAAGAAGAAGATAGAAAGAGAAAATGCCTAAGAATTTCTGTTTTGTCCCATACCTATACTATATTCTAAAAACTCCAAATTCCAAACTCTTCACCATGTGAAATTACACACTTCTGTTTTAACTACACATCCGTGACTCTAACTCCATCACTAAAATTTGGAAGCCTTCTCCAAGGCCTCAAGTCAAAAGCAGTGTTCTCTCTCCTGGGGGTCTGTGTCAGAAGGCACATAAAGTTCAAAACTCCCAGGCTTCTGGGCTCCAGTAGGAGGATGTTTCAGCTATGGTAAAATGAGGATGAAGTTCACCCCACTTGCCCAGTGCTCCAGGGCCCTCACATAAAGGCTGCATAACACCACTCTCCTTTCCTGTGGAGACAACACTGGCATGGTGTCAGTGGTGCTACTCACCCTGCTGATACAGGCAGAGCTGCTGAGCCCAAACCCACGTCTGCCCCACCATTCCCTGCCTCCAGCCTGGGCTGCTGGCACCCACAGCCAGATACAGGTTTCTGCCAGCAGCCTCCTGACATGGTCAGCCCAGAGCCTGGAGCCCTGTGTGTCCCTCTGCAGTTTGTGAATGTCACCTTTTAGCAGAGATTATTAGCAGGCTTTGTCTGACTGACAAGCACTTGTGTTTCGCCTCAAATCTTCGAAGGCAGCGGGCAAGGGGGCAAAGAGCACTAATAGAATTCTTCAATGTCATTTTAATAGGATCACTGCTTTGTGCTAGCTATTTTTTCCCCTCTTTATCTTTTTCTGTCCTCTGCAAGGCTCTGTGTTAATGCCCTCTGGTGATACTGAATTCTTTCCAAGTTTCTCAAAAAAAAAAAGTCCCACCAGCATTAATTATTGTTCCAGGAGGATATCTTCTCTTAAAGATGCAAGGTTTCTCTGAAGCCATCTGTCTGGATTTTCTTCCCTTGGGACAGAGAGAACAGTGAGCAACTCAGTATTTCCAAAAGGAAATCGCAGCTCATGTGGATAATACAAATGACCCAGTTGCCCTGGGAAGGGAAGTGCCGTCTCGTGTGTGGTGTGTTCCATATGCTATCCATCCACCTTCCTCAGTTAATGAGGCTCAGACTTCTTCATGCTGGTCAAGATAAATATAAAGCTCCCTAACCCTGAAATCACCATAGTGAGGTTGCCATGGCAAAAAAAAAAAAAAAAAAAAAAAAAAAACAAACACAAAAAATATTTTAAAAAANAAATCAGTCCATCACAGATTATTCTAAAACCTGATACAAAGAGAGACACAGAAAGACACTAACAGTACATTGAGACAAGGAAACATGCCTGTGATGTTCTCCAAATTACCATGATATTGGTACATCCTGTTCTGTTAATTTTTCTAGCACTAGGATTCTGCCTTACGGGAAGACGTTCTGAGAGCAAGACTGGGATATTGAAGCTTCCTAAACATCTAACCCAAGTATTGATGTTGAGATATGATAGAAGCAGAAATCCTGCTCCACACTACTTGTATTAATGTTTTGCGAACTGACCTGCAAAAAAAAAGAACATCTCATCCAAAATTTAGATCCAAACTTCACATTTCAGTTCTACTGTTGATAACCAGGCAGCTTAATTACCTCCCAGAGTGATTATGAGGCTGGGTTATTTAAGGTTTGAAAAGCTCTATGGAGGTTCTAATAACTGAATGTCAATCACATACAGGAACAGAGATGTATGGGGTGCTCTGCCCGTGGGCACAGGCCATAGGCTTGTATGACTACAGCACACACCCAAACCCAGAAATTTCCTGACCCAGTGTGGGCACCTATGCCACGCATATGCCCTTGAAGTGCCCTTCTACTCCACCTGAGCAGCATAAATTGTGGATTGTGCCTAGTGCAGGTTAGAAAACTAAGCCTAGAAACCTAAACTGCAGAATCCCACTGGGGCAGGGATCTGAAGGAGAAGTGGACAGTCCATTTCAAGGAACCTCAGCTACACCTTGGTAAAGTGGGTTTTTTTTTATTCTGCTCTGAGTGACTATCCCCAATCCAAGCAATAAACAAACAACCAAGACACAGAACCCCGACATCTCACAGAACAATACTCACAGAACAATACTCACAGAACAATCTCACAGAACAGCTCTGCAAAGCACAGCATTAGATCCCAAGACTTGAGAGACCATACATCCTCTCTTGACTCTAAGATATGATGTCTACCTTGTCACTCACTATTAATGGAATGATGTGTGCTCCAGCAGTTCTAGTAGGGTTCTTTTTGGCCATTTCTTAGTGTGTCCAGCCAGAGTCCAGCTCTTATTTCTAAACTGTCCAGGTTTTATTTCTTCCCTCATCATCATACTCAATGGGTCTTTTTCCATAAAAAATGGTGTTTGACTTCATCTGTAAACAAAGTTTCAAAGCAATACTGTTAGGAAAAAATGTGTCATCAGAAAGATCAGAGGAAAGTGAACCCATGAAGAGAAGCTGAATCACCACCTGTAGCAGAGAGCTGGGACAAAAATGTTATAAGAGGTATCACATCAGGGCTAAAATCACTCCTGGTCTGCTTGTGAGGGATAGGTGCAGTATCATTACAGAACAGCCTGGAAAATTATTCCAGACCCGAGCCTTTCAGCTCTGTTCTCTGAACCATTTCTCAGGGTGATAAGCTGTTTCAGCTTAAGGCCAAGGAGCCTTTCCCAGGAAAGATAAATTGGTCAAAACACAAAGGAATTAATAATAAAGATAAAGACACCTGTTTACTATTAACAAACCCTGGGAATAGAGTGTCTTCTCTCTAGACCAATTATCTTTACTCTGCTCTCGTTGTTGCAAGTCGTGTTCTTTAAACAGTAAGTTTTTAAATAAACTTCATCTTCTCTCCCATCCTGAGAATGACCGTGTGACTGTGTCTCCTTACTCCGCCGCACCTAAGGGGTTAACACCCTAACACTGCAGTCACAGATAGGCACTGAAAAGATCCTCAAACGATTATGCACTGCTGTTTGTGCAGATGGAGGGTGCTTAACTCTCAATTACTGAGCCATGCACAGGACTGCACTTTGATGTGCCCTCACCAAGCCTAGAAATTATTTTTTGCTGGAGGAGATGGCAGATTCTGCTGCTGTCCTGAAAAGTCCTTTCCTGTGCCTCTCTACAGCTCCCCCAGGAGCAGAGCTGCAGTGGGATAGGCAGCGGTGGCTGCTTGTGTGGCAGCATCCTGGCAGGTGGCTCAGCTATCAGGAGGCTGAGAGATGCTGCCGCTCCACAGTAGTGCCTGCTGAGGGGGCTGATGTCCTCAGGGACCAGGAAGGTGTTCTCATGCCTCCTGCCAGGGTGTCTCTCCACCGGGGTGGCAGCCACCCATCTCGATTGGTACCTGCAATGACAAGCCAGGGACTCTTCTGAGTCTGATCAGAAAATCAAAGATCTCTGAAGGGACTCTCACATTTATGCCTTATCAATTTGGATGGCTATTTATGAATATTCTTTACAATCAAAACCATTATGCAATATAACTCTTTTTTTGTTTGTTTGTTTTTAAGTTTCTGGGTCTTTCTTAACACCACTAGCCCTCATATTCTTAACTCAAGATGGTTTTCTCAGTCTAGAGGTAGCCACTCCTGGTCCATGGTCCATGGCTCTCTACTCTGTAAATCATGTGAGTCCTAATGCATGATCCATGTAGCTCGTGCAGTGAAAGTAATCTATTAATGCAGGTGTTTCTCCAGAGGAGTGTAGATGATTCTAGAGAAAGGGATGGAAATGATCTCACGTCTGACAGCAACAGCGACAAGGAACTTGCAGTCCTGTGAAGACTTTCATGTCTCATACATTGGGATGTGCCTGCCTTGCTACAGACAGGTTAAGCTCATGCCTCAGTCTTCTGGATTTGGATCCAGGTTCCTTCTGGAGGCTGATTAGATGTGATGTTTTTGTGGACAAGACATCTGGATCTGTGGTGATGGATGAATCAGAAATGTTTACAGTCAGCTATTGTGACCAACATGGTGCGGATTGAGTCTTACCAAAGAACAGTCTAGACACTAGGTTTAATTGTACTAATAGTCAGGTCAGAATGCAGAAAAAACAAGCTGCTACCAAGTGCATTCACTGGAGCTGTTAGAAATCTGTGAGACAAGTTTACACATGCCTGCAGTGAGACACATTTGAACATACAAACAGCGTGCATATCTCACTCCCTGTATTCACAGAGTAGAACTGAACACCTCAAGTGCTGCCATTGGTATTTTACTGAAGCCAGACTATGTCTCAAAGTACACATGCAGACTGTAATAAGGAAGGAAGGAAGGAAGGGTCCTTTTCGTGGAGAACACTGCCATCTTGTGCACAATTGCATTTACTTAGTGCCCAGCATGCTTGTGAGAGATGATACTGCAGAACTTGCTCATCCTTCTTGTCTCTCATGAAAACTCCAGCAGAATTCAAGCCCTTGACTGGAGAAGCATCCTTAAACAGCAGTCCTCAAGCAATGATAAGCTTTGAACTGCTTTCTGGGCAGCACATTTTACCTTTTTGTCTGCCCAGGACATTCATTAAATATATTTAATGGAGAAAGCCATCTGTATCACAATGAAATTAATAAAATGGAAAACCAGGACTGACAAAATTCTACAGAAGCTTTTGTTCTGTAGCAAGTGGAATAGCAGCATTTATTCACAGACTATCTGCATATGCTGGAAGCTATGCAGACTCACAGTAAGTACAGCAACAGTAGAGAACTCTTGTGCAGGAAAACCTGGCACAGTTGGACAAGTACACAAACCAACAACTACTCTAGTTTAGCAACTGTCCTCACACAGTGCTTCATAGCTCACTGCAGATATAAATTACAGAAAAACTTGAAATACTAATATATGGTCAGTAAACAGGAACATAAATTCTCCCAATAAGGAATACGAGACCCAGAGAAGCTATGCTGTTTATGTAAGGAAGAGCTGCCACAGCTGTAGCAGGAGAAGCCAATCCCATTTTCATGCCTCTTCCATTAGTGTGTCCTCCCTAAAACATAGAGCAATGTATACCACAAGAGTCCTTCTGCAGAGGTATGTGACAGAACACGCCCCTCATCATTCTCAGGATTTCCACACTATGTTGTCATCCATACTCTTTTACATCTCCTTCCTGTGGGAAGGTCTGCTCCAGGTAAGTTTTTGTCTCCCTGCCAGCAAAGCTGGAGGGTGAGCCAGTGACTCCAAGCACTACCTGGATCCTGGTGGACCTGAGCATCCCACCAGGTGCTTGCTCTCAGCTAGAGTCCCATCCTCCCTCACTCTGGTTTGTATATGCTCCCCTTTTGATGGGGTAATGGAGTGAAATGCACCAATCTTGGATGGGGACAGTGCAACTCCTCTGTCACTGCATGGGGGTGCCCCATTCCAAGGGTCCTTTGTACCAGGGAAAACTGCTTGGGCCTTTTGAGGGGACCTCTATGGAGGAAAGTTGAGTCTGCAAAAACTCTCACTTTCCTCCTGCCTGTATCCAGCTGAGCACCTGGACCTCCAGAGCACTATCTGCATTTCAGAACAAGATGCATGATGCACAACCCAGGATCCGGTTTCTTGGATAACTCTGTAAGGAAATACCACGTGTTTTACACAGATTTGAGTGACAGTTACAGCTGGTGTGGCTTTGATGATAAAGATTTTCCTCCGACTGAAGCCCAGAGTGACAGAAGCATACTGGTATTTTAGCTGGGAGGATGTCCATGTGCTCACATTTTCCTACCACCAGAAGAGGAGGACGACAGGGGTTTGTGTGTTTTGCAGAAGGACCACAAAGCCCTTGGTCAGCATTTTGTCACCAGGAGACAAGAGGTTTTAAAGCCTGAAGTGCCAGCTACTCATCAGTAAAAGGACAAAGAGATGTTTTTTTTCTCCTTCTCCCTTTTCTAGCTGCATTCAATATGGAACTGCTACCAATAAAGCAGTGATGAGATTGCTACTCAACTGCATTTAAAATGAAAGATATATTTATAATTTTTGGCTGTTTTATAATTTATCACTTTTATAATACAACACAAATGCATAGGGCAGCAGCTAATTTTGAAAATGACAGTGTAGTAGTGTTTTTAAACTGAAAATGCCATCATTGGCATCATAATGTAGAGAGAAAGCCTGTATTACCCACTGAGCTGGATCTGTAACATGTGCCAGATGCCACAATGCAGCTAGTGCTTACTGTGTCTTGTAAAACTGTATATAAACACTGCCTTTCACCTGAAAGATTCATAGCTTTTCCTGAGCTTATGCTAAAGACAGCTTATTAGCAGGCAAATAATACAGCAACATCTTTGAATTGCACATGATTATTTTTTTACCAATCAATTTTACTTATTGAAAACCTGCCTGATTTCTGCTCTTAGTGGTGCTCACTTGCTCACCTCCCAACATCTCTCTGTGGATCAGAGCATGCATCTTTACCTTTTTTATTCCTATACACTGAAGAAAGAAAAGAAGTTTTCATGGGTCTGAATGAAATTTCCTCTGTGATTTAATGCTGCCATCCACTCTGCTATCCTGCACAGTTGGCAGCTACATACACAAAGTCCCTCTTTTTAGAACCGTGCTCCTCTCAGTCTATCCCAACACCAAGTATTCCTGAATCTTCATTGTAATGCAATCTTTAACATTTTTCTTTATTACCTTCTTCACCTTTACCTTTCTTCTCTAGCAATGGTTAGACTCTTTTAAGCTTCCCATCTGAGCTCCCTTTATCCTGTCTGTGCCTCTTGCCCTTCATCTCTTCCACTGTCTCAAGGGCTATTGCCTTCACTTTTGTCTCAGTGGGAGAAGGAAGACAAGAAAAAACTTCTTCAAGCTCTTCCAGAATGAGACCTTTGATCTGGCCTTGGTTCACTCCACAAGATCTGGGTTAACATCCCATTCCTCAGGACTATTAAATTTTCTAGGTAGGTATAGTCAGAGTGAATGCACCTCAGCTGGAGGAGTTTGGGGATGTTTACCTGAGGTCAACTAAACAACAGGAAGTGACAGTCAACTTGGAGGATCCAGGATATCCCTACTTTCAGCTTAACAGAAGTCATCTACATATGGACGGGTAATTAATGAAGTTTCCCAACACCCCCAAATGATCTGTACTAATTCACAGAAGGATAAGCTGCAGTCATGCAAGGAGTTCAGTACCCGTCTTTGCTGCCCTCCTTGTAAATGAAAGTATCCCCATGGATATTGAGGGGAGGGATCAGGATGACACATGCTATAGCATGAGTCAGTTTCTGTGGGGGTAGGCAATGGCTGACTGAAAATCCAACACTTGCTCTCACTAGCAAATGCTATAACTTTGCCTTTACAAGAATCATCTTTGTCTTTGATGGAATACTGGAATGACTTTTTATAGGAGGCATATTGCAGCAGAGGCTTACAAATATGCATAAGTACATACATCTCATTGTCCATTAATAACTTTTATGTTGACTGTTCTGCCTTAGATCACATAGTTTCCTCCTTATTTAACATTTGAAGTGTTAAATAGAAACAACTTCCGAATTACTTCATATTCTTCCTAACATTTTTATCAGACCTCAGTTTTTTCAGTCAGCTCAGCAAATTCAAATTAATATGATGAAGTCCTGAAAAATTTGGCATGTTGTCAAGAGATGATATTTTTAACATAGTATATGAAAACAAGTCATATTGTTCATCAGTCTCCCACAGAAGCCTGGATAGAGTCTCTTGCTGTTTGGTTTTCATTTTTTAATGGTTTTACCTTCTACAGGAGGGAATGAAGCTTTTTCCTGCACTACAAGAGCCATCTGCATATAGATCTAAGAAGTTCAATACTTCTTTTTAATTCTGTGAAGAGCTAAATACATCAATAAAATACTTTATGCCTCCTACAACCCTTTGATGACTGAATTAACTAGATGAGATTGAAATGAGGAGTGATTTATAATGGGCTGTAATAAGAAATGAGAAATTAGTTCAACTGCCTTCCAAACAATTGACAGGGAATATGTTAGTTTTAGCAATGAGAGGGAAGCATTCTCCTTTGATCTCAGTGGGAGTAAAGTTTCTTTAGACATGATCCAATCCCAACAAATATGTAGCAAACTGTTCATATAACGGTGAGGGATTTTACCCTCTTTGCAAAAAAAGAGCTACTCCAAACCAAATTACTGACATTGCTATTAGAAGTTTCATTTCTCATTGCCTGTGAAGTAGATTAACTTCCCCAGATTCCCGGAGCATAAAGACAAATTATTCTGAACTTGAGTTTTTAAAATAGGAACAAAAAGTGCACCGTAACTTTCATGAGAATTGCTGTAGATCAGAATAACTTTCTTCATGAACTCTACAAAGACAAACACCAGTGTTCAGATGTCAGGCTAAGTTGTGGCTTAGCATTGTGTGCCCATCCTGTGCACAGAGCTGGATGCACACACCCAGCTTTCTCATAGTGAGTCATCTCACCTAAGTTAAATTACTCCCAGCAACAGGGCAAACCAAATATCTACCTGAGCATATTTGGGAAAGAGGGTGATTGGACAGCCACAAGGAGGAGGCAGGAGAGGCTGAGCTGAGCCCTGGGAAAGTAAGACCTGACTAAAACAAGTACAGGACAGCACAGCCATTCAAAAGACTCCTTCATTTCACCTTCTGCAGTCACAGTCCTGCAGATGCTTCTACCTATGTACAAGTCCCTGACTGTGGGACCTGGCTGGATTCAGGACCTGGAGAACTGGCAGCTTGACCACGGCTTTGCCCTGCTTGCACAACACCTGGCTCTCCCTTTGTATGTGAAATTGATGTAAAAGACTGCCCAGCAGGTTTGCTGAGCCCATCTTGTGAATATAAGATTTGGGCGGGTGTGCAAACCAGATGGGGTAACTTATCCAGATCACAGTGGCCTGCCATGAAGTAATGCAACTGCTCACATGGCCTAGCTAAGCAGCAGACTTCAGACTTGCACCATGGAGAGTTCTTTTTGTTACTAGTGGTGCACTTACATTTCACACAAAAAACTCCAGTGACTGTCCACTAATGGCAAATCATCTGCCCTTGTCTATGGCCCAGGGTTACTTTTCCCCCTCCCACCACCCACTGGCATGGCTGCAGTGTGGGCTGAGTCAGAGATGCTCTCACAGCAGCATGCAGGACAGTAACTCACAGAAGCCTCAGCACTGTTTGCAGGATCACTGCCTCTGATTTCTCCCATGATAGCTGACAGAAAGACCCCTCTCACATTGATGAAAAATGAGCATTGATCTGACACTAACTGTTGACAGGCTGCAAAAATATTGATAGTGCATTTAGCAACAGTGCCCCAAGCCTTGGCAAATGAGAGTTCATGCTCTCCAGTTATTTTTTCCCATTATATTGCCCCTTTTCTGCAATGTATATTAATTGGCTGTTTTGGTTTGCTATTGAGCAGCCAGCTTCCTTTTAAGCTAAAGCTCATTCCCTTAACTGTGTTTCCACAGCTCCTGCGCTGCCAAAAGGTTAAACAGACCTCATTATCTGTTTCCTGCAGAGACCTAATTTCTACAAAAGGCCTTGAGCACGGCAATATGATTGGCAGGAAAAATAATAACATTACAGAAAACCTGTTTTCACACCTAGCCAAAGAGTGAGAAGCACAGATACCATTTGAAATGATGCTCCATGTGGGTCTCATCAGCTGGGCAGGATATTCAGCCTCCTCTGTTTGTGATGATTCTCACATCTGCCCCTTTCAGCATGGCACCCTCCAGCAGCATCCTCCAACATTTCAGCAGATTAAGCAGTTGAGGATAAAAGATGGAGGTCAAAATGGCTCCATTTCTCCCAAATTGCTGTTCCAAAACACAGCTGCCTATGAAACTGCAAGGCAGCCCCTGCTGTAGCCCTAACAGCAGGGAACAGGAACTCTCCCCCTGTCCTAGGTAGTCTGCTGCATAAACCTTCTAGGCAGACCAGGTCCACTTCTTCTTGAGGAAAGACAAAACTATGATCTGGGCGTGCCACAGTTATCATTCCCAAGCACAGGGTATCTGGCTCCCCACAGCTAAGCAACCTGGGACAACCCATAGACAGCCCTGGTCCTCTTCAGGACCTCAGTCCTCTCAGTGGTCCAAGAGCTCACAAACTCCATTAGACTACACACAAAAGGGGAAGGCAGCTATGGTTTTAAGACCCTGCTGGAAGGAGACTGTGAAGGAAACACTCTGAAGTCCCACCTCTCCTTTTTATTCACCCCTAGCTTCTCTAGTTTCTTCCAAAAGGAATGCAGTCAATGTGATCAGAGGTCACTCAATAGCTCAATTCAATGTGAACAAGCAAAATATAAGCAAAATATAGCAGGTAGGCTTCTATAAGGAGGAAAAGTTGTCCTCTTCCTAGACTGTATGAAATTGTAGGTGAGCACAGTGAAGCATCAAGTCTGATAGCATTTGGGATAGTCCTGTGTCATGAGAAGAGTGCTGCTATGTAATAATATTCAGGATTTATCAGCTTCTATTGTGTTGCAAGTGGCTCATTTGCACAAGATTAATATTTTAGCTATTTTGCCAAAAAACTTGTAAGAGAAAAGAAAGGAGACAAATGAGACTCAAATCACCATTCACATCTCAAAGAGGAAGCTCTCCATCAGTTAGTCGTTGTTAGGACTACACACTGATTTATCTCAGAGTGCAAGAATCGTGCTTGAAAGTCACTACAAACTAATGAAAATTTTTAAAAATTATCACTGCTTATTGAGTATTGCCTTCTGTACCATCCACCCACAGAATCCATCAGCAATATAACAAAATGTCGTTAGGGCAGCCTCATTAGCAAAAGCTCTTGAAGATTATTAGCCTGAGTGTAGACCAACTGAAAGTGTAGGTGGACATTAAATCCAACCCAAAATAATCAAGCAGCTCAAAGTGTCAGCAGATATATAATCAAGGTGGTATTTAAGTTTATGCTCTTCTAAGGCTTCAGTTATTATTACTGTAGCTGAAAAATGGAAGTCTTTAATTTAGCAAGATGTCAGTTCCCCAAACATCATCCTCCCCCCCATTTGGCAGTGGCACTACTGTAGGAACACCTGACTTGTGATGCGGTTGAAGAAATCAGCAGTTTCACACTTGAACACCACCATCGTTCTTGAATTTTATTTTGCAATTAGCAGGCAAGATGGTGCAGGAAGTTTAGTCCTTGTGAAAGGCAAAATAGTGCTGCTAACTCAAAAGTGGAGTTCTGGACTCAGTAGGTCCCAGGAGAGGCTGGACATCCCTAAGGTCTCTCACAAGATGCCTGGAATCCTCATGCTGTCAGTCTGGTGCAAGCACTTCTCTGCAGAGGACCACATACCACCTTAAGAAGCACCTTCATTGTGGGTATCCCTCCCTCAGCTCTCTGTGAAGTTCAGGCTGTCAGAAGTCTGAGCACAGTGGGCTAAGAAATGACCCATTTAAGTGCCATAAGCAATTATTTAAGACCAGCTATTTAGATTTGATTTGTGCAATTTAAGCTTGTTAAAAACAGTGCACTTAAGACCACTTCATAGCTCAAATTTTTAAAAGAAGTAGCAATTTACTACAAAAATAATAACAAGAGACATGTTTCTACTCACGTCTATATTTTAAAACTTCGAGTAAGGTTTACTCAGGCTTCACTATACAAAATGTCTTTCAGCATCTTAAGTGAAGCTGCAATTTTTAAAAAACAAATGTTTTTAGTTTCTAGAGATTTCTAGAATCAATGTCTTGAAAGGCTACCCCTCAGGGGCTCAGCAAGGCCTTGAGGAGTGTCTCCAGGTTCTGAGGTGGGAACACTGGCTGCAAGTGCACTGCATCAATCCAGACGCAGTTGCAGGAATTAGTCATCCTCTGAGTCACTCTCCCCTCTGGCTGGGACACATGCCCTGATTGAGGACATGAGCTGGTCCTGGATCTGCTTCCTGGGGTTCTCTTCGAGGTCTGTCTTGATGGCACCCGACTCAGAAATCTTCCACTCCAATTCTGTGCAGTGCAAAACAAGAGTCATGAATGTAGGGGAGCAAACTGGAGAAAGCCCACCCCTGGCTCCCCAGGTGACTTTCCTTATCATCCTACCACTATACCAGGGCCCTCCTCCCCTTCTTCTTTCATGCCCAGATCCAAGCTCCTGCCCTGTTTACCACACTGCTCCAGCCAAGCCCTCCTTTCCCAATCCCTAGTGGTCTTAGCTCAGGGCACAAAGGTCAGGGTACTGCTCTGCACCCACCAGTGACATCCCCAGTGCCACCCTGTTCACCTTGCAACCAAGACTGCAGAACAGGTGATGGACACAGAGCAACAGCTTTAGAGGCAACTCTCCCAGTGAAAGTGAATTCTGCCTCCTTCTAACCACATAAGGGCAGAAGGCATGTTTGCACATCTATTGACAGTGAAAGAATACTGCTCATACATTACAGCTATTCTCATATACTGAGCTCATCACAATCAGAAGAGGCAGAGAATAAATTTAATTAAGGGCAAAAAATTGTGGAAATTTCAATTATGCATCTGAATTATTGGTATTTTACAGGGATGTACCTTGTAAATAGAATTCACCTCTTTGCCTTCACATCACACACTAAATATTAGTTCCTTTAGACAGTAAAGAGAGACTTCACCACCAGCAGTAGGCCCAAATTAGACTGGATTGCTTCCCAGAAGTGGTAGAAAGTCAATACAACACATTCAGTTGAAAACCTTTCTCCTACTCCTGCTGACAATCCTATCATCAAATCTAATTTCTTTCAGACATTACGGAATAACAAACACAACCTCACACTTTCTTTAATCTCCAGTGGAAGGCACCTGTGCTTAGGGGAGAAGGAAAGAAGGCATAAAAAGAAAAGTGCAGAAATTTCAGTACACAGCTTTCTGTGATGACTGAATTAAGCTCAGTCAGTCAGGGACAAGAGACAAACATATGCTATCATCTTTAAAATTAAACAAGGAGCCCTACAATCCAGTAGGCAAGTGCAGAGATTATCATGTCACTGCAGGCAAGGGCTGTCATTCATATTCAAGACACCCTAAGAACATCCATGGGTATTGTTTACCCTTTAATATATCCAGAAAAATTGGTTTCACCTAACACAGGGCATAAATACTTTCACACACAAGACAAATATCTCTATGTTGGCCTATCACTGCATTTACAAGATAGCCATGTGGTTGATTCACAGGGGTGAAAAAAAATCTAGTATCATTTTGAGTACGTCCCTTCTCCCCCCTAAGCCTCATTTCTCTCATTCCCAGCAAAACAGTTTTGCCTTTCCTTTGAAGAGCAGAGATGCAGACACTCACCATCCCTTGTCAGGTTCATGCCTCCGAACACCAAAGGCCCAATGAACTGAGCTTTGATGTCTCCCTCCAGGTACACAAATATTGTGGGCAGGTTCTTATCAGGGTAGTTGGGAATGCAGGTGGTAGAGATAGCTTTGATGAATTTCACGTCTCTGAACTTCTTTGCAAGCACACTCATATGTTGATTTATTAAGGCACAGAGTGGAATTCTGTGAAGAACAACAGACACACATTAGGAGAAAACAAAAGACAATTTAAAAAGTAAATGGCTCCAGAAGAAAGATCAGAAATATCAGATTGATGACTTTCTGGAAAGGCAAAAGTACCAGAAGCAATTTCTGAATACTTTTGTTGTCCAGTGTTCCAGCATTCAAAGGAGATCGGCACCACTGGAGATTTTGGTGTCTGGTGGGTTTTTTGTCTTAATATATTAGTAATGCAACCTTCCCCACTACCCCCTTTATATTCAGGAAAACTGGTTTATGAATTTAAGATGCTTAGAAATTGCATGAGCAAGGGCAAAATGAAAGCAAAGCTGCTCTTGGAAGAAGGTATGCAATTGATGATCAACACCTGTGAGGCAGTTAGAGACAGAGCAGCAAGTATTTATAACCCTTCCAAAAAAATTCTATGCGATGTAACAGACCTTCTTGACAAAGTTTTCTGTCACAGTGACACAACTGGAAACCTTGCTCACTCCATTTGTATGCCACTAGAAACCCAGCTAAATATATATTGATCCTTCCTATTCACAGCCCTTTGCATTTAATCCAGAATAACTTCCAAAGCTTGGATATTTCAGTGGCAGCAGCAGCTACCTCTATGGAAGTTGTATAGTACACATCTTGTTGTGTTGTATAGATGTATAGAATGGTAGCATCATTCTAGAACAAACTTCAGCAGTTTTGACTCAACAGTATTGAAATTACTGATTTGTTTATATTTCTTAGAACTCCAGAATCAGTCCTTAGTTCCACAATAACTAGACATTTACCTTGGAGCATTTTCAGCTACTGACAGTGCAAGGTTTAATGATTAAAAACAAATTCTTACCCTTGTTTGTAGAGGTGTAAGACTACCCATATTCCTTTTCCAGCTTTTGTAACCTCTTGAACATAATCTTTTCCTGAAATTTCCAAAACTTCCCCAAATTTATTCTTCATTTGAGCTGCCTTCATTTCTGCTAACCTTTGCTGCCTGAATAGCCAGGAATGAAAAAGACATCTTGTGAATAGATGCATTTCTTTGACAGAACATCACTTGAAGGAGCTGGTTGAAACCTAGATTTAAGAGACAAATTACAAACTTCTTCTAACCGCAGAGCAATGAAAGCAAAATGACACGGTAGATGCCCTTATATTTGCAGCATAGGATAAAACCACCAACATGCAAGAAGTACAACTATGTTACATGAAATGCTTTTTTTCCTCATTTCTGACCTCACTAGACATTTCTTCTGCATAGAGGGAAACCAACACTAATTATGCAAATCTGCAGCACCTTAACCTCATTCACACTAAATTAGGAAATAGTGGTGCTGATTTTCAAAGCTCTCAGGATACCCAATATACACTCAGCAGGTGTGCATTATCTCTGCAAAGCTGGGTTGTAGATAAAGGATACTGAATTCAAACACTGTTATCCTTTTAAAGACACTTAGAAGCTCTACAAGAGACCAGAAACACAACCCCCTTTTTCCATCATCCTAAAAACATCCCTTCAACAATATCTAAAAGCATATAAAAGAAAGACCCTCCAATTATCATTAAAGCCAAATTCTGCAAGCTGTTCTGACCTGTACATTTCAATAGCTCTCTCATCTTCCTCATTAAATTCATCTTCATTCTCTTCTAGCTCTTCCAGAGTCATGTCCTCATAAGTTTTCACTAGAATAGAAGAAACATCAAATCAACAAAAACCTCATTCCAGGAATAAAACTCATCAACTTTCATCAGTCCAACAGAATTTATTTACTCTAAGGACAGATTAATAGGAAGTATGGGGTGGATTTTTAAAAACATTATCATAGAATAACAGAATGGCTTGGGTTAAAAGGGACTTTAAAGATCATCCAGTTCCAACCCTTCCTGCCAAGGACAGGGACACCTTCCACTAGACCAGGTTGCTCAAAGGCCCATGAAACCTGGCCTTGAACACTTCCAGCCATGGGACATCCACAGCTTCTCTGGGAAACCTGTTCCAGTGCTTCACAACCCTCAAAGCAAATAATTTCTTCTTAGTATCTAATCTAAGCATTCTCTCTTTCACCTTAAAGCCATTGCCCCTTGTCCTATCTATCACTACATGGCCTTGTGAAGTTGGAATTGCCCTTAGGAATTGAGACTTCACAGATACTTGTGGGTCCCTTCCAACTCAGAATATTCTATGGTTCTATTCTATGATTCTAAAAAGTCCCTCCCCAGCTCTTTTGTCTGTCTCTTTGGCACTGGAAGGTGCTACAGTTCTCCCCCCAAGCCTTCTCTTCTCCAGGCTGAGCAGCCCCAGCTTCCTCAACCTGTCACTATTATTCCTACTGGATTTTTAGGAATTATTATGTACTTTAGATATAGAGATGGAAAAGTCCCCTGAGGTGAAGGCTGCCTAGAGTAGTACCCAACTACCTGCATAAGCTTTCAAGTTTAGCAGCTGCAGCATAGACATGCACATTCACCTGACAGACTCCCTTTGCACTGATCTTGTTTCAGTTTTTAAACATTTACTTCCATAAAAATACAGAGCTGACAAGAACAAAACTTTCCTGTGCTGAAAGAATCCATGTGTTCAGGAATGTATTTATTTGATACCATTAACAGCTGATCACCCTGCACAGGTGAAACTTTGGTATCCCTACAGACCTGGAAAATTACACATTGCTTTAAACATTGCTGCTGGCCATTCCTTTGAAAAAGCTTCCCCCAGGAGCCATTCCAAGGCTTGTTCTGCTGCTGCCTGAGTTGGCTGGTCACTCACCCAGAGATTTCTGAAGGATGGCAAACTGCTCCTCTTCCTTTGCCCGTTCCTGTTCCTCCAGGTTTTCCTTTGGAGGAAGGATACCTTTCTTGCGCAGAATGTCATTCCACTCCGTGTCTTTATTTGGATCCTAGAACAGAACACCAAATGGATGCTATTTCTTCAAGGTGAACATTACCACTTCCAGAACTTAACACAGTTGCTAAATTGGTAACTGGATGGATGGTGCCAGAAAGTCACAGTGCAAATCCTCCTGACGCCAAGGCTTTTTTCCCGCCCCAGATGTGCGGTACCCTGAAGACTAACTTTATTTTATTCCATCCCACTCACAGCACATACAGGAGGTCTTGGTTGGGTACCAAAGTTTTAAGCATTATAACCGCTGCTGCACTTCTCACGAAGTGCAAGGAAAGGAAAGGGTATTAGCTGGGTGACAGGGAAGCATACTAGGCAGAGGGCTTCCTGTCCCTGAGCAGGACAGACCACCAAATCAATGGTCACATTAGGAAGCACTAGTGACAAGACACACACAGGCACACACGTTTCAGATATGGGAACAAACCTCTCAATACATACGAAATCTCCTTGTTTTAGGAGAGTCAGAGTGACTATGTAAGTGCTTAGAGAAAAGCAAGCCATCTCTGTCAGCCAAGCCTATTGCTAACGATTCAGATATAAATCTACAGCTAGACTATTCCTGAGATTTTACAGTAAAATAGTTGCAATAATCAGGCCAAACAAGGCAAATACACCCCTGTGTATTGTTGAAAAGCTGATTTTGCTATTTACCAGGCGATTTCATTTTTTAAAATACAAGAAATCGCAGTGATAAGAACCCACAGGCTGATTGTGCTTCCTTGCTATCTTGGCCTAGGTCCACTTTGGAAACTGAACACAGTTTCCTGCTGTATCTACTGCTTTGCTACAGCTTGCAGCAGTACACCTTACACCAGGTCTGTTCACAGCCATATAACCATATCTCTTCTCAGACTAACCCCCAATACTTATGTGTTATGGGGGACAGGAGGGAAGGGGTAGGGAGCAGAGGGGAAGAAGAAAATAGAGATAAAAACCAAGGTAGTTCAGCAAACACAACATCAGATTTATTTACTTTCCCCCTGTCTCCGACTACCGTCACCTTTTCCTCGACCCGCATTTACTATAATTTACTAACACACTGATGCACCGCCTGAAACGCCCACCCGCTCACCACATAGTGACACAAATACCGTAGTTGCAAAAAAACCAACAAACTGCCACAAGCCCAGCCATGAAGCTGCCGAACACGGCCGCAGAGCAGCCACCTCCGCGTCGAGAGGGCGGCACGAACGCGGCCCGGCCCCACCGCGGCGGCGCNGGGTCGGCACGGGCGGTCTGAAGGCAGGGCAGAACGCTTTGGGTTGAAAATCACCCTACAGATCGTAAATCCCCCTGCCCTGAGCGGGGACGCCATCCAGTAAACTAGGTTGCTCCAAGCCCCACCAACCTGACATAGAATAACCACGCTTGAGCAGGGAGGGTGGACAGATAATTCACTGTAGTCTCTTCCAGTCATTTTCTGTGATTCCATTTTAACTTTTCTTTCCACTTCACTGAGCCTTTCTTTATCTGTTTGCATTTCATACCCTCCTTTATTTCCCCATTGGTTTGTCTTCTTATTTGCTTTCCCTGGTGTGTTAAAAAGTAAAATAAATAGCCAATCAAGCCTATATGATCTATACTAAGCATAATCAGCTGTACTCGTTGTATTGGTATGACTGGATCATAGCCAACTAATATTACCAGAAATTTGTCTCTTGATAGTTACTTTTTTTTCAGTTTTGAGTTCGCATTAAAGTATGTGATAAATGTGATTTGTGCTAATTAAATTGTAACTATATTAGCAAAATTGTACTCATATCAATAGCAAATAATTGTGACAAAGCAAAAGAGGAAATGGTAAGACAAAGCAGATGTTAGGTGGGAGTAGTAGAAGGATGTAGGTTTGGTAAGCAGCAGCTAGAAATAAAAGGTTTCAACCTTGGAATGGTCCAAATTGGGATGATTCCAGGCATGGAACTTGAATAAGGTTTTATTGTGGGAACATATGCTTAGCTACATAACCCAAGCTTAGTGCGCTTGTGCTACCTGCAAGGTTACATAGCGGACACTGATGAAGACAAAGAGCCTTCATCAGAAGTAAGACCCCTGAAAGGATGAGAGACCCCTAACTACTAGTAGAGCATGAGCAACACAACATAGCAACGTAGATTTTAGGAATAGAAACTAGGAGGAGCTTTCCAGAAAATTCTGTATTAATATGTATTAGCATATAGCATTTAAGTGGGATTTTTGGCTTGATTGTTTGGTACGTGAGGAATGGCCCCTGCCCGTACCCCTGGTCAGTTTTGCTTATGCTTTCTACGAACCTCAATTATACTAAATTACTGACTGCCAAATTTTGTATATACTCAAATATATGTATTTAATATACTTTGATTGTATTCATTTATATGCAATTGTTGCTATTAAAAAAAATTGCTGCTAAATTTAATCTTGTTGTCTGATAAATTGGACAAATAGAATGTCATTCATAACAAAGTATCACTCAGAAAACACTGAAAAGTACTTTGAATGTGGTGACCCAAATCCATTTGGGATCACACCCCATTCCATACAAACAGGCACCTGGGCCTGCCCTTGCAAAGAACTGAGCAGGTCTTTTCAGCTTGCTTCTGAAAGACACACAGCAGCGGGAAGAGACCTGTTCCTGCCTCCCTTCCCCTCCTTTTATGCTCTAGCCCAATGGACAGAATGCTTACCCAGATCTCAGTCTCTGTAAAAGAGCCCTAAAGAACCTGCCAGCAGGCCTTAAGAGTGAGTTTGGGCTTGTGGAGGAAGGATTGTCTCAGCTCTGGCAAGGGCCTGAAATTAAAATTTAGAAGCCCCCCTTCCCCATGTTACAGGATCATGGGCATGCCATTAACAGTCAGTTATTCTGAAGTAAGCTGGCCACTTTCCCTGTGTTAAGTTCGGGTTACTAAAGGGAAGGTACAGCCAACTTTTTTGCTTCTGAATTAGAAGAAAAGGACGGCTGTGCTTTGAGAGGACATCAGTCTTTATGGTGAGCATTTGGACGTGCAGAGGGTACCCCATACTGGTTGTTCAATGCCCTGAGATGGCAGGAAACTCAACCTCACTCAGCTTAGACTAAAGCTCATCCTTGTAGGAAAATTGAGTGCCACAAATGCAGGTTGAACTGTTCATGACAGTTTTGTTGTCTGAATATTTTGCCAGAGCCTGGGCTTATGGGAGTACCCTCTGGTTTAAATAGTCATCTTCTGTGGCTGAAATACCATTCACACCCACGGCTCTTGTATATTGCTGGTCAGAAACTACTTTCAATGCCAGAAAACAAATGCAGAAAGAGCATGAGCAGGAAGTGACCACTCATTTCTTTACAGGGTGCTCTAAAATACTCCTTTTGCCCGAGGTGAGATTTTTGCCCAGGTGAACTAAGAGGAACTAGCCAAGCACCCTCAGCACCAGAACCAGAGTAAACCCTGAGCCCTATCTGGGACAGAGCTATCAGAAGAGGGGACAGAAACCTAAATCTTAGGAGCAGCCCATCACATCACTTGGTGGGGCTCAGACACAATGTGAACCAACCATTACTCTGCCCAGGACACATCTAAAGCAAAACACAGTTTCCACCTCCCACCCAACTAAAAATATATTTACAAAGCCCATTTTCCTTATGTACTTTTTAATCAAGTTTCAGCAGGAAGGAGAGGACTGTTTTACACATAGCATACAGACAGAAATACTCCAGTCAGAGTGAGCGAGAGCTGGCAGTGTCATAGTGAGACTGGAATGTGGCTACAGCTCAGCCCTTGGAGGCAGCCTTCTTCCCCCTCACCCCAGCCAATTTGCTTCTGAGCAGCTGTAATGTATTTCCATTTTGCCCCAAATCAGGGATTAAGTGAAGGAAGATGAAGCACATGTGTAAATGACTCATTAATTATCCAGGTGACCCCCCTGATGAGGAGAAAAAGTTGCTAATAGAAAGGTTCTGGGCCCAGGGAAGAGACAGTGGTGTTACGTGGCTTGTCTGTGATTGAGTGCAGGTTGCAGCAGTGTGCAGACTGGGACAAAATAAGAGTTTTTTTGAAGGTAATGCAATTTTTTTTTTTTTATAACGTGCTAGGGAAGATTTGGGGTTGCGGGCTTTATGTTATTTTGTAACTTAGCTGCCTCTATTGTACAGTATGACTGTACTGTGAGCAATTTAGAAAAACTATTGTCTGGTAATGTAGATAAGGAGTTAGGAGGGTTTAGTAGAATTGGCTTTTATTAGGGGCTGGGGTTTTTTAATTTTTGTTGTTTTTTCAACTTCTCAAAGCTTATTCTGATTTTTTTTTAAATAGTTAAGTCACTCTCTAAAAACCTTATATTAATGTAGCAATGGATGTTCTTGTATGTTGTAAACAGCTGTGCTGGAAATTAACTCTCCTATTTACTTACACTAGAAATGTTTTATAAATGAGTAGTTTTGCTATTCCAGTTGTAAGAGTCTTCTAGCTGGGCTGAATTTCCTTCATCATGAGAAAGTAGATAGTAGTTTCTATTCTTCAGTCTATATTGTGCTGTTCAATTCATCCTTTTCCTGGTGCAGAAGACCTCAAGTAGTATTCCCCTAATGCTACTTGGGGAATTAATTTAAAGCTCTGTATGAAAATATCCTGGAGTATTTCAGATATAACAAGCTATGGGCTGCAATAATTTTTCCATTTTTAAATTTAAAATGGAGGAACGTTGTAATGTAATAGTAGAACTTATAATGTAAGTTGGAAGAAGAGGCAGGCCTCAAGTTAGCTTTGTGGTAACAGTTGTAGTTTTTAAAAAGAAGTCTTGCTGAAGAAGACCCACTGTGCCTCAATCCTAAATATATTCCAAGTAGCAGATGAAATCCTCTCTATATCTGAGCTCTTCATATCTAACTTCAATAACCCTTGACAGGTTTTGCAGTGAGATCCTTCTCCTGAAAGGCAGGTAAAAGGGCAATGACTGTTAAAATTTTAGCTGTGCTGTTGATGAACCATGGTGTGTGGTGAGCTCTTTTTCTCAAGAAAAGAATGAGCTTTCTCCTTCATGTGCAAGAGCAGAGCTGACCTTTCTGTTGCCTCCTCTTGCTATCCATTAGCTGTAGCCCAAGCTATTTTGAAGACCTCCACCCCTCTGTGTCTCCTTGCCTGCCAGAATGTCTGGACGTGGAAAGAAACAAGCAGTGGCTGGCACCTCTGGAAAAGCATCAAAGAGAAGCAAATCAGCCAGGGCAGGTCTGCAGTTCCCTGTGGGTCGTGTCTACAGACTCCTCCGAAGAGGGAAGTACGCTGATAGGATTGGTTCTGGTGCTGCCATCTACCTGGCTGCAGTGTTGGAGTACTTGGTAGCAGAGATCCTGGAGCTGGCAGGGAATGCTGCACGTGAAAACAAGAAGACAAGGATCCTGCCCAGGCACATTCAGCTGGCTGTGAGAAATGATGATGAGTTGAACAAACTCCTTGCTGGTGTGACCATCCCGCAAGGTGGGGTTCTGCCAAATATCATTGCTCAGCTCCTTCCGAAGAAAACTCTTCCAAAGAAAACTGGTGGAAATGTTTCTTCTTCTCAAGAATATGGTGGTAGCCAGTGAAACTTGCTTTTCCTGGTCTGGTCTGTGCACTTATGGAGGATGTGACTCAGTACCACTAATTTGTATGTGTTTACTTCTTTGTCAAGTATTTTGTGTGCTAATTTTAAGGCATTTTTTAAAGCACGTAATAAAGTTTCTAGAATGCAACAGTGGTCTCCTTATCTCCTTCTCATGGATGGAAGAACAGAGAAAATAAAGTCTGAAAAATAGCCTAGCATAGTACCTCAATAACTCTTAAAATAAAAGTCTGGTACATGCTTACTTTTGAAGACATGTTGCAGGTAAGTGTTGTGAAGTAGGAAGAGGAGTTGAGACACACACTGCTGTTCTTGTGAACTTTTCTTCCATCTAGCCCAGATTCATGGTGCAATTAGTTCAATGCCTCAGAGGTTGTTTAACTCTGCTTTAGAAGTTAGTAAGCTTGTGTTTTTTAAAGCCTTATTGTTCATAAAACTGTAGTGACCATCTGCTTCTCTTTAGACTGCTCCATCACTAAGTCTCTATCAGGGCAAAGCATACAGAAACCAGTGGAGCTATGTCTTCTCTCTTAATACAGATGACAAATCCAGTGTTTTTCCATTGTACAATGTTATCAAGTACTTGAGAGGGGGTTTATTCCCCCTTCTCCCCTCCAAAGTCTGTTGGTTTTCCTTTATGGATCCATAAATTTTAAGTAGTCATTTTTGCCTCTTTTTAAAAAATGGCACTTCCATATTTAGGGACATTTAACTTACGTGGACTGTAATTAGCAATGAACAGGTCCTCTCAAAGGAAACTTGCTCTGGTATCTGCTTTTTATAGCATGTTCTTCTTCAGAGCATATTCACTGACTTTTTCCTCTGTATCAGGACACTGTACTGGGGCAACAGGAGGAGGAAAAGGGTCAAGGAGAAGTTGAGAGAAATAGTTCTAAAGTGGTGAGAAGCTGTGAAATATAAGAATGGAGGTGAAAATGCTGAAAAAAATAGAATGAGAGATAGATACAGACCAGGAAGGAAAGAGCAGCATAAATGTCAGCAGGAAGCAGGTGTAAAATTTGTGTGAGGTAGTATTTCACAATAGAATAAGGCAAAGAATAATGCCTTTACTGTCAAGAAGAACTGGGTGATACTCTTCTGCTTACACTATGAAGCTTGTCAAGCAAGAGGAATATCAGGATACTTCCTAGCTGTTCTGGCTCTGCAGTTACACCTGCTGTCCTGTTACTTGCACAACAGCACTATTTATATTTTATGGACATATTCTTTCTTCCACAACATTTGTTAAAAGTTAATGCAGCTCATTAAGCTTTGAACTAGCCCTGGTGGGGGGCACCGACAGATCAAATGTTCTGCTGCTGAGGAGGAAATAAACACAGTAATGGCACTTCACTGATGCCTTGCAACATTTCAGCAGTGACATTATAGATCCTCAGAAACCTGGGGCTAGAACAATGAGAAAAGTTGATTTGTTGTGGGTTGTTTTGTTTTTGTGTCTTGTTTTTTTTCCTTGGAGGTGTTGTCTCTCTGAGAAGGCAACACAGAAACTGAGAACTCAGTTTTGGCACCCAGTTTTGGGAAACATGCTGAGGAGTATTTAAACACTTGCTGGAGTAGCACTAATTATACTGATAAATAATGATACATTCATGTAATCAAAAACCAAGTTTTTTTTTTTTCAAGGACAAGTCTCTAAGGTAAACTCTCAACAAATATTAGTGGTCTATTATGGTCATTCATGTTATTATTTCTTCTAAACATAGGCATTGGGAACAAGTTCAGACAAATATCCAGATAATGAATACTTGGTTTCCTTAGGAAGTTGGGACTATATCCACGTTGATTAATAGACACTCTGGATGATTTTGAACAGAAGTGCACAAAGTGTCATAGTAAAACATTGAGGCTAAGTAGGGGGAAGAAAGAAAGGTGCTGTTTTAGTAGTGAGGCTGCTTAGCTTCATACCTACAGGCACGATCCTGTTGAATAAAATGCTTGATAAGTATGGAAATCGTACCCCTAGGTCATTCTAATGAAATTGTGATTAAAACTTTCTTTCATGTGATTTGGTATAGGAGAGCCTCTTCAAACTATAAATACAACAGAAATAATTTTGCTTGTTCTCTTGATCACCAAAGTGCTCATTTACTTTGATGAAACAAGACATTAATTACATGGTACTTTTGCACAGGACTAGTTCTCTTTTTTCTTGCTATAGGTTTCAACTTAGCTCAGTTACCTGTAGCTGAGGCTGGTATGTGATTTAGTTACAAATCAAAGCAAAAAAAAACCCATTCAAAACACAGCTCCTCTGGCATCTCTTGTTACTGATGCTCCAAAACACATTTATCTTGATGTGATGTTACTTTCCTAACTCAGTTATGCCATGGTGCCAGGGTGTCAAGGAAAACAGATGTTTTCAATAACACCCATTAATGTCTGTACATGGTACTCCACAATTCAATGAAGTGGTGGGCAGATGGAAACGGGGGTGAAATGATGCCTGGGAAAACTCTTCTTCTTTTACCTGTTTAGAGGACTGGATGCTGTTGACTGATGTCTCAGCTTGTAGTTTGCTCTGCACTGATTTGTGTTCATAAGCTTGATGTCTTCTGTCACCTTCACTTTATAAGAAGAGGAAACATCCCAAGCTATGGCCTTGGAGAGTCTTGTCTTGGTGAGCACAAGGCATGCACAAGGTCTGAACTCATTCACTACCTGAGCTGGTCAAACCCAGCACACAGTTGAGAGCGATAGGGCCCAGAGTGCCTCTGCTTTGACCATCCCAAATTTGATGCTGGCATTGCCCTCTGTTAAAGGGTCCCAATATTGCAATTTCTAAGCACTGTTGTCCTCTTGGAAGTCAAATGCCACTGTTTTGAAAGTCACAGAGTAGTGAGTTTGGGTTGTAATCTGAGATTATGCATAGTCTGTGGAGCTATGTAGGCTACACAGAGCTGTGAAAATGAAGGAAAAGATCTTATATAAGACTACTGATAGTGAAAGGCTATTTTTGGTGTTTTTTCATGTAGCAGAGTCTCTGGTGTAGTTCCTGGAGAGGCCATGCTGCCCAGCAGGGTAGGTGGCTGTGGCACATCAGTTCACACTCATAAGAGGAAACACGACCTTGGTGCTATGCTGAATGAGGCTCCTGAATCTTGCTTCTTTTTGGAGAATCATATGATTGCCTCTGGGTGCTCAGAGGTCAGTTCATGCACATTCTACATTTTTGCATTTTCTGCTGGAAGTTCTAGTCCATGTTTAGGTATTTTTCTGGTTGATGTTTAGACAGCTGTACTCCAGAACCCTATATGTACATGTACTCATCTTTCAGTGCCATAATCCAGCAGGTACTATCTGAATGGCTGCATAGTAATCCCTGGGTGCAGAAACTTTGTGGTAAATATATCCAGAACACTTTTCTTTCAAGTTTGCCTTATGTTGTCGTTCAGACTTCCTCTACTGATCTTTCAACAAGTTGAATGCTAATAGGGAGATGATGTTTGGTGTACAATGTTCTTTGCACCAGAGAAATGTCAAAATTTTAGGTGGTGAATCATAACCTGATATAAGATCAGTCACATTTTTGGTTTTATACACTGGAAAAAGTTGATCCAGAAATGACTGAAGGAGTCTTGGTAGCTCCATCTAGTTGTTCAGTACAGAAATCTATCAGAGCGATAAAGATATTTTATGCAGTCCAGCTGAATCAAAGATATATTTCTGCCCTGTTTAATAAGGTAGAAGGATGGCAATTGCAATGTGGGAGTTGTCTGGAACAAGTAAGTCTTAAGAGTGATCTCCACATAAGCAACCAGTAGATATCCAGGGATCACTGCTCAACTCTAAAATCTCAGCAAATAAGTAAATGCAGGCATTAATGAATGCTGACAGGAATGGTGAGTTTAAAATGAAGCATTTTATCATTCCTCTCCTCACACTTTCCTTCTTGCAAATCAACCCCACTTCATTCAGAGTTACAACTTCCCTTGACCTCTGCCTTTCCTCTTTGCTGGTTGTTGCCTTCTTTCTTCTCCTCTATTGCTCTCTACATGAAGCTGTACCTATATTCAGCAATGCAGCACCTCCCATGTAAGTGTCTACAGTTTCTTATTCATTTCACACTGTATTTTGTGTTCTCCTCAACACTACGATATTTGACCGTCTACAGTTACCCATCCCCTTTGCTTAAAGCTGCAATTGCTTATTCTTCACTACATGCAATCACTTCCTTTCATCCTCAGTAAGCTGTACATATTTTTTTGCATGTGTATCTTTGCCAAGGTCATTCTGAATGCTGACTCTTCTGCAGCATTGCCATCCCTCCCAGCTTACCATCACCTGAAGATTTAGTAAGTGAGGTCTTCCCTGTGGGAGCTGAGAGGGGAGTGAGGCTGTCCAAGGCACAAGATCACAAAGGGACCAGAGAAAGGGAAGTAAAACACCAAGAAGGTTTTCCTCTTTTGCTTCGTGCTGTCTCTTTGGTGAGCAGCATGTCGTGAGGCTGGGCAGCACTTGCTCCCCCACAGACGACTGCATTTCCAGGTCCCTCACTGTGCGCTCTGCTGAGCAGTGCCTTGCTGAGCCCAGCTCCAGTAGGCCAGGCTTTTAAAGCCCTAGGCCAGCCTGAAGTGATTTTTGAGTCAGGTTAGGCAGCATGAAGGTATGCACTCCTGAGCATTCCTGCCTTTCCAAGAGTCCACCACACGTGCTCTAAGCTGTGGCAGCTGGTTTCAGGAGTTGATTAAGTGCAAATAATTTTCCCCTTTGTAGTTGAAACACGTTGCTTCTCAATGTAATTGAATGTCCCTTCTTGCTGCTTTTTATGACAAGAGGATGGATAAGTACCCAATTTACTCTTCTAGACACAGTCAGTATTTTGTATACCTTGTCATGAAGCTCTTGATTTGTCTCTTCTCTGCCTGAAAGTGAGAACTGAGCTTTCACCTCTTTATCTTGCAGAAGTATTCCTGTGCCTCTAATTGTTGTTGTTACCTATGTCTGCACTCCTGAATTTCTGCTGTGAGTTTTGCAGTGGGATATTCAGAAAGTGTTTCAGGCCACAGATGACCTTTGCATTTCTATATTATTAATTTCTCCTGTTTCACAGGTGACATTTGAATGGCTCCAGGGAGCAAAGATTGCCAGTGAGCAACGAACAAGAGCTCTTCTGTGCTTCTTACAGAAGAGCCACAGTTACTACAGACTGAGAAATCTAAGATAGGTTTTCGCCTGCAAATTACCACCTATTTATCAACCTTATTTAAGTTTCAAGGCCCAAACAGATGTTATTCTTGAAAGCTATTGGGGTTGAAGGAAGCCTTTGCTGACTGTGAGAGCACAGCATGAGTTGCCTATGGTACAGTACTGCTTCAGTTTAACCTCAGCCATTTTGTTTACTTTCTCCAGCAGGATGGGGAGAGAATTAAAAGGGTAAAAGTGAGCAAAGCTGTGGGCTGAGATAAAGATGGCTTGACAGTTAAAGCAAAGCTGAACAAGGAATTCATTCACTGCTTTACATCAGCAGGCCGGTGTTCAGCCATCTCCAGGAAAGCCAGGGTCCATCATGTCTAACTATGACTTGGGACAATAAACACCATCACTCCTAAGGGGGTGGGGGGGAGTGTGTCTGTCCCTTTCTCCTCCCCAGCTGTTATTGCAGAGCATGACAGCATGGAGTTTGGGATATCCCTTCAGCAGTTGCATCAGCTGTCCTGGCTGTGTCACGTCCCAGCTCCTTGTGCACCCCCAGCTGCCTCACTGGTGGGTTGGGAAACAGGTCTTGAGATTGTGTGAGTCCTGCTCAACAATAGCTAAAATATCCCTGTGTTATCAACACTGTTTTGGTCACAGATCTAAAACACAGCATCATAAAAGCTGCTATGAAGACAATTAACTCTATCCCAGCCAATACCAGTACAAATACATATGTAGAACTGAGCAAAATTTGATACTTTTCAGCTTTGGCCTCAGAGACGAAATGAGCCAGAAGTGCCATCACAGTGCTTTTGTAATCGTTATCTCTTCTTTGTTTGCATTGCCAGGGTCCATCCCCACCACTTGCATTTGGCTTAGTTGTTCCTTCCAGAGAGACATCCTAACTGGCTCCAGACACCTGAGGAGCCAGAGGAGCTAGCATCCCTTTGGTAGTCTTTCTAAGGGCTAATAATTTCCTACAGGATTTGACGACACACTGAACAACAGCTGTCTCCTTGATGACCCTCATATGCAACTGGAGGATCTATTGCATTCCCCTGAAGGCATCCTTCCTCCAGGCTGAACCAGCCCACTTGCCCTTGCATCTCCTCAGGGGCAAGGGATAGAGCTCTCACCACCTTGGAGGCCCTCTCTCCCCTTTTTCAATGGTCTTGCTGTATTCCGAGGCTCCAAAGTGAATTCTCTGCCTTAGATGCAGTCAACAATTGCCAAATAACTCATCCCTTCCCTCTGTTAACACAGCCCAAACTGGGAACTTATCCAGATGAAACCCCACCAAAAATGCCACAAAACAACAAAACACAGGTATCTTTGGCATTTGTTTTTAAAGACAAAGGTGTCTCCAAATCTGGTTCACATGTGGCTGTGCCAGCATAACTAAAACAGCACTATGCCATAGTAGCCAAAGAGAAGGAGGGCTTACAATGGGCTCGAGGAAATCAATGCTATGTGCAGGAATTGCAGCCTCATTTGTATCCCCAGACCCTCAATTTTACTGTGCTATTTTCTTCCTAAGGAAGTAACTGCATAGTACTTAAAGTTTTGTGCCCATGTCTCCACATACCAAAACACTCCATACAGTGCAAGCACAATTAGCTGCACTACATTTTCAAATACATGATTTCAGAAACAAAGGGCAGATGTTCAGAATATCTCTCAAAAGTGCCTCATTTGAGCTTTATGATAGCCAGTAACACAAGGCTGAAAAAAATAACATCATCTGATCAAATAACATCTGTATGTAGCAGCAGTACTTGTTCCTCTTCTTTCAAAGTGCTTTGGATTCATCAATTATCACACTCAAGGACTTAGTTACTCAAAATAAATCATTCAAATGTCTGTGATGATTTTAGTATAGTGCTGTTCAGGATGCCTATTCTGAAATAATGGGGAAATATATTATCTAGTCAAAAGGACAAGCTTATCATTTATGACCCTATTAAAGAAGATGTTATAAAATTCACTGTTTGATTTGAAAATTGTCGATATTGAGATGATTGGTTTCCTTTGATTATAGCTGGCACCAGGCAATGCTAGACTATAGCCCAAGGAAGCCTAGTATGGGCTTCAATGAAAAAAGGACAACAAAAAGAATTTCTGATTGCAAATTTATTACATGGAACAGCAAATTCCAGACAACTGAGTAACATAATAGACAACCAATGCAATGGGAAGTCTCTTTCCTTTATGTAAACCAAGTCATCGAGCTGGTAAATGAATCCATGAACTTCACATTCCACGGTATTCTGAAACAAATAAAAGTAACATATTTTATGTTGAGATGTTGATCTGAATGTGACTTAGTGCTCAGTTCTGTATATGTGGTTCTTTTCAAAGTTAGAAATTGAATAGCTTCAGATTCTAAAACCAGAAGATTTAAATATTTGAAAGTTCAGAAAAGCGCTCAAATCTGTTATTTGTACTCAAATATGAATCCTTTCTTTTCACAGTTCTATTTCTACCATGTTGCAACGCTGCTGACCTTATTTAAGAGTATGGAAGCATGACAAAGAAAACCATCCCTCTGTCAAGGGTGTGCACTCTAAGTCTCTGAGCATGAAAAACCCCTACATTTCTGCCAAGACAACTCTTAGTTGCCATATGAAATGTATGTATATAGGTTTGTACTAGGTTTGTAATGCTTCTGAGTACCTTCTTTTGTCATGAGGCTCATCATTAATGAAAAGGCAGAAGAAATTCTTGACACTTCTGGTTGTCTACTTACCACCGCCTTCAATAGTTCTTCCATTTCGAGGCTGAAAAACATAATAATTAGATGATTGTAAAGAAGCAATGGATTACAGACTTATTAGCACACCAAAATACATCCCTATCATGCAGACAGGGTACTGTATAAAAGTGAGATTTTCTTTAAAGCAACATGTCAAATACCAGGGGGATCTATGCAGGGTGGGTTATGCCTTTGAATATGAACAATTTTCATTCAGCCTCTGCCCAAAAAGCTAAACATTCTGGCTTTAATTACTCTCATTCAGAATTTGGGTCTAAATTCATAGGGGCACATACCTAAGAAAGAGCATGTAAATACCAGCACTGAAATAACCTAGATGGACACACTTGAAATAACAAATAATTTGAAATTAAGCATAAATGACAGCTGAATTGGCACTCTGGTTACCTGTCATGACCTACCTTACAGTTTTGTTTTGGTTTTTTTCCAAATGTGTTGAAGATAGCCTTAAAAATTAGTTTGGTGTTAATCAGGGTGTATCTAAACCAGCATTCTGGGCATTAGACCATGTCATAGCTCAGCAAGCCATTGGGTGAAAAATGTGAGCGAACTTATGATAATTTTGCTTTGGCTTCTCACCGTTATGCAGTGACTTCACTTCCTGGGCAGACCTTTCAGACAAGGTGGACACTCAGCTCAGGCACATGTTTGATCTAATCTATTTAGCATCAGTGCACCTTGACAAGTCTCAGAGATACAAGCCACATGGATGATTTGGCTCAAGATAAAACATTTGTGGAGGCATATCTTCAAACAAAAAGAAGTGTTTAATCCACCAGTACCTCAGATCTCATTATCTTGTCATCTTTTAGCCAAACCAGAGCTTTTTGAGAAAATGGCTCCCTAAGCTTTCAAGCAAGGAATATTTGGCCTCTATTCAAAACAACCGCAGCAAGAATTTGTGAAACAGCTGCTCATCTGTGAGCATATAACAATGTCTAAGATAAAATGAAGAGATTCAGATACCCTGAAAAGGAAGAAAGGCCGCCCCAGAGTCCCATGACTGTCCTATAAAATCAAACACAAACAATATTAAAATACTTTAAAGTCAGTTCCATAGATCTGTTGCCAAATTTTACCATTCTATCAGAATATCGATAATTTTGGGTCTTTTTCAGCAGCATGCAAACAAGATGTTGATAGTCTCCAATGCCCATTCATCTGGAATGCTGATTAAAAATTAATGCCTGAAGGACATTGTGTCTAGTATAAATAAATTAGATTACCATAATTAAAGATTTGCAGGGTTTAGAATAGATATAAAAGAAAGCTTTACATGTAGGATATAAGCAGGGTCTGCATAGATCACTTCCCAACCACTGAAAAAACCCAAGCTGACTTTAAAAAAAACAAGGAAAGAACATACTTCCCTATCCACTGCTACTGACACTGCTTGTCTTCACATTTACATTTACATACCTTCTTTGTAAACTTTGCAGAAGCAGTCTGTGATTCCTGCAAGTGGACACTGTAAGTTAATCAAGATGCCAGCATATTTTGGTTTGTTACAGTGACCCTCTATTACTGATGAGGTTGGTATACTCCATGTGAGAAGAGAGATAACCTTACACTTACCGCAGACAGATGTAGGAACAGCAGCAAACAGATCTTTTTAAAGATTGATGTGAAGCCTTGCCTGGAAGTTACTCTGTTCATTACCATCATTCAACAGGCTTTCTGCTGTACAGCAAAGTGCAGCTGAGCTCTGGGTGGTGAAGCAGAGCTCAGCCTGGAGCTCCACTCCTCAGGCTTGAATTGTACTGATAGCTCTTACCTTGTTAAAATGGGGCTGCTCTTCACCTTTCAGACTGCCCTTGGTTTTAAACCAGGAAAGATTGCTGGGTTTAAGTCTTCCCCTGCACTCTTTATTCTTCAGAAAATTGCTAATTTTTCTACTCAGCCTTACTTCAAGGAATAGAAATTTTCCCCATGACTTTATGTGAGCAGACTAAGTTCAACATGTGATGGAGCCCTAAACCTGCAGCCTGGTTTGGGAGCCCTCCTGCCCATGGCATAGCTGCTAGGCTGTATGCTCCCAGCCAGTCAGGAATGGGATGGCTGTGTGCCACAGCCACAGCTGTGTCAGTGAGTGGGTTTAGTTGCCTGGAGTGGGCTTGAAAAACAAACACGTGTAATGCACAAGAACATGAAGACGGGGTGAGAACGCAGGAAAGCATGTAGATGTGGAACTGCAGAGAAGGAATTTTAAAAGACAAAATACACAAGCAAGAAATAGGAAATCATGGTTGAGGGTATGAGAAGAGGATTTCTTTGGTTCAAGCTGCAAGACAACAATTTATAGAGTAACTCACATCAACTTACAGGGCTATGAAATACTAGGGAAGAAAAAAATGCTTGCTCAATCAAGGTGCTTTAAAGGTTGTAAAGGAGGAGACTACTAGAGAGAGACAATATGAATGCTTCCTTTGTTCTGGAATGATTATTACACACCAAGCAAAGACAGAGATTGGCTCATGACTCAGCCTGCAGTTTCAGCTATCCTAACTAATTCATAACAGGTGAGAGATTGCTATGTGAAAGAAATATAGTCAAAACTGAGCTTCTAAATACCTTTGGGGTAGAAATTTCAAACACATGGTGAAGTGATTAGACATTGATGTTAAATATTCTTAGTTCTCACAAAATATTTTTAATTCTCCAGGTGGGGTTCAAGTCCCATTCAAGCCCAAATTGCCATGGACTTTGCCTTTCACAGTGCTGAGGCCTCATTCCTTCTCTTAAAACACCATCTCCTTTCTCTGTAGGATCTGTAACTCTGAATAATTTTTTTTTATTCACAGAAATATAAGATAATATACAAAGTTAAATTCAGCTGACATTAGTAGGATTTCATAACTGTTTCATTGGGTTTACTACATACAGACTTGTAGTGTCTTCTCAAGATTCCTTGTGGGCTAAGAAAGTGGGATTTCATGTAATAAGAGATTTGATCAGCTAGGTAAAACTTCACATAGTTCTTTTTCCATATTACATATTTATTTTATCTGCTGCTTTACTTAGACCACACCTCAAAATCACATTGCAGATGTGTAGCTCATATTTTTTGAAAGGATATTGTATGAGATTCAGCTTCCAATCTTGAGGACACAATTTTTTGTGAAGTTAGTTACTAAAATAGTAAACCAGGAATAGGACTCTGTTCGAAGTTACCAGATGATTCTGGATGTTCCCTCATTGGCTAAGCTGTGCAAGCATAAGAGTCAGTAGTAAACTCAAAAACATTTATTACACATTCACAACTGAAATGCTCAAATTTTTATACAATCAGCTTCAGTACTGTAGAGTTTTGTGACTGCTTCAGGAAAGCATGCTCGGAATTATAATAAACTAAAGACACTGGCAAGAAGAGATATTGAAATGCATTTCAAAATACTTTCTATTATTGTCTTGAAGGATTTACTCCTGTTTGGAAACAACAGAGACTCAGCCTCCAGAAGTAAATTGGCCTTTTTAGCATATACCCAGGGGCTGAGTGAATTTTATGGAGAAGATTCTTAATGAAATGGTGATAATAAAAAAGTGATATAAAGCAGAACTGATATTGAGGTGGGTCCTTATATGACTGCATCAATAAAAAAGAGCTATATTCAATAACTCCTCAACTTAATTTCTTTACTCTGAGTCAGAAACACAAGAAAAACCCCAAATGCAAATAGAGTATTAAAATCAGTAAAGCAACTCATACACCTCCGTGTTCAGCATAATCTAAGGTATGCTATTAATCCAATGTTATGTATATTTTTAGTGTATTTAATCCCTGTGTTATTCAAAACTGAGGGTCAGGTTAAAATACTGACTGACTGTAAGTGAATGTTTTGGTTCTTGAGCTCTGAATTGGTGGCAAACAGCAATTTTATATAAATAATTTAACTAAGAATTACATGCAAACTGCTAACAAGAAGAAAATCTTTTATATACCCTCCTATATCTCTTAAATCATTACAGTATTAGATTATACATTATTGTTTGGAGAGAAATGTCAAAAAGGTGGTCGTGGAGTGGCTGCTTTCTACATTTAAGAAGGGGGGGCTTTGAAACAAAATAAGCAATTACATCTTACCTCATTTTTATGCATGCTGTTGAATATGGAATAACAGAGATCCAAAACAGTGCTGGAGATCTGAAAAAAAACAATACTTTGATACATTTACTGGGAGAATGTGGTGTACATGGTTTGATAGAAAACAGGCTTGATTCTGATCCCAGATCAATTTAGATTGGGCACAGCTCACTAAAAACACTCAGAGCAGGGGAAAGCTTACTGATGCTATTATGAGCTGAAAAATTACACTTTTGTTTGAGGAGAATACACACAAAAACATGTCAATACAGCCTGGTGCTATAAAGAGATCAAAATCAACCTCTTATATTTAAAATATATTTTTCTATGCTAATTGTTCTAGGGGTAGCTTTAGTTTGTGGCATTTTTAATCTATGCTCATTTTCACCTACAAGCCTTTCAATCAATACTATAATCTTTGATGATATACTGAAATACACTGTCCCATATTCATTGCCACAGGACAGGGATTTGCTTATGCATGCAATCACATTAGATGAGAACTACAGCTTCAAAGGAAGTGAGGTGTAAGACCTCTGAAAAACAGGCTCTAGGAACTGTTTTCTACTGTTTTGGTTCACAAAACAGTAACATTTCAGAAAGAAAAACATCAGGACAAAATGTTCAAAATTTCCAAATACTTCCTGATCCTGCAAATATTTTTCTCCCTGCTTTGAAAATGACCCTTGGGCTTGATATTAAATACAGTGCACCTGATCTTTCACATACTGAATTTTCTTTTTAAGTGTTTGTAAGCCTTGGGCCAGCAGAAATGACCTGTGAAAACTTTCACTTGCTCCCCCTCCTCTGAGCCCCCCAGAAAAAATCCATCCACCCACCAAGCTCCAAGCCAGGACCAAACAGGACCTTTCAATCCTGCAGAACTGTCTGGCACTTCTTGCTTCAGTGTTAGCTACTACTGCCATGGCAAGAAAGGAAAAAAAGTGCTTTTCTTTAGGTCTGCATTAGCTTCACAAGGAGGAGAGCAAATGCACCAACAAACAAGCTCTTCTCTCCAGAGCTGCTGGCTCTCTGGCTGAAGACCTGCTGCCTGCAGACATCGATGCTCCAGGTTATACAGGACAATTTGTATGTCGGAAGACAGAGTCTCAGCAGATCAAACACATTACAGGAGTCAAGTTACCTGGGGTTGATCGGACATTTCCATCCACTGACTGAAACACAGAGCCAGTTGCTTTAAAAAGTAAAGAACAGACATTAACAGTGTGTCTATCACACCTTCGGACTTGTGTTTTTGCTCGGGAAGTCAGGACTGAGTTGTTATTAGCCTGTCCGTCTTTTGCTGACCCAGATGTCCTATTCTGCACCCTGCTGCACTCCCCGCCCCTGCCCATACCTGTCCCACCTGCAGCTTCGGGGGCAAAGAGCGCCAGCCTCCCTCCTCTCTTTACCTACCCCCAGGGTATTGAACAAGATACTGCCAGTCCGGTGCCGATTTCCTACCACGGACGAGCCTCGTTTCCCACCTTTCCCGTCTCTGCCCTACCGTATCTCCCCCTCGCTTGGCTGTCAGATGACAGACGTACCTGGTTTGGGGGCAGCTCCACACCGTCCCGGTAACGCGAGAAAGGCTGCGGGAAGCCTGCGGGACGGGACACGGATGTGCTGGGATGCCGCGGAGTCCAGCCAGGACACGGCTCCTCTGGAGGAGCCGACCCTTCCCAGGGCTCTCTCGCGTTCCCCGGTGCCGGGACGTACCTGAGCCCCGCGGGAGCGCGCAGAGGCAGCAGGCGGCCAGGAGCCAGGGCAGGGCGGGCGGCGGCGAGGGCATGGCGGGGCGGGGATGGGATGGACGGATGGGCGAGCGCCTTTATGGGGCCTTTATGGGGCCATATGGAGCCGCCGAGCCAATGGGCGCCGGGGCGGTCCCAAGCACCGCTCCCACTGTCGCTCCCGGTGTCGCTCCCGGTGTCGCTCCCGCTGCCGGACGAGCACTGCACTGCCGCCCCCGCCGGCACGCCGGGACGAGAAACCCCCAGCCCAGGGTAAGGGACACCTAGAATCCTCCTTCTCAAAGCTGCTTCTCTAGAAGAGGCGACCGAGAGGAAAGAGTGAGAGATGAGAAGAAGATGCTGTGCCTGGTCAAGTGACAGAGCAACAGAAAATTCAGTTTTGTAGTAGGGCTTGCTGAGTGTTTGGAAATTATTTCTCCTCATGGAGATTTCACTCAGATTGGGAAATAAAGTTTGCCTTCTAATTAGAAGGGTTGTGAACTTTCATATTGAACAAGTCCCATTTTACTACTTTTACCTTCACATGAAATAAAGAAATCCATCCATCTCTTAATTAATTTCATAGTAGGCATGGCTGTAGAAAAGATACAGATCTGCTCTCAACAGAAAGTGATTCTCTTTCTTCCTGATTTAATCATTGGGTTTAACTATGGAAAACTCTTCCTGGTTTTCTCTGTGCAAGTTCTAAGAGCAATGCTTTCTAATCAGATCACAGACTTAGAAAAGCAGAGTCCTCCCAAACTCTTTTATTTAATAGACTTTGGGCCTGCTGAATCAAATATATATTCAGTTGTCCAACTTCTAACACAGCAGGGTTGGAACTACATGATCCCTTCCAACTCTAACTATTCCATGATTCTATGTATTAGATGTGCTTGGGAGGTGATGGTTCCAGTATGTGAGGTATAAAAAGCTGCAGAAGGTATTATTGTCACAGCATCCCACCTCATCTCATAATGTCCCTCAATGGCTGTGCTACACACTAAAAGGATGATGGCAGGACGGTTCCTGGTGGGAACATCTCAGAACAGTCAGGGAGGAGACACAGCTGCTTTCTCACAAAGAAAAGGTGAGCCAGACATTGTCAGCTACACAGTTGTGTGTCCTGAGCATGTAGAGAGGCACTGGAGCAGCCGAGTGACCCCAGCACCATTAGTTCACCCCTTGTTCCTTCTCCTGGGAAAGATGGCTGTCTTTGCCTCATCACAGCCTTTTGGGGGCAATAATCAGAGTGGGGAGATGTCAGGAGGGGTCAGACGTTGCTGGAGCAGACACTCAGTTGTCAGATTCTCACTGTCTTAAGTGGAATGGGAGTTTCAAGACAGGATAAAATTCGAAAAGATTAGTCCCTCTGTTTAATTTTTATCCTCCACGGGAGCTAAAGCAGATTGCAGCAAGTTTTATGATGATGGCTTCTCACGGCAAATCCACCCAGGCTTTCATTAACAAGAAGATGCAGCATTCCAGGAAGCCCATAGATCCTTTTTGCAGAGGCCCTACTTTCTACCCAAGCCCATGAAGTCCTGGAGTGAAAGGACTCTCTGTGTTTGTTAAATTTGCTTCTAAAAAGAAGATGGTGTTTTATTTTTGATGCCAGCAAGAAGCAAGCTTGTATTTTATTTAAGCCAGTCAGTCACAGAAATGTGAAAGCAGAGCCCCACTAAGTGTGAGCTGGGCTCATTAGAGATAGACAATAAAATGAGAGAAGGTAAAGATACTCTGAAAGATTGCACATTTTCATATTAAATATCTTCTTTTTGTCCTTCAACACTTTAACCAAACTGAAAATTATTGTTCACCAGCAGTGTTTCTCTTGCCCTGCCTATCACAGATCTTGCATCCAAATCACCCCTATGCTGAAGAAACATGGGATCTTAGAGAGCCATTATAGATTCACTATTTGCTATTATTTTTTTAATATTTACATATGAGATAACAATCATGGTAAATCCTAATAATTTGCTATCTTTTTACAAGAGAATATTATTAAATTATGACCAGATTGCTAGTGATAGCTCACTGTAATGGAATGTGGTTCTCTGGCTTTTCCTATTTCATGAGAAATGCTCAGTCTTCTGCTTTCTTCCTGTTATATGGTAGCCTCTTTCAACTTTTTAAAACACATTTGAGGTTAGGAGTGGGAATTTTTATTTTGTAATAGCATGTGATCAAGTTGGGTGGGTAAAATCTACTTCTACCATACATAAAATACTGGATGCTACCTGAACCTTTCCTTCCTCCTTCTCATGCGTAATAAACCATCTGCAGCTTTATTTCACCCTTTACCAGGGAGTACTGTGCAGTCTTTCAGCACATTTTGCCTACAGTGAAGCCCATGGAGCTATTCATTTGCATCAAGTGACACTTAATACTTGAAGATGAGAAAAAATTAACTCATTCAAGCTCCACTAAAAAAAAAATCGCATCTTATCTCCTAACTGAAAATAGTATTTTATCACAGCTGTGCAGTATGAGAGAAGAATGGGGAAAGTGTTGACAACTAAAATTTCAAATATATGAGGGTGTTATATTGTGAACACATTTAGTTTCCTTAAATCAGAACTTTCTTTGCTGCTGGATGTTTCATTTCAAAAGTGTTAGCTAAGGTGCAGCCAACACCAAGCCACATTAATGAGCCATACTTTTACTGCATAAATAAAATTCCTGTTTTAAGGTTCTGGGCCCTCTGCATGAAGAGAGAAAAATAGGATGATTTTCAGTGTCCTCAGTGATTCACAAGGAAGTTAAAAATGAAGCTTTAGTGGGGGGGTTTTAATAGAGGATTTTTTATTGTGAGTAAGGAGCCTTGGCATATATTTAACAACAGCAATATTATGACATCTATAATTTTAGAATAAAACACGCTGTGATTGATAAATGAATTAGAAGAAAATTTGGCATCAATGGCTAAAAAAGGTGAAGGTTTCCTCTTTGTAAATGGTTTCTGCAATAAAATCAGTAATTATTGCAGACAGTAAAGACAAAGTGCAAAATGTCACCATTGAGCAGTTCCTTAGTGCATCCCAACTCATCCAAGCTGCTTCTGCTTGCTCATGCCTCTCCCCCTCTGCAGCTCAGCAGTACTTCATACAGGCCTTGTCCTGCTCTGAGGGCTTTCAGTACCTCACCCATGACTTGTTTGGAAAGATGAGGAAAGCTGCAGAAAAGGGAAGGTATTTATTAGGCAAACCTGCCACAGAGCCTGCAGACAGCTCCCATTACATATGACAGTGCCTACTTATGTTGAATACAAGGCTGTGTTTGATGTGGTTTTAGCTAACATTCATTTACCTTTCCAGCACAAATAAGTGGTCCAAACAGTTGGAGCTTGTCTCATTTTTCTTTTTACATGGGCAAGGCTCTACTCAGCACTCAGAGCTGTGCGCCCAAACTTTGCTCTACCAGCACATATCACACTTTTGTAAAACTGACATCTGCTATAGGTGCTGATTTGGTCGTCAGAATGTCAAGTAAGAACAGAATAGTCAATCTTATGCTTTTGTTTGTGGCTCGGTTTCTATACTCTACAGCTATAAAGCCACAGTTGTAAAGTTGAGTAGGCTAGCAAGTAAATATTTCAAGGGAATCAGTTAAAAGCATGTCCCACTAGGCAGGACTTCAAAGACAAGAGTTAACCAAGAACATCAAAATGGAGGACAGATGCTAATGGGGAAGTTAGGAAACTAGACCCGGAATCTGAATATTTGCATTCTTTTGGATAGTTTATTGGCTAATTTTTTGAGAGATATGATTTTATGTCTACTACATTCAGCCAGAGAAGTGTAAATTCCTCTGAAATGGAGCAATTTGCACCTACCATGTTGTGCTGTATGGAAACAGTGCTGTAGCAATGGGCTGTATTTGGCTACAGTGGGATAAAAGATCAGTATAATTTCTAGATTTTGAGACATTTGAAAAGATCTTTAACCCGGAGCTCTAACTTGGCTTAATTTTATTTGGTGTTGCCCTAGCTGGACAGGGAAACAGTATGTTCTTCTGCTTAGGCAACTGGTGGGATAACTCAATCAATGTCTGCAGTTGAGCTTTCATCAAGGATTTGTCCAGAATGATTCATTCCTGGCATCTTAGGCCTGCCATAAATTTCCAGGTGGTCTCTGAGTCAAATGCTGGAGTGCCTGACGCATACTCCACACCACCAGCTGAACAAATTTGATTTTAATAGCTGAATTATAATGCTGACACTCATTCTTCCATGCCTCCTAAATCAGAATGATTTAATCTGTAGCTTTAATTTTCTTTGAGTATAGCTATATGTAAAGCATAATTTTGTTTATAAAGGGATCACCATAGTCTGTGGACACCTTACACTGATTACTAGAGTAAATTATTTAGATTAACATGCATACCATACATCTCATATTACTGGCAAACACTCAAATCCTACATATGCATTACTATAGGAGGAGAGAGTAGCTGAAGATAAATGTTTGTCTCACCAAGAACTGACTACAGGGAGAGCCAATCCCAGACCATTTTTATTACCGTACGATGTTTCTTCAAGGATCACTCACTCTAAACCCATCAGCCAGAAAGAAGAAATCACCAGACTATGTTAATCCATTTCAGTATCATTACCCATCAACCCTGTGCTGGTGATATGACCCATCATCTGCCTGACCTTAACACGATACACAAAAACCAACTCATCTGGGAAGCTGAGTGCTTAAATAACCAGAGCTCAGGTCTCTGGACACTCCAACATATGTGTCACTTATCATTTAGTGAGGAGCAAAGAGTTTAACTCAAAGCTCTGCTTCCCTTAGCCATACTTACCAGCGCTTAATCCTGTCAGACATCTGAGTTGAGTGCCATTCAAAATGAGTAAGTACTCAAACACTGTTACTTACAGTTATTGCTGAAGATATCTGTATTTTTCTTCTTAAGTAATTGGACTTACTTAATATGAAAGCAATTAATTTTTCTCATTATGTTTCAAGACAGCTATATCTTTGCTGTTATTGAAAATGAAATGATTGCTTCTTTGACATATTAAATGCAATTTGTATAAACTGTTGTATGCCTTCTGTCTCCTGACTTAAGCTGTAAGACTTAAGCTAACTCTTATGCTGTCCTTTGGCCAAAGCAGATATGCCTTGATGCTCACTGGTCTATTTTTTTATCTATTTAAATTATATCACTCCACAAAAGCTTTACTGTAGCCAAATGCAAAACTTTTCAGCTTTTAGAGCATTTTATTGGCCTGAAAATATTGGAATTGTAAGTTTCATGGAAATGGCCACTCCTAGGTCTAGCAATGAGACCAGACTGTAAACCAACAACAAACTAAGAGCCATTAATACTAATTCTGCTACTTGGATTAGGGTCCAGACTTGTCTGCCAGCAGTGATGCCTTGTCCATAGCCTCTAATGAGAATCGCTGAGAAGTTGTTTCTCTCCACACCTGAGTCCTAGAGCTGTTTGTGCATAGAACGCATACATCTTTTCTCCATGGCTAAAGATCTGCCTTGTCTGCCTGTAAGCAGCTGTCCAGAAAAATCAAAGGCAAACAAAAGGCAGGTTTTCCTTTGAAGGAACCATTTTACAGTTGAATGTCTTTTAAAAGCCTTTAATCTCCTTCTCAAAGAAATTTGAGTGAGGTTTTTTTTCTCAAATTGTTAACCTTTCCCAAAAGTCTGTTTGCAGAAGCAGGTATTTGTTATAGATGCAGAATTAATTTGTATCCATTAACACCCTACTGACATATTCTTGAGTTTAGTGGCTCCATGTGGGACAAACATTGAATTAAGAAAGCTCTCCTTGCTTGGGGAAGCACCCTATGAATGAACCATTCTCCTCTCTTGATTTCTGCTGTAAGAACTTTATGTTGCTCTGCCCTTTCCAGGCCAAACAGTGGCCAAAGTTCCAGTCCAAGATCTAGACACACCATTAGACATAAATGTATAGAAAAAGACATCTCATAATATGATGCACTATCTAGACAAGACAAATGAGGGAGAATGATAGCGTGGTGGCAGGAATGCAGACAGTCTGGAGTTCCTATCCTCCATCTGTATTTACTTTCTCTTCTTAATAAGTATTTCTTGATAGCAAAATATTGTGTGGGGTAATGCTTTTGTGGACCACCCTCAACAAAATAGCCTGGTAAGATGGGAAGTTGAGTGTCAACAGCACACATGAGTGGAACACCAGAAACTGTCTGAGAAAATGCTTGCCCAAACTGCTGTTGGTTATAGAGGAAGAAGACCATCACCACAATTTAACAGTAACCAGGAAATTGAAGTTCTTTTGAAACAAACAAAACTTGAAAAGTGCAGAAGATGCACCAAAAGTTGCAACAGAGGGCAAGGTGGTGGTAACAGAGCAGGGTTTGACAGTGACAGTGACAGCACTGCAGCACCCATGTGGGTTGGGGGACATAGGGCACCCAGGAAGTGCAGATTCTGCACTTGTGTTCCAGCAGAGTTTACTTGGTGGCATGAGGGTTCAGGGAATGTTGGGAGCAGTGGGGGATCACATATAGCCAGAGCACACACATCCCCCAAAGTTGAAGTGGGGAGGAGGGGAGCCCCTTACCCTGGAGAGAGAGGTAGGCACTTGTCCCTCCCTATGCAGAATTTGAGCATTTGGGGATTAGTTATACAAGACTGTTCAAAAATTTCTAGTTCAGTAACAGTTTGTGAGTGTCTAATGTTGATGTCCATCTGTTGGTATAGCTCTTGAATATATTTTTCACCAATTGCTGATCAATTGTGTGCTGTTAATAATTCAATAAACTACTTCACTCTTGAGCTGGTTTAAACCATGAGCAGTTTTTCCCTTTGATAATTATGCACCTGAACATCCCTCAATCTAGCAACATTGTGCATGAAAAGCAATAAGGCCAGATTGCTTTCCCCCTTTATAGCAATGCATCTTGAGAATGCATCTTGTCTGTCTTCAATAACAACTGCTGCTCTGTCTGCTCTGAAGGCTCCAAGATAAAGAAGGAATTGCTCCAAAGCCAAAAAAGAAGGGGAAAAATTGAGAGAGAATTTGAGGGAAATAATGATAAAGAACAGAGCAGAGAGCTTATCCACATAGAAAACTACTTTCTGACTCAGCAGAGGACCACTCTATCCCTCCTGTTTTGTCAAATGCAGTCCCTGCCTCTCTCAGCCCTACTACACAAAAATGTGGAGGCTGGAGCCTCTCTAGCATATAAGTGGAGAAGACAGACTTTTTGCTGCAGCAAAAAAAAAAAAAAAAAGCCTTTGCTTTGCTTTGCTAAGGCACCCCACTCAAAAGTGAGCAGAGAAGTAAGGGTTTTTACCTGACTTCGTGGTTAAAAAAGGAGGAAAAGCCAAAACAGGCAGCTACATCAATATCAGATGTCTTTCTCCTAAGTACATGTGACTGGGGAGAGGTTTAGCAGAGATGACACATTGGGACTGCATCTCATAATTTGTTAATATAAAAACATACAGTGCAGTAACTGCAAATCCTGTTTGGTTTATCATTGCAAACCTCAGAGATTTATAATGATCAGAGGTATGTGACTGTCATGAAGCTACATGAAACTGGAGAATATGTTATGTTTATTTTGCTGGATGAATAGTCCTGAGACAGGAGAATTAATTGCATGCAATTCCAATTTTCTTTTTCTTTCTGTTGACAGAGTTATCATATTCCCAGTTGGCAATATACCATCTAAAGAAGATAGTGTTTAATGGAATAATGAGGAATGATGTAAAGTTAAAATCAATTCATCTAAGGTGATTTACAGTAAGATAAATGGTACAACATTAAAGAAACCAATAAAGACCATGATAAAGCTTCAGGAAGCATAATAAAGTTACAAAAGCAATTTCTAGAGAATATATTAAATATATTTCCAAAATCCAAGTTATAATTTGAAAAATATTTCAAATGTCCTCTGTTCTACATGAGAAACATTGTAGAAAATTTCTGCTGGTTTTACATTTAAAACAAAAATACACATTCACTTTACTGTGTAGTCTGGCAGGTTCCAGCAATCTGCTGAGTTTTTGGCATAAAACAGCAATGCTGCTGCCATTCCTGGTCTTCCTTGCAACTCTGAAAGGCAGTCTTGAAGTAACATCTGTATCAAACTACCATCATCAAGAACTTTTTAAAAGCAGCTTTGTTTTTTGCCATGGAATCAATAATGTACTTCACTTATCCTAGTTGCAAAATCCTAGTGAAGAAAAGAGATTTTTCTTGTCTGAAGGAGTTGGATAAGATGAAATCTGTGTGCAATGGCTTAAGAACAATCTCATAACGACTACAGTGTGACCAAAAAAAAAAAAAAANNAAAAAACCAAAAAACAAAAAAAGTAAAAAAAAAAAAAAAAAAAAAAAAAAAAAGAGAAATCAAGCAGAGCTCCCTGCCTTCTGTTTGGAGAAAACATAGCTGAAATGAATTTTCCTGTTCTAACTCCAGCAATATCAAGAGAACAGCAGAAGATAATATGACCCAATAACTTGTGTAAAATGAGCACATTTAGACAACAACAGTGCAAGGCACAATGTGGCACCATGAGTTATCCAAGAGAATGAGGCTCAGTGTGTTGCTGTTGTTTATCATTCCTGAAGGACAAAATAATCTGCCCTCTTTGCAGTGGCTGGATCAATGGGTCACTGCTCAGTGACCTTAATGAAGCCTCCTTAATGAAGTGAGTGATCAATGAAGATGTTTAAATTAGGAAATAAGGATGTTGCAGCAAAGGATGTACTAACTGGTCTGGTAGGGTTTTTTTAAACCAGGAAAGCCCACTAGTTTAAATAATGTAAAATATAAAAGGACAGAATGTCTAGAGGGAATTGGTAAGTGGGTGGATGGATGGCAACCTCCTTCTTTTCTGGGGATACAACTTAAAACAAAGATAGTGTTGCTGTGGAAATATGCCTGCCTAAGAGGTATGATGCTTCCAAATGCAGGGCTGGGGTGTTCCTTATACTAAAGAAAGAAATAGTTGAAATTCTCGAAGATTATTGTGACCAGAGCCTGAAGGTGAACAGAGGATCTAGTGCGCTGCAACAAGAGCTGCCAGCCTAAGAAAGGGAAAGGTTGGGTTCTGAATGGTCAAAAAAGATTGTATTTAATAAAAAGTTATGATGTTATATGGTAAGAGAAGAATACTTAATACAGCTGATATGGGCTACTCACAATATTTTTAAAGGAGCTTTTAAAGGAGAAAAGAGTCTGCAAGATCCGTGCTACAAGATGGTGTCGTGAACCTCTGAACCGATGTACTTTTTATGATAATACTTAGTTCACGCTTGAAAACCACATCTTGGCTTAGCTTACTCTTTTTTAAATTTAATTTCATCATTTTGAGCTCAGAGTAGATTTTACAATTTAGAGCAACATCACTTGAAAACACACGTCATGATACTTTCTTAAAGACTACAGTGATGGATATAAACCATTAAACAATGACATTTTTCTTTGGTTGAAGTATAAAGTTGGCAATTTCAATATTGCCTTTATCAAATACCAGTTGCAAAAATAACAAGTGACTTATTAATTTAACTGTATGCCTTGCAACTGAGTATCTTAAAATACTTGTTAGAGATTGTCTGTGAAGGTGAATTTCATCTTGTTAACCTTCTTTCATTTAAGTTGAATACATAGCAAGAAGATGTAAAATCATTCTCCCTCTTTTTAGGTGAAGAAATTCTGGAGATAAAACATAATGCTTTTCATAGCTGATATGTCATGACTGGTCCTGACATAAGGTTTGATGAATGGCTGGTGGTCACACAATTCCATCAACTGCTCTATGGGTGAGCTGAATAAATGGAGAGGTTAGTTGGTAACCATCAGTTGTACTTTGGGAGATGTTCAAAGCTTTATATTAAATGTTAAAAGCATCTTATACTCTCAAGCCTTTTCCTTGTAGTGAGGCTGAAAGCAATGTCACTAAAACTTTCCATATTTATCCTACCCCTCATAGTTTCAGGGCTCTTTTTTGGTCATGGTTGCCATAAGTGGTTAAACTGCACTTCTTTTAGAAATGGGCATTTTCAAATGGACAATTTCCCATGTGTTCTCACATTAGTGAGAACAAGATTTTATTGTTGCAGTGCAAGACTGGCTGTACCCTAATATCTTGGGAAACATTACGCTGAAGGAAATAAAATTTGCCACAGAGAATCAAGGTAAAGCTAGGTCTTGTGGGCCTAATGTTTCTGTTTTTCAAGGGCAAGAACCTTCAACATTAGTTTCAGTGACTGAAGAATTCATGTCACCTCAAGGCTGCAAATCCAAGGGCCATGTTCTTCAGAACAATACAACTTCTCCCTCTTATTCTTCCTTCCATCCCTATTTCTACATGGTGACTAGGGAAGCTCCTTGTCCCTTTTTTTCTTTTTAATATTGTAGCATGGGGACATGCATGGTTCAGGGACACATGGTAACATAGTTAACAGCTCATATTCAGAAATGCAGAGAAAAAAAATCTAAAAACACAATTTTCAATCTGTGTTTCTCTTCTTTTTGGGGGTGAGGGGATTTTTTTTCTTTTTTTTCTTTTTTTTTTTTTGCTTGTTTGTTTGTTTGTTTTGGGGTTTTTTTTTGCTTTTTGTTTGTTTGTCTTAAAGAGTCAAGGAAGCTTTAGAGTAGGCTCCAGATTCTGTAAAATCATGGCCTCTCTGTTTCCACTGGGAACAGTCACACGTAAATAGCTCCAAAATTATTCTTGGGTGAGTACCATGCCCCCAGAGGAGCACACTCTGAGGTATGGCACAGGGACCACACGCATCGGCCCTCCTCCCTGGGGAGTCACTCCCTGTGGCCAGAGCACAGCCTGCCTTTGCAGTGTCTTGGTCAGGAGGATGTGCCAAAGGCTGTGATGTCCCACCTCTCATAGACTTTCCTGCCCAAGTTTGGATTGTAGCACAATGGCTATCATTTTACAATAACCCTTTTAGACTTACATCTCCTTGAATTTCTGGCACAAACACTTTTTTCTTGCCTTCACAAGAGTAGTGCAGTTCCTAGTTAATTATTAAGCTATAAGGATATGGGAAACAAATGTTCAAATTCCTCCTAATAGATATCACATCTGCCACCTCCCAAGAGCCAGCCCTAAACAGCAAGTTATAAATTATTTTAAGTACTCAGTGTCCCAGTGAAAGCTGTTCCACTTAATGTAAAACATTCTAATCCTACATACATTCACTAGGAAATGGGACCCAGGTTCTGTGCCCGTCTCCACCTCTCTTTTTTTTTTTTTTTTAATCTCACACCCCCATGACCCAAGTCACCCTTCAAGCTCCTTCAGGTGTTTCTACTTACCCCAAAACTGGTCAGTTTTATAACGTGGAGATAATCAAGCAGAAGACAACAGCTCTCCCAACACTTGCTACAAGCAGCACTGCTGGTATCAGATATGTCAGAAATCGTGTCTTCTGCTTAGTATGCTGTCCTTAGTGTTTTTTCAACATTTTAGAGTGTAATCTCAAATATTGGTTGAGAGAAGAATTGGTTCAGAGTAGCACAGCTACCTCCATCTAATAATCCTTTCTGTGAAACAATGACAAAAAAAAAAAAACACCTAAAAATCTGAGCCTAGAGCAGCTCTGGTGCTATCTGTGCAATGCCAATCTTGCAGCTCCTCTTGAGTCAAGGCACAGCACTGGCAGGTGCATGGGTACCTGCAGCTTGCCCACACTAAAGCCTAGGTCACATATGCAACCAGGAGCACCATACCTGCAGGGTCACAGCAACTCTGTCACCTGGAAATAGCCTGGAAATAATTTGTCTCTTGGGGAATGCAGCAGGTAAATTTAAGACTCAGCTGCTTGCCAGTTTGACTCTGCCAGCTGAATCCAGCTGTCTGATTTGGGCCATGGGAAAGGGGGAGGGTTAAAAAAGGGTAGCAGGTCACTTTGCAATACAGTAACTAGTTTTGAACGCTAAGCGATTCAGTCAATTGTCTTAATTTCTCTACTTTGGAAAACACCCGTAACTGGGACTTAAAATTCAATTGTTGCTTCTGATTTTTATTTAAAGAATTGACTTATCTTGCTACATTGACATGATAATTTGCTGATTGGCTGCACTCATTTTATGACCCATAAAATTAATTTTGAATCATTGGGTTCAATTTTAATTGACATTGATTTGATAATTAAATATAGTTCTTAGCTACTCTAGTCCAGTCCTAGCAGCACGTTTGGTTCTTTGCTATTAATAAGCTTTGCAAATCTGTTTTCCTTTTTCAGACTACCAACTCAGACTAAATGTCTGAAGAATATAAGATAAATTAGATGGTTCAGCTAATGACCTACTTACCTCAATCTAAACTTTTTGTCTCCTTCTCAAAGGGCAATCAAATGGTGTAATGATATGCAAAGATTTAGAAATTCCAAGGCACTCATCAGGAGGTAAAACTTGCTTCTAACCCAAAATAAAAAGTTAACTTAATCTTCAAATGAACACATCTATTTGCTGCTTACAGAGCTGATTTTACTCCTACTAAAGCCAGTATGATTTTGCTACAGATATTAGCCCTAAGTCCCCAGTCCCTCCACACACCTCAATCTTTCCTATGCAAGAGCTGTTTTTGACATGCACTTTATGCTTTGTTTAAGTTACTTTATAAAAACAAAATAATCCAGGAAACACGTGCTACTTTATATATGATATCTATGCTGTATTAGTAAATCTTGCATCTGTGTGAGGTTGTACCTCCTTTAATTCATTGGCCTGCCTTTTTAAAATTTTATTTCCACAATGTGTCTTAATAATGTAGATGTCACAAAGTATTCTACATGTTCTAACTTGTATCAACCCAAACCAAATTTAAATCCCTAAAGTTCCAGAGACAGAATCTAGTGATGAAGATCGCACTCTAATAAATGTCTGACCTGTAAATCAAGGTACTTGTACACAAGAGATCTCCTCTGATCATCAGTCATGCCTCAGAAATGCGGTCATGAAGCAGATAGACGATTTCACTAATAATGGTACTGCACTAGGAAAACCATGCCTTCCTTCTGATTTAAATAAGATTTATTTAAATCTTTGTGATTATCTGATACTGAGCAGGTGACTTGTCTTAAGGTCAGCTCTTATGGAAATAAAGTCTTATGACTAAAAAGGGCTACCAAGACTAATCCTAGTAACTGGCAGTGGATTAAAACCTGAAATAACAGCAAAAAGAAAAAATAAACATAGCATAAGTTTAACAATATGGGCAAGCCTAGGCTTCTGCTGAATAGGATGAGTCTGGAAGGTCAAGGAAAATGAAGGTTCTTTCAGTGTGATTAGGTTGAATGTGCTCAAATGCAAATTGCAGTAGGGATGATTACTTATCTCATCCAAGACAGGGGCTCATTTAAACATTTTGGTATGCTTAAATGCTATTTAGAATTAACTTATACTAAGGGCAGTCAGACAGCCTGCCACTGACAGATAACAACTTCCTAAAATTCTTGAATGAGCCACACCTGGTCTTCCCTGACTGGCCAAGCTACAAATGTGGACCTTTTGTAAGACCTTTCCAGGAGAAATGTCAAAACTGGAGTAAAGATATACAAGAGTTATTAGAGCATACACCCCTTTTTTTGTGGCATAAAGATTGAATATGTTATTAAGATTAATTGTTTAGCTTTAGGCCTATATCTTTAGAGAAAAAATGGGTACATCACTTCCTTTGGCTTTAGCATAATTTATCTGAGAAAGATACTCTAGAATATTCCAGAGAGAGCAGGTTGACTTTTCACCAGCTCAATTATCCTTTATATTGCTCTGGCAATGCAAAAAATCTCTAGTATTAAAAAGAACTCAGACTCGCACATTGATTTTGCTGCATATTTAAAGCACTAAACCCCACTACAGCTTAGCATTATTAGTAGCAAGAATCCTGTTGGCCTGAACTAGCAACGGTGTAATCCAACAGTACAGTTGCCTATGCAACACATTCTTCAACTACATCAGACACTTTCAGGCCTGATTACTGACAACAAAGCTTATTAACTGGGCTTAATTTGGAAAATTGGTCTCTTTTGTACTGGATTAATTATTATACATGTCAGTAACAACATACTTGAAAGGTTAAAATTCCTAGGTTGAGCCTCATAACCTGGCAGGGATTGGTTCCACAGCTGGAGACTGCTTATTAATAAATCTGTGCATAGCTGCCACTGCAGTCATCACTGAAACCTGAAGAAAGAAGCACCTTCCTAGCCTGTGCAAGATTCAGGCTGGTGACAGCCACAGATTTCCAATGTGCTTTGCCAAAAAGGTAACTGTCACAGTCATAATTTCTACTTCACAGGCAGAGGAGGAGGGGACACACAATGATGTGGTGTCCCAAGGTGCTGATACAAGCAAACACAGAGTCAGGCAGAGAACTGGGTTTCTGATTACTGGCTTTTGGCCACTGGTTCCCAGTGAGATCTGTGCTTCTGCTGCTTCACTGGAGACCAGCAGCCATCAGCATAGCACTGAACACATGGTTGCTAACACATTTGCATAAGTCTATTCTATTCCATAGGCTGGCCATGGTATCTGTTCCAATGACAGAATCCTTGGACTTCCTTGGTCAGGCTTCAGCGAAGTACACCACAGTAGTCAAGTCTAAAAATGCGTGGATCAGAGGGTCTAAATCCTCCTCTATCAGGGAGGAGTGCACTGTAATATTGCAATATGTCCTAAAGAGGACTTGTTTAAACAGGAGTTAAAAAGAGACACATCACCAGCACCTGGTTTTGATGGGGTTTCAGAGTGGGTAACAGAGCCCTGTAGGTGAGCATTTTATTTTTCCAGCGAGCAGAGCACTGAGTGCACAGCTGTGTGCAGTGACTGTGTGCACTACGCAGTGCCCTTGGGGGAAAAGGAGCCTGGGCTGGCCTGCAGCAGCATTCAGACAACACCTGCCATCACACTACAGCTGTTCTTCACAGTGCTTTAGAGCAGCTTTCTTCTGGAGCCTACATCCACCCTGTGTCTGCCATGTCAGAGTGAGCGGTTAGGGAATGCCTGGCTCTGCCAGCTGCTTTTAGGTGAATTGTTTCATTCCTGCCTGACCAAGGGCAATTTTCCTGCCTGATGGTGGGCTTCAAAAAATGGAAGAAATAGTAAGAGGTGTTTGGAGAAACATGAGGGAAGAAGAGTCACATGGAAAGGGACTCTACTGATCTCTTCAATTCCTTAATAGGAGGTTGTAGCTGGGTGAGGAGGAATTCATGTCCCAAGTAGCAAGTGATGGGACCAGAGGAAACAGCCTCAAGTTGCACCAAAGGAGATCTAGGTCAGGTTTTTGAGAAAATTTCTTCATGGAGAGGTTGTCAAACATTGGCATAGACTGCCCAGGGCAACGGTGGAATCATCTTCCTGAAGGGTTCAAAAATCATATGGATGTGACCCTCGAGGACACAGTTCAGTGGTGGCCTTGGCAGTGCTGGGGGAACAGTTGGACTCAAAGATCCTAGAAGTCTTTTCCAATATAAATGATTCTGTGATTTCCAGATACATATATTTTTTAAAACACGAGGGTTAGTGACCTGCGAAAGATATTTTAACAGTTAAAAACCCAAACGTAACAACGCAAACACACGTATCCAAGCGCATACGCGTGATTCCAGCTGGAGCGCCACGCTCGAGGGGAAGGAGGGACGAGGCGGGGCGGTGCAAGGAGGGGAGGGAGGGCAGAGCCGCCCAGCCCACCCTCTGTTCCTGCCTCTCTCCCTCCCGCCTTCGGGCGGCCGGGTGCGGCGCTGCGTCTTCTGGCAGCCGAACCGAGCCGTCCCCGCGGCGGCCTTCGCCTTCCTCCCCTTCCCGGCGGCGGGGCTCGGGCCTGCCCGCGGCCCCGGGAGGAAATGGAGGCGGNGCATGTGTTGTCCGGAGAAGCCCGCCCAGCATCGTCCTCCTCCTCCAGAAAGGGAAAAGTTGATGTCTATTCATCCCAGGTCCTTGCGCCCGGAGCCGGGCTGGGACTGAGCATTGCCTCGGCCCGTCCCATGCCGGTCACAGCACGGCCCTGGCGAGGACCGCTCTGGTCTTACGGAATGAATAGAGCACCCATGAAGCCTGGACGCAGAGGAGAGAGGAGCCGCTGCCTCTCCCAGCTGTGAAGAGCTTGAGGTGCCCGCCGGAGTGGGAGCTGGTGCCTGTCAAACAGGGCAGGGCATGCGGGAGGCGAGGTCGCAGCCCGGGGCCATGGGACGGGCGCACGTCGGGGCTACCCCGGGCCCGGCTGGGTCCCACAGCGGGCGCCGGCGCTGCCGCCCTGGTCCTTGGTTCACATCCCGCTGACAGGTGAACTGCGTGCGCAGGGAGCGCTCCGGGCCCCAGCAGGGGCTGGAAGAGCAGACACACAGGCCTGTTAGTGCCTTCGCGGGGAGGAGAGCCCTAGGAAAGAACCAGCCTGTTACGATGTATGTTACAACGTTTAGTAGCACAACCCAACTTGCCGAAGGAGCGTCTGTGGTATATATTAGTCTGAGATTTTTTTAAAGTGTAAAAAATTGGACAGATTTTCTTACCTGTAAGATATCAATGCTTCCTTTGTGTTGAAAACTGATTAGATTGTCCCAGTCAGCTGTTGCTTGGCCTTCCTTACCAGTTCCATTTCCAGTCACATCAGTCATCATGTGCTGATGGACAAGGAGTTGGGAGTTTGAGCCTCCTGGCCTGTCACTGCCATTGATGATGTGTGCAGGGACTTTCCTGCCAAGGAGCCCCTGTGCAAGCAGCATAAGCTGCAGAGCAGAGACTGGGCATTGAGTTTTAACGCTGCTTACATCTTTCACAGTTTGTTCACTTGAAGACGGCAGTCTCCTACAAAGAATGAGTGTTTATTCAAGGTAGCAGGTTACTTGCGGGCCACGGGTCAAGCCTGCAATTCTGTGTCTTGATCTTTGGTTTGTGTTGTGTGTTGGTGATCCCATTTTTTCTCATACAAAATCCTTCGTCTGGCTAATCTGAGGTTTATGTGACAGTGGTAGCCCTGAGAGGATAGGACAGAGGAATGAGTGGGGATGGGAGTTTTGAGATCTTGTGCTACTAAGAAGTGTAGAATTCCAGTAAGAGGGAGAAAATAACAAGAAAGTTGTGTATTTCATTGTGAGAAAATGGACTAAACCTTCAACGTATTCCTTAGTTTTGTCTATTTATAAAGAAAAATCGTGTTTTAGACAGCCAAAAATAGAAGACTTTTTTGGAAGCAGAAGGAGCCTTTTAAAGAGAAAAAACAGAGGCTAGTACACACATTTACTAGAAAATAAGTACAGGAGAGGCAACAGAAATGCCGTAAGGTTAGAGATAAAATAAGAAATGCAATTTTCCTATGTGAATACAATAAAAATATTAAGGTAGAGACAGAGAAACTACATAAACACATTCTTTTTTTTAAAGTATTGATCATTGCATTTAAGTGAGCATAAATGGTTGAGGTACTCCTGTCTGTAACTTTGAGTAGTTCTGCCTCTTGAGATCATTGATGAGCTGCTGATACAGATGTACTTTAGGATGCAAACAGTAACAGTGAAGTAACATCATAATTACATTATGGGAGATTCTCTGACAATACCCTTACTTTCCATGAGTATGGCTGCAGATTTCCTGTGCAGATTAAAAACAAAAGAGTAGACAAAACTGCTTAATGTTTTCCTCTCAGCTTCTACCTCTTGAAGGGTAAAAGTGGTGATTCTTATGGATGTGTCTTGCAGTTCTGACCCTTTCCTGCTCTCTAAGCCCTGTCCTTAACGTGAGAATTGTACTGCCTATAGGTGACTGGCTGAAATGCTCTCCTGTCCCTACAGCACAGGACCTGGCAGCAGGGTCCTCTCTCCACTAACTGCATTTCAGGTCAGAGCACACAGGAACTGCATTTCCCATGTGATTTAACACAATTTCTTAAAAATCCAATACATAAATTACATAAAGGGATATAGATCAATAGTCCTTACTGAATGGTGTGCATCCATCACCGTTATAGAAGTGGGCAGACTAGCAGAGATGTAGAACACATATACTGAACTGGGCAGAGAAGTTTGGCCCAGACTTTTCATTATACCTCTGAAAAGCCTGTAGCTGATGGTTAGAGATTTTCTTCCTGCAGACTGTTCTCTGCAAGTTTCTGTCAGTCTGCTGCATTCAGTGTTCTGAATGTTGAATAGTTCTCATGGTTTTAGTGGAGCTACCTAAAAATTAAAAAGTGTCATTACTACAGTTCTATGTCTTGATGTCCAATCTGAATTTTTGTCTTCTGTGAGAGCTGGAAATGAATATGATGCCTGAGAGTAAAGGTAACAAATCTCAGTGCTTAAATGGAAGACAGTGTATTTCATGGTAGACTGAAGAATGAGGACCTTTGAGACCTGGTGGTTTTCAGCATGAATCTTAGGGCAGGTTTGCACTAGTGCAGTGGTAGGATGGGAATAACTTTTGAGCTACTTAGCTGAGAAGAGGCCAGTCTGATGGAATTCCTATATTTGCCTTTCCTGATCAACAGTTTTCCAGATCATGAAGAATATAAATATGTTGTAGATGTTATATGATCAATTGTCAGCCAGGGAATTGCAGCAAAAACCAGGAGATGACAAACATTGTCTTAATGGAGCACCTGTAATTGTCCAAAATACAGTTGATACCTAGGTGTGGTGTTTTTAGAAGTACTTAAAAACGGACTCCTGACAGAAGAGGGGGAAAGAAAGGAACTTTCAGAAGCCAAGCTGAAAAATGTTGCACTGAGAAGATAAAAGTAGGCCTGAACACTGCCACTAGCTAAATTTTTTTCCCCCTTTAACTGGATATACTCAATTATTTTCTTCCTCTTACCCATTTTGCATACATTATTTGGGTCCCAAGTCTGTTTTGAATGGCTTGACTGCCTGCACAGCATATCCTGAAGATGGTTCACTGCTGTCAGCTGTGCATAGAATTCTTCCTGGAAACATTTGCATTGCTGGAAGGCGAAAGCTAGTTGGAAAAGCAATTGGCAGCTGTAGCAGTAGTAATGATGTTGCAGGTGAGCATGCAAACAACATCAAAACCGGGCTTCCTTCTGTTATTGAAGCTTTGTGGGAATGAAGAAGCTGGAATACTGGTATATGACTGAAAAGCTTTAAAAATACTTCCTTAGAAGTATTAACTAACATTTTTGTGCATCATAACTGGGCATGAGGGCATTTATTGTATTCCTTGGCAATTCACTTAAATGGGTGTATAGAAATTGTGATCACAAACCATGCAGATATAGCTGTCATTGAAGTTGCATGTGGCTACTTTAGGACTGAGTTTGATCCTATTGTTAGTTATAGGATTGTTGTGAGGATGTCATTGTTTGAGATTTTTTTTGTATTAGATCCTCTTTGATTAAATGTTTGGATGTTGTGTTGCTTTTGTCCTCAAAAGGAAGCATTCACTCTTTTCAGCACCTGAGTTCAGCCCCTCAGGTGTCTTATCTCTCCAGCAACAGTAGAGACAACAGTGCTGTATTTTTGTAGGTTTTGGATGTTGTTTGTTTTTATTTATTTGCAGTGGAGCTTTCACAGATATCTAGTTTACACCCCCATGTGTATTGCCCATCAGAAGTTGGAAATTCAGAGAAAGATACAGCTTAAAATTTTCCATTTCTCTTAGTGGATGGGAACTTCAGTCTTTGTCATTGGTTTCCTTATATTTAATCTTACAGTCATAGAAAATAATTTATTAAGATAGCAGTTTCAAAATTCAGGGTAGAACTGCATGTATTCAGTCAGTTCCTGTGAGTGATTTCTTTGCTTATTAAAACTGCAGTCTCAATTGTTTGGGTAACCCTTCCTGCACTCCTGAGGAAGTTCTGTCTTTGAGGCTTACCTGCAAGGATACAGCTACAGGTAGTAGGCGCTGCTGCAAGGAAACAGAAAAATATTTGGCCAGCTTAAGCTTAGTGTTCCAGCTTGGTAGCTTCCAGCCTGTAATTTCTGTAGCTGGACAGGGGAAGAGTCCATTTTATATCATAAGCTGATTTGGGATAACCAAGTCTAGTTTAATGTTACATCTACCACTGAGAGTACAACTTTCTTCATTCTCCCTTCCTTTCCTACAATGGGCTGTCTTGCCAAGCTGAATCAAGAAATAAACTCTTCTTCAAAAAAGTTGGGGTTTTTGATTTGTCTCCCGAAGCATTCAGACCAACAGTGCTATTTCCAGCACAAGCAGGAGGGGGAATGTGTACACAGGGGTGAAGGAGTGAAGCCTCCCTTTGATAGCAGCAAGTGGCTACATTGCCTCAGTCTTAAGGTTAGTTAAAAATACTGCTGAATGGACAAAAAGTAAAAAGTGAACTCTATTGCTCTGTTTTTTTGAGACACATACATATTAAAGTCTTTTCTTTTTGGTTATGGAAAGTATTTTTCTAAACTGTAACAAAAATAATTAACGTGTCTATCTTCTCTTTCAAACAGGAAGTGCCAGGTTTATATGGCTCACATCTGACAACATGCACCACCAGTGGCTGCTGCTAGCTGCATGCTTTTGGGTGATATTCATGTTCATGGTTGCTAGCAAGTTTATCACATTGACTTTTAAAGACCCAGATGGTAAGTTTAGCTTTAATGTTTGATGTGAAACAGAAAACAGAATAGTGCTTCACAAAAATAATATTTTATATGAAAAGTTGTTCTTGACATGTTATCACTTCTTCAGTAGGACTGAGAACAGAACAACTAAATTTCTGGAGGTGACAGTGCTGATATTCAGCTCATTTTCTTGCTAGAAGTCTGCAAATCTGCATCACAGGAGATTTTTTTGGTGGTTAAGAACTGAAGGGATCATGTTTGGCAGTACTTCTTGCTAGGTCTGCTTTTTCAAATACATTTAGTTTTGGTATTGTGATCTACTTGGGGTAGAAGTTATGAACAAAAACAACAGAGCAGTATTACCTTTTTAAAGTCAGAAGAGAGTCAGAAGGTACTGAGGAGTTCATTTCACATTATACTAGTTTGTGTCTTTTTGTCACTGCTTGTCTTGTGTCTGAGGCATTATGTAAAACCTGTGGACAATTTTATTTCATTTGCAATGCACTTTGCCTCGCCACCTCTGGCTTGCTTCTTGCATTCATTCAGTTTTATCCCCTGTTTGACTTGTAAACAGCTTATAGGCTTTTGCTTAGCTTAAGTAGCTGAGATGTTATTTAGATGATGAGGAATTTAAGCCATTTGATGACACCACACAGCATGTTAGTTCTGTGTCTGCTGGGGAGCTGCTCTTACAAAGCCATCCTACTGAGAGTCTTGGTGAAGGTGATGATATGACTTCGAGTCTTAAGAGATCTGTGTTTCTGCATCTTCCTAAGACATGCAAAAAATACGTAACTTTTGAAGCATTGGCACTTGTGCCGTATTTTTCAATAACTTGATAATGGATAAATACATTAGGTGTACCTTTATATATAGTATGCATCTATGTGAAGATTTATTAAGCAAGTCTTACAGAGGAGATCTGTAGACTGACCTAGCTTTCCTTGGACCCAGCTGTTCTATCCTGGTACATCTGCAAATCATCTAGTCTCATGTTAGGTAGTTATATCTTCCAGTATTTCCCTCTATGCCAACTCTTGTTTCCTGGCTCAGGTATTCTTTGGGTAGTTCTTGTAATGAGAATTTGTCAGGAAAATTAAAATGTAGTTTTAAAAAAATAATTACTAGAGCATAGCCTCTATATTTACTTGCTTTTTATTATCTTGGCTTGCCAAGTTTTTCCTCTTTTTGTTTTTTTCTATACTGAATCTTCCACTCCTTTTAAATAGTTCTGTGAGCAGATGATATATAAATTCTTAAGCTTGTCCTGTAAAGGTGTGACAATGGTTTAGTGTATATATGTGTGGGAGTGTTTGTAATAAAACTAATGAAGGAAAATACTTTGAATATACCAACAAAATTTTGGAGGAAGTCCAAACAGGATGGCAAATCCTGGAGAGGTTCTTCTAGATTTAAAAAAATATGACTTGTCAGAAATTTTTCTTATTGGCATGTGTCTTCTTAGCAGATAGAATAAAACCAGCAGATGCTCAATGAATCAATGTTCTTCTATTTAAGCCTTTTACTGATGTCTTGGGTGCATGAGCAATAGGAACTTCTTAAGGAGCAATTTTCTGTCCATCATTCCTAGTAGCATCTACAGGCATGCTTCTACACAATGATAGTGAAAATAGTTAAGCTGCTCTTTCACTGAATCAGATTACTTGTATTTTACAGAAGAGCTCAATGAAGTAAGTCTGTGCACAGCAATAATTACAGTTTCTGAATGCTTGAATGCTTACATTGCTTTAAGTTTTAACTTGCTTTTCCCTGTGTGCCCTTTGTTAAAATTCCAGTGTAGGCAGAGTAGAGTACTCCCTGAAGAAAAGGACATAGGCAGTGCACACATTTTCTCAACCATGAAACAGTAAGCCCCTGTGGTTGCAGATGAGGAAACATTCATAGAAGAAGCTATATGAAGGGAAAAGTAATCCAATATGGGTGGAAAGAAATTTTCAGGGAGAAATCATGTTCTTTTTGCTTTGTAGTTAGGGAAAGCTGCTTTAAATTATTTTTGATCTTTGTGCACTGTGTAGGCTAAAGCCATAACCTTGTGTTATTTTTTTTCTTTTTCTTACCATTCTAAATGCAAAAGATGAAAAGGGTTCTTTCTTACATGCTTTAATTTGGTCTCAAACTATTAGCTGCCCTAAAATCACTAAAAAAGAACAGGAGTATCAGCTGAGGTTGTTGTTGTTGTTGTTGTGCGAATCTCTAAGGGAGACCATTGGTCCAGTAATAAAGGAAGAGGGGATCTTTATTTATTGTTGGCTATAGGTGCTTGCTTAAAACACCACAGAAGTAAAAGGGTGTCCATAATGACATTTTTCTTCTTGTAGATTTAATATAAAAAAGAAGAAACATTTCTACTAGTCTAAGGGGAGAGAGAGGAACCTGATGGATTTAAGTTTTTTTGTTTGGACATGCTTTGGCAAGTTCATTGAAAAATAAAAATCTCCTATGTACAAGTCCATGTAGTTATACCAAATTGTCTATCAAGTGTGGTATTTGGATTCAAGACTTTGATGTCTCTCTGCATGCTTTTTAGAAAAAAGCTAAGCAAACAACGAAAAAACCAAGTAAAATATAATGGGTGTGTTTCTTTGATAAAACTCAAACGAAGTTGCATCCAAAATTCCCACAGAGCACATACTTTAAAATATTCATAGTCTGTGTCTGTCTTGTCTAGTACCTTTCCATGTAGAAGCAAATCCTAGTGTTTTGTAAGCTTAATACAGGAAGTAAAGTTCATGTGTTGTAGCTGTAAAGCAGAAATAGTTGCTTTCCCCTCACCTTCTGTAATGCTGTTATCTCTCTCCCTTCTTTAGGCTATGGTGCCAAGCAAGAGCCATTGATACTGACAGCTGTGACAAAAGTGGAGGACGTACATGTGCCAGAGGAAAAACATTGGCCTGAAGAATTCCAGGTGCATACTGTTGAGATAAGGGTTATATGTATCAAAGACTAGAAGAAAATAAGAGATTAAAAGAGCTTCCTGTTGTTAAGATGAATTGCTAGACAGGAATTATTTATTCAGACTGTTCTATTTATTTAGATAGAGTTGACAGAATTCATTTTAACTTCACAAAGCTGGTTTGTTATGGTAACCTGCTGTCTTGTTTCATCTGAATGATTCAACTTAATGTGCTTCCATTTCTAGGAGAAAATGGTTACAGTACTCCTTTATCAAGTCAGGACAGTTGTTTTTGTTAGCCTTTTTAATACAATGGCCCAGTTTTGGATTATATGTGTTCTGTCTTGCCGTAGCAATCAGGCTTGTGGTTGTTGAGGGCAAGCTTGTTTCTCCTCTATTCTCTTAGATTTCTGCCAATCTCTCTGTTTCTTTTTATCAGCATCAATTTTTTTTCGTGTTTTGTGTTCTTTGTGTTTCACATTTCAGCATTTTTCCAAAGTAGAATATGAACACAATAGTAGTCAATACCAGTTCATCTTTTAGGTGCATAGTTCTGTGCTTTCAGCAAATTGACAATGAATCTCTGAAAATGCTTTATACAAATGTAAACTTGAGACCAGTTGCAGAGTGGGCGGCTTTTTTTTTTCTTTTTTTTGCATTAGTACATAAGTCGTCTTATGTTTAAAGTATTTTTTGTGATGCATCATGGAAGGTAAGTTAGCTGTATAAACATGACTCTTTTTGTTTTCATTTTTCAAAACCATGAAATTTAATTACCTTCAAAATACTCGGGAAAAACACTTTGCTTAGTAGAAGGCTGGCAGATAGATATGGTGAGTTTTAATAGCTTTCTTTACTAGTATAGAAAAGGATAACAAGGTTTCTGGATCTAAAGCAATTCCCTCTTGACTTCCTGACAGCATGAAATGTAGAATAACAACATTAATTTTGGTTGCATGCAGAAAGAATTGTTTGGACATATGAAATAATCTGACAGACTGTTGAGATTACATTCTGAGCAGGGGGTATTGGAGAAGAGTAACAAACAGAAAAAGTAGAATATTTTTTCCTTATGGAAGGTTGGGACAAAAAGTAAAATAACTATGTTTTCATCTGTAGCTTGGACACTGTACCTAAAATTATAGAATCACAGAATGGTTTGAATTGGAAGATCATCTAGTTCCAAGCCCTCTGCCAAGGACAGGGACACTCTTCATTAGCCCAGGTTGCTCAGAGCCCCATCCAACCTAATCTTGAACATTTCTGGGGTGGGCCATCCACAGCTTCTCTGGGTAACATGTTCCAGTGCCTGACCACCTTCATAGGACACAGTTCATTCCTAATGTCTAAACCTATTTTTTTTTAAGTTGAAAACCATTACCCCTGTCTTGTCACTACAGGCTCTGGTAAAAAGTCTGTCTTTCTTACAAACCCCATGTGATCATTGAAAGACTGCAGCGAGGTTTTACTGGAGCCTTTTCTTCTCTGAGCTGAACAGCCACAGCTGTCTCAGCCTATCTTCGAAGGAGAGATGCTCTATCCCTGACCATCTTCATGGCCTCCTCTGGACCTTCCCTTAACAGGTTCATGTCTTTCCTGTGCTGGGGCCCCAGGGCTGCATACAGCACTCCAGGTGGCAGTAGAGCAGAGTACAGGCAGAGAATCACCTCCTTTGACCTGCTGGCCACGGTGCTTTTTTATGCAGCCCAGAGTGCAGTTGGCTTTCTGGGCTGCAAGTGCACACTGACACCATATATCCAATTTTTCACTCATCAGTATCCCCAAGTCCTTGGCATGGTTGGTCTCAATCAGTTCATTGATATTGGGGATTGCCATTCAAGTTAGTGGAAAGGTGAAAATTTGTCTGTAGAAATTTAAATTTACCCATCACCTCTTAATAAGAGAAGCTCCTTTTTTTTCTCACTCCATTAGTTGTGAGGCAAGAGGTGGTTGTGATTCCTGTCTTAGTCTCAGAAAAATGAGACATGTGAAACAGCTCATCCATTTTTGAGGAGAGATATCCTGCTACTTCTTTTATTTGTCACACTGATGCTTATTGTTCACATTTCTATTCACCTGATTTTATTTCATCTTGGATAAATAGAAACACTGGATGCCTACAGGTGCTAGAAAACAACACAACATGGAACTTTTATCCTAAATTTTTTTCCAACCAGATGGGTCACAAAATATTCTGGGTTGGAAGGGACCCATAGGATCATCGACTCCAACTCTTAGCCTGCACAGGACGTCCCCAAGAATCACACCATGGGTCAGTCCCATCTTCTCAGAGCTTAAAGCGTAATTTATGTGGAAATTGCTGTCCTGACCTCTCAGAATCTTTCTTATAGGTTGTTGAAACACTGTGGGAGTTGCAGTATTTGATCAAGGCATGTTTTATTCACACAGATAAGACCCTGCTGCTGTGTAGCAGACTTAAATTGTATGGAAAAGCTCTTAGTGCTGCATACTACCATGTAATGTCTTAAGAGTTGAACCAGTGTACATCAGCAGCACAGGAAGTAAACTCTGGGCTGCTCCTTTAGTTAATACATAGAAATGTTTTAATCATGAATCTGGGAGTCATTAGGGTGCATAGTTTGGGGATTTTTATACTTTTGAATCTGATCTGAAAACTAAAGTCTAACTTTTGTTTTTTCTTTGTCTTCTGCATTTCATAAAGCCAACTGGAAAAGCTTTTTCAGGAAATCTGATCCACCAACCCCTTGTTCATATGGAAAGACTTGAGCTTCTCAGGAATGTCTGCAGAGACACTGCATTGAGAGATCTCTCTCATGCTGCAGTTTCCAAATTCGTCTTGGACCGAATATTTGTGTGTGACAAGCACAAGATTCTGTTTTGTCAGACGCCAAAAGTGGGCAACACTCAGTGGAAAAAAGTCTTGATCGTTTTAAATGGTATCTCCTTTTCTGTGGGTGTGTGGGTTTCTTTGAGGAGGAAATGGTATTGCTCTAACTGGGGCAATTAAAATGGATTCTTTCTGCATTTTTGTACACTGATACTTAATTCCAGCTTTTCATTTGTCACAGTTGTTCCTAGTCTTTCAAAACATCCCCTTAACGTGAGATCTGTTCTTTCTGTAAAAATAAGTATTATTACTTGGCTCAGAAGTTATTTGAGTCATGACAGAGTACCCATATGCATGTGGTAGGTAGGTTTCTTATCACTGATGAGGTGCACAAATTTATAGAATTAGGAACTATATGACAAGTAGTAACAATAATATGAAATTTCTGGCTAAAGGCCAGTGACTTTTAACTAGGGATTTTAGCTGTGAAAAAAGCCAGTTAAAATTTGGCAGCTGCTGTTGGTCTGTATTGCTGAAATCTTGTGTGTGTTCTATCTGTGAACCATCATAAGCGTTATGAAGATTCTGATGTGCTTAACGCAATAGTTTGGTCACCAAAGATATGGTATAAAAGATGATGAAAAAAGGGACTGGTGTGCTTGAAAAATTAGCAAATGAACTGTGTCCCTCAGCAAAACTTTTCTAGCAAGCAGTACTAACATTAAAACTCTAATTTCATCGTTGATCTATGGATGTGAGCTAAAAATCTGGCAGAGATACACCCATACCTATGTATGTGCATGCTTCTTAATACCTATGAAAGCCACACTCAAAGTACTAAATAGGGAACGATATGAGGGCATTGGAAGTACCTGTTCTTACCAGCATTTGAGAGATAACCTGCAAAGAGTGCCTCAGGATGGGCAGGGATTTATTGGCTGTGCTGAGTGAAGGATAACTCACGTCTTAACAGCAAGGAACTTTTTACCTTGAGTTTGCTAGTTTTGTCATGTTGGATAATGATAGAAAATTGCTTCCACATAAACACTGGTCTCTTTTGTCTTAAGCTGGTATCTGCTGAGGAAGGCTACTGCTATGGTTGACCTAACTTTTTCCTCTTTGGGTCATCTCAGAAAGCAGGACTGATACTTGAGGGGAAATAGTTTATGTCCAAATACCTAAGTGATATTGGAGGTGCAGGATGGGGAGATGCAGCTTTGGCACTGTGGGGGAGCTAACTCTGCTGCTGCTTGTGTTGAATGTGTTCTCCGAATGAATGCAAGGTATTGGTTTCTGAAGCTGTCTAATCTGACATCCACATGCAGTTGTCCACATGCAATTCACCTATGGTACCAAAAGATTTGATTGAAAACCTGAAACTGATAAAATACAACCCCAGTCTCCACCCCTCACCCCCACCCATTCCAGGAAAAAAAAAATTTGAAAAGCTGAGCAGCTGAGTGGTATGTATTATTCACTTCAGTTCTGGAAACAAGAAGGCTGTAGAGGCTTTCACTTAACAGGATTGTTTTGTAGCACCCGTGCTTATTGCATGTTGTTATTTTGAAACAATGCTGTTGTGTGAAGACTTATGCCTGAAGCCCAAGGGGCCACATGAGGTGTTTCTCAAGGTCATAAAACCTTCCAGGATTAGGATACTAAAATGAAGGCAGCAGAGTTAAGTGACGTTATTTTTCTTGTCAGCTTATGTGCTTGCAGAAATGAATATCTGGAGACTTATGTTGTTAATTTTAGTGCCTTTTAATCTGTGGAGTATTCTCTGATTGGAATTTTTGTTTCAGCACAGCATACTTGTTAAAAAAACTTTATGGATTCTGAAAGCAAAGTACTTTTGCATTGAAGCAAAAGCATCTTATAGCATTTATTTTTGTTGGTTGAAATTCAGCCAAAAAGCTGGTTCCTTCTTCTGAGATAATCCTGAAAATCTTCCTCCATTTGTATGTGCAGGCAGAGGGAAAGAGAATGGGGACACTGACATGTGAGGAGTTACAGGCTTAGACATAATTGCTAATGAAATTTGCATAATATGCTTTTCTGAGAATTTTGGGGCCATTTGGTCTTGGACCTTGATGTCACATACCCTAAAGCATTTTAACAGTTCTCAGCTCCGCAGTCAGAATCTCTCATAACTTAACAGTTTTAAACATAGTAACTTTAAATGGTAAAAATAAAGAAAAGAGAGATATAAAACTGTCAGCCAAAGGCACACATGCTTGCTTATACTCACTGTTTTTTTTCCCTTGAATGAATCACTTGCTCTCTCATTTTGATTTGTCTAGGAGCATTTTCTTCCATAGAAGAGATCCCAGAAAACATTGTTCATGATCATGAGAAGAATGGCCTTCCACGCTTGTCCTCCTTCAGTGACTCTGAAATTAAAAAACGGTAAGTGGCCCTGCCAGTGAGTGTTAGAGGGGTTTGAGGTCAGTGGTATTATGAGCAACCAAGGGTACAGCTGAAGTCTGCCTCTGAAACTGAGGGCAGCAGGGTTTCTGCTCCACCACTTGTATTATGGCACTATTCTGTTATCATCACAGATGTTGCTGTCTGCCTTCCTACTGGCTTTGAAGGAGAACACCAGTGTAATTTGTGATGTAGTTAGGTGAGCCAACCAACTATCTGGGATGTAAGGTTTCTGTAATTCAGTGCATACCTAGCTGTTAGATAGATAGTTGACCTTCAGAACTGAAGGTTTAATTGGACAGCCCATCCTGATGTCTTGTATGGTAAAGCCTACAGGTAAGATTGTCATTGCAGTAGACTTACTTACTGGGACTGAACTGGTTAGATTAAATTGTTAGTGCTTTTTAGCCCCAGAATATTTTCCATTCAGCTGAACCACTTTTTCTTCCTGTTTAAGTGCTTCTGGTTATTTTCAGAGCCAAAAAAGTACTCTGCAATAGAACTTCTATATCACTTTGGCTAGATTTTTAACTATGTCTGCTCTTATCTCTACTAGTGCCTATGCCATGTAAAATGTCTGTTAGGGGTGGCAACATGGAGAGAACAGGACATAGGGTGACTGGACACTTGTAAGCGTTTACTTGCATGCATTACACCATTCTGAAAAGTCAGCCCTTTATACATGTCACATATCAGCAGAGCTCAGTACAAGGTGTTTTGTTTCATGCAGTGGCACAAGGACATTTATCACAGCTGTGCCTGTAGAATTGGGGTCACTTGCTTGTGTTGATATTGTGTGAAGGAAGATATTGTCACTGCGCTCTTGAGAACGTGGTTCTGTTCTCCTCCCTGTGAGCAGCTGTGCAGAAAGGAACTGTTCACCTGGGGGTGAACACTAGTTAGGATATATGAAATTGAATCCATCATTGCTTGGGTTGCTGCATTCTGCTCAGCATGGAAGCTATGCTGGAGCTGTGTAATGTGGGTTTGGTTTGAATCTGAAATTACCAGAGTTTTAGGTGTGGAAAGCAGGATGGTGTGGATCTGTTGATTTAGTTTGCTGACCTCTATCTAGCCCTCCCTGGCTAGGAGTAAGTCAGGAGTATCTGAAATATGATTCAAGTGCTGTACACGCTGAAGAGTTCATCCACATCCAGTCCATCCATCCTTATTTCAGTGTGGACTGGGCTCTCAATCTCTTTTCTTACCTATTTATTGAAATAAATTTTGTTTCCAATTTATTCCTCCTACAGATAATCTGACTACAGAATATTACATATATTAGAGTATCACAGTAACACATGGAATTCCGTTGAAAACTGTGGTCTTGTGTTTCAGTGGTGCACTCAGCCATTATTGAAAGCATGACAAAACATCAAAATAAAAAACCATTCTTAATTTTTTGTACTTAAGCAGCAATTAATCTAACTGCCTGCCAGTGAAAAATGCAGCCTTCTATATGCATTTAGCTTCACCAATGCACTTTTCCCCATGTCCTTATGTATTTTGCTTTTTGAGTTTGATCACATGACATTACAAATATCTTTAACTTGGCGCTCTCAGTGTCTTTTGTCTCCTGTTTATTATGGATTGAGATTAGCTAAACTCCTACAGTTTGAATAAAATGTGAAAACTAGGATGAACTATTTCTTCTTTGTCCTGTATGTAAAAACTGCTAGTAAGACATTGTATCCTACTGATTATAATATTGATGCAAGTGCTCTAAGATTCACGTTGCTATGTCTGTAGTCAGAGTTTATGTACGTTTTGTAAGTATATGCTAAACACTTTGCTGAATTCTTTAATTTTTTTCTTCCTCTGTTTAGACTGAATTTATACTTCAAGTTTTTTATTGTTAGAGATCCATTTGAAAGACTTATTTCTGCGTTTAAAGACAAGTTTGTGCACAATCCTCGGTTTGAGCCTTGGTACCGGCATGAAATTGCTCCCGGCATCATTCGTAAATACAGAAAGAATCGCACAGAGACCAAAGGGCTGCAGTTTGAGGATTTTGTGCGCTACCTGGGGGACCCTAATCACCGGTGGCTGGATGTTCAGTTTGGTGACCACATCATTCACTGGGTAACATATGTGGAACTTTGTGCTCCCTGTGAAATCACTTACAGTGTGATTGGACACCATGAAACCCTGGAGGATGATGCTCCGTATATCTTGAAAGCAGCTGGCATAGACCACTTGGTATCATACCCCACAATCCCACCAGGCATAACAGTGTACAACAGAACAAAAGTAGAGCGGTACTTTTCAGGAATTAGCAAGAGAGACATAAGACGCCTCTATGCACGATTTGAAGGCGATTTTAAACTCTTTGGTTATCCTGAGCCTGATTTTTTGCTTAACTGACACCTGGGATAAGATCTGAAAAAGTATCTCATGGATTAATCTAAACCTGTGTGAATAACAGCTGCAACACTGGCAGAGCTGAGAATGACCATTTGTTTTCTAGCTTTTGATGTTGCTCCACTTTTCAGTGAAATACTTGTCATATGAACATGCAGGGGCTTATAGTTGTTTCCTGACCATGTTTTCAGTACATGACATTGCAATCTGTTAGGAATTATGTCTCTGTTATCTAAAACACAGAATTTGACTTCTCCCCTCTTTCCTTTAGGAAAAAAGAAGGAGAACAAATGGGCTATGATCTTCCTCTCCTCCCAGACAGAATGCCATTTTTGAAATGTTGTGAAGTATTTACAAAGCTGGCAATTTCACTGTAGGTTAACCCTGGCACTTGGGTAAACATAATGATTCCTGCTCATGAGAAAGTCATGTAGTCTCCCATGAGCCTTGTAAATGAGAGGCCAGTACAAGACTAGAAATTAATTAAATGCTTGACAAATATAACCATCTAGGTTCTGTCATATGACTGCTACAATAGCATTGATCTAATCCATTCTTGTTTGTCAAAAAATGAACCCAATTAGACAGAAGCTTTTAGAGATGTAAGAAAATGAACTGGTTCCACACCCCAGTTGTCTCTGTATTTTTGTCAAGTGTTTACTGTATTTACTACTGATGTATTGAGCCTCATAATTCTACTTTTGATTTTCAAGAGATTCTTTAACTCCTGGCTATGTAAGTTATGTGAGAACACCAGCTGCAAGTGGAGCATAGAAGAAATATGAAACTGTTAAGGGAACTGTTAAGGAAAATTAAAGTATCAGTTGTATTTGTGGGAGCACATATAATAATCACAAGATGCTCTCACACAATTTAACTTGTCTTTTCTTCTAACAGTTAAGATTAATAAAGAAGTTAAGAAAGCAAGATGTCATATTAAAGAGTTGCTTACTTGGATTAACAATCTACCTTTTTCTTAAATTCAGCCTTGCTCAGTTCAGTACCTCAGAGAAGAAAGTTTATCCCACTCTGAAAATTCACCTCCCTACTGCTAAAGGAGAGAAGGAGACAAGATGAATCCCTAATTTTTCCAGTGATTCACTGCCATGGTGTCCCAAGTGAAAAATTACTAACATTTATGTTACTGATGCGGCAAATTGGCTATTTGCCAAAAGTTTGTGTTGCCTAAATTTGTGTACTCATGTTATGCATTAAAAAAAAAAAAAAAACAACTTAATTGAGTGGATGCAACAGTCATAGTTGCTTGTGTTTGCATTGTGTCTTATAAAGAGCAGTCTCTTCTCTGAGTTTATGAGCAATAAAAATCAGTATGCTGCCACTTCATCCTGCAGGCCATGGAAAAGAGACCAAATATGAAACACAGGAATTGCTCTGTTACAGTGAGCATATGAACTGTATTTTTTAAATCATAGTCCCAAAAGATTTATTTTCAGATCAGCATATTGTTGCTGGCTAGAAATGCTAGTGACAGCTGCTTTTAAATCCAGCCACTGTTATGCTTTTCATAGCTTTCGGTATTAACACAAGGAAGCATCTTGTACTTGTGTAAAAGGAAAGCTGTGCCAAGCTGACATGTGCTGATACCCACAAACAGGAAGCCCTGTTGTAGCTGGAAATGATTTCAGAAAGATCTCAACAGATGAACTGAAATAAAGGAGAATCATTAACTGGGCATTGTTAGCAAGAGAATAATACAGGGTGGCAAAGTTGGAAGGTAGGATATTTTTCAGGTTGGTTTGTTTTGATTTTTTTAACTATTACAGTGCCCTAACTTGTTAGTTCTTAACCAATGATAAAAAGATGTTAACAGCTCCAGGTTTTTCTGTGGTTTTCTTAATATGGAAAGTTAGCAAAATGCACTGATAAAATGCATTTTGAAGCTAATAACCTGATTGATTACCTTGCTGCCAATTAAAATGTAACAGTGAATAATGTATTAGTAAATTCAGGCCTTAAAGTTTAATAAAGTAGAATTGTTTTTCTCTGAAAGTATAAGCTACCGATCACACAGAAGGCAATGTATGTTTTTCTTTTTCTTGGTAAATTATTGCATGTATTGCTTGCTTAAAAATTGCCAATACATAGATATTAAGTAATAATAATTTTTTCTGGTAGCTTTCTCTGCATTGAGTTATCCCAGCCAGCAGTGAAGAGAGCTATGGACTGATCTAGGCAGAGGTATATAATCCTCTCCCATCTCTGTGTTCCCATGCTTTTCAGGGTGGAACTGGAATGCACATTATCATTTCTTCAATGCAAATGCGAAGTTTCTCCTTTCAATTACATGTTCCTGAGCTATATTTTCTTTTTAGAAGCGTGGGGTGTTTTTTTTCCTTACATGGCTGAAGTAATGATGGTGCAATTTTGGCATGTCTCTTGAGGGAACTTGTATACCATGATGGTCCTTGGCAAGGTGTGGTAGGGCTCTCCTTAAATTGGTGCAGTGCAGGCAGGATGGTCAGAGTAAGGTGTGTTAGGGAGGATGCCCTTGCCACGCTAGTTATGATAAACTAAGTGTCTGTGGTTTGTTATAGCTTGACTGTACTCTGCACAAGGCTTTTATAAATGTAGTCTCAGTGGCATGCTCAAACATAATTTGGCTATTCAGATGTTACTTGCATACCACTTTCAAACTGCAGATGATACTTATGTCGTATTTTTGGAACTGCTGGCCCAGATTGTTCTTTCTCCTTTCTTATTGCTACAGCTTCAGAAAACAAATTCACATCCTTACTGTTTGCATCTGTATCTCTTTGTTGGCTCTCCTTCTGCAGCTTTTGAATGCTTTGGCCCATTTTAAGCACATTTTGCAAAGGAAAGTCACGGGATAGTGAGTTGAAGTAATTGTCTTGAAAATAGGAGGAAAAACACTCCTTGTACATCAGAGTCCATGTTGTGTGTTGGCTTTAGCAAAAGTACAGACAGGAAACAGTTTTACTGTATCTGCTTGTATGGAGCACCTAGTTTCTAATGGACTCTCTTCCCTAGTGCTCCCTACAGCTTGGCCTCCTATCTCAGCTAACAAAGACAAAAATTAAATTAAAATGGATTCCATCATCTGTTATCTTCATGTTCCTGCTAAAATTGAGCTGACTGGGATTTTTTGACTTCTTGGGAGTAAGAGGGTTTGTCTTGTGAAAATGGATTCAGAATTCACTTGCTTGTGAAACAACTTTATGATAATGCCTGTCCCCTTTCTTTTTAACTTGAACACACAGTGCATTGTCACTGCTGTGCTTTCTGATTGCGTGCCATGAAGATGTTTTTCTGTTGTTAAAAATACATGTGCTTTTTTTTTTATTTATTTTGGGAACTGTTCTGTCATAGAAAATGTCTCAAAAATATGTATTCTTCCCAAAAAAGCATGTTGTTTTCCGATTCATACGCAAAAGCTGCCCTGTTTGTACTGGGGGTAAGGCTCCTTGCTGCTCTGTGTGTCTCCATCCTCAGATTAGGGAAGCATCAGACAGCTCTGGCTTTTGTGCAACATCACTTTTTCCTTGAGGTGTTAATAACTTTGTTGGTTGGGAAAGCAGCCTTTGATCTTATCTGTGTTCCAGAAAGTTTGCTGAGAAAAAGAGTGATTATATAGGGAATGCTTAAGCTTATTTTCTCAGATGAAAAAGGATGTCTCGTCAGTGTATCTGCCTGTACCTGATATCTCTTAATTGACAGAGAGAGGGGGAATGATCTTTCAGCTTAATGGCCTTGTAGTGACTTATGCTAAGCCCCCATCCTATTTTTTGTTATAGCAGTATGAAGGGAGCTGGAAGGAGGTGTAAAGTCAACATGTGCTTATTTGAAATGATGGTGCAAAGGAAACTTGACATGGGAGTTGGTTGCTGGAGATTTATCGTGTCCAATTACTTGTTATGTGTCATCTGCAGAGACTGGTGTGGATTCTTTGTGGCTTGTGCTTGAGAAGATTTATTGATTTAAGGTAGAAAGAGGCTTGTGGGTGGTGGAAAATTCCCTTTCAGCCTGAGTTAGCTGTGCGTGTTCCTGGGCTGCTGCCATGGGGAATGTTTTAGAAGGAAATGATCCTATTAGCAGCAAAGCCTGCAGTGCTTGGGCTGGTGAACGGAGTGTCTCCCTCCTGGAGGAGGAGTGACTTCGGCTCACACTGATGTGTGCAGCCAGCTTTGGTGCTGCCTTGTATAAATCTCTATTTTTGTGCTTTTAATGCAGTTGTGTGCAGCTGAGCTGTCAGCTTGGTTTCCTGCGTGTGGCAGTAGCCTGAGGTGACTCATCTCTTCGCCACCAGAGCGGCTTTGAAAGGTCTGCAGCCTGTTTTGCTATGCAGCAGGAGACATTTCCCTTATGAAGAGAGCAGCATTAAGCCTGCAGCCATGCAGCTGGTGGCAACTGGCTGCTGTAAGCATGAAAACGGTGCTGTTTGGGGCTTCCTGCTGTAAAACCATCATTTTCCCTTTTAATCCAGGCAGGAGTGAAATGAAACAAAGATGTGTGTTCGCTTTGAGTCAGGAAAAGGACCCATGCTTTTAAAAATTCCAGACTGGTAAACCCAAGGAAGACAAAGCCTGGGAAAGCAACGCTAAAAAAAGCCAGTTTTTCTAAGGCCCTTGGAGATGCTGGATATGTTGAAGGAGAGTTGCTGAAGCTTCCTGGGAGGTGTCAGAGGAGCAAGCATGCTCCCCATAGCATGTGTGTGCATGCCAAAGGAGCAGATGTTGATGGGACAGCTCATACATGGCAGGCTGAAAGTGTGAAACATCTACTGTGGGTATCTGTTTGAAATCACAGAAAGGAGGAATGAAAAAAAAAAGATGGGAAGGAAGTAATGAATCAATAATCATGAAAGCTGCACCCCTGGAAATACAGTGCCCACTCTTAACTGCCAGAAACATGCCGACTGCCCTGGATGTGTACAAATAATTTCTGAGCAGTTTGCAGGACCAAAGCAAATCTGCAAGTGGGAGGGTAAACTGTGATCACAGGGCATCTGTACATGCTCTGGAAAGTGATTTAATACTGAGAAGCTAGCCAAGGCTCCCAATTTGGCCTAAGTAAGGGGATCTCATCTAGGAAAAATGCATAGCTCTAGTGGAAGCATACAAGTAGAAAAAGCTCTTGTGGGATAATTAGCTCTCTCAACAACCATGTACTAGTCACCTGCTGTGATTTAAGAAATAGGAACATTTTTTCTTGAATATCTTTTTTTTTCCTCTTCTCTGCAGTCTTTCTTGTGTCCTGAGAGGTCTTTGGATGATACACTGCAGTAAGACACATCATTCTCCTCTTGTCAGAAGGGTGGAAGAGGCTGCAGGAAATACAAAATGTTCTCCATAATTTTGAGAAACACAAGAAAAATACAGGGAGTTTTTATCAATCATGAATGAACTTGTGACTGAAACATTAAGATTGCATGGGTTGCTTCTTAGATATTTCATATGTTGGACAGAAATCCACTAAGGGAAAAATTATCGCTGTTCTGTATTTGGCATCTTTGTTCTTATTTTTTTAATAACTCCCAGTAAGGTTTTACAGCAAGTAAAATTTGATGTTTTCCATACCACAAAGTTTCACTTTTGATCCACTTATTTTGCTCTCATTCCCCTGTAAGTATTTTGTAGAGTTGAGTCTGCTCTTACTCAGTTTCTTTGATTTCTGACTCTTCTTTGCAATGCTGTAGCAATTGTACTTGTGAAAAGGGAATGAGCAAGAAGAGTCAGCAAATACTCTAGAGAGATCAGGACTCCAAAGCAGACCTTTATTTGTATGCTGCTTCTATCTACAGCATCTGCTTTCCTTTCATTATCGTTTCAGTCTAGTTCTATGCTGTAAAACCCTTTGGGGTATATATTTGTGGTTAAAGCTACAGATTTAGAAATGTGTGAGAGGAAAGGGATTAGGAACAGTTTTGCAGCACGAAAGAAAGAAGCAGCCTGAGGAAGGGGCTTCCACACCCCCTTTCACAGTTCCAAACCTTTTGCTCCATCTTATATACTCTTGTTTGACAGCTTTTAGGACATAGGTTCTTGGCCTTATAGAAAGCGTGGTGTGTAGTGAAGCTGTGTTTCTCAGTGTCTCGGTTGCGTGCTTGCACACACTTGCTCTTCTCTGATAGAATCAGGAAACATTCTCATAGATGAGACCTTTGTTCCATCAACTGTTACAGAACCACGTAGCAAAGATGGAGCAAAGGTGTTATTTCCTCTTTCTGAGCAGTAACAGTGTGTTCCTTAATTTGCTTGACTACCAGAGAGTATAAACATGATTTCACTTTTCTGGAAGATGACCAGTGATAACAACAGTGTTTTTATCAGGTTTTAATCTTAGAACACTGTTTAAAGACATCACTGTGTGATAGCAAGGTACTGCAGTAAATTGTAATAGGTTTTTGTGGGTTGAGAGTTGACTTAATAGATCATTGGAAATGCCATTCTGATGGAAAACAACTTAGGTGCATTGCTTGTTTCCATGTAAGAATCTGTCATATGATTGCTTACCAGACAGAGGAAAATAACTTCATTAGATAGCGATGCCTTTTTATTGTAATCCTCTTACTTGTGGATTTGGGTCTTAAAATACAGCATGGTAGATTTGTCTTGTGTACTCCTCTCCTGTTCTAAAGTAGTATTGGCAGAAATTTCATAACTCTGTTATTTTGGGAACTTTTTTCTGCAGCTTCAAGTTGAAACTGTTTGAGGTTTAAGCACTTTGCATTGGAAAGTGTGTAATTGGACTGTGGGTACACCAGAAGGACAGTTCATGAAAAACTACAAGCCAGCAGTGTAACATAGCTATGAGAAAGCTACCACCTGATTCTGCATGCATTCAGGTAAGTACTTCCAGTAGTGGCCAATAAATATGAGCATTGTAACTAAGGCTGTGGAGAGGCCTTGTCTTAAACCCATTTCCTGTTCTCATCAGCTGTGACTCTGGGGGAGCTGGCAGAGTTTCAGGGCTGCTGGTTTTTGAATGACCAGAACTTGTTCAGCCTAAGAAAGGAGAAGGGAGTATCATAGGTGTCTAAACTTGTACTGGAACCAATGAAGCAGTGAGAGATTCTCACATCCAGAGAGGGAGGGCAGCCAGAAGACAATGCAGTCACAAAGACAAACCAGACTGAGTTGGCCAGGAGCCAGCTGAGGCTGGAAAATAGGAGGAGGTTTCCTACCCTGAGGCTCTGTGTTGTCATTTTGGTACATACAAAGGGAGCAAAATAATAACAGGCTCCCTATTCAAGCAGCAGAGGCCTTGACTTTGTAGACTTGTTTGGGTTGGAAAAGACCTCTAAGATCATTGATCTAACACTGCCAGGTCACCACTAAACCATGTTTATGATTGCCACAGCTGCACGGCTTTTAAATACTTCCAGGGGTGGTGACCCTACTGTTTCTTGGGAAGCCTGTTCCAGTACTTGACAACCATTTCAGTCAAGATTTTTTTCCAAAAATTCATTCTAAACCTCCTCTGTCACAACTTGAGGCCATTTTCTCTTCTCAAATGGAGAAGAAACCAACGCCCAGCTGCCTACAGCCTCCTTTCAGGTATGTGTACAGAGCAAGATGATCTCCCCTGACAGCCCCAGCTCCCAGCTATCCTCTGGGTCCCATCTCTTCTCTCAGCCCAGTGAACTGTGGCTGTAAGGACAGCAGAGCAGGGCTGGTGCCTGAGTGCTGGATGATCTGACTGGGAGGAGGAGGATCCACAGAGGCAGGTGAGGCCAATCTTGCACAGCCACATACATTCAGATCAGTCTTGTATGCCGTGGCATGGGTTATATATCTGGAGACATGTTGCCATCTCCTGCCTCCTTTTCTTCTTTAGTGCTTCTTAATCACATTTGGAGATGATGGAAGAAATGTCAAATTTTGAAAGAAGTCAAGAGTGTCAATTCCCTGACGTTTTCCTTAGTGGAAAGTTTATGGTTCCTGTGGAAAGTTTACAGGGCTTCCCCTGTCCACGTTTGAGTTGATTTTTGATACAAACAGAAGTGACTTGGTAAAAAACAAGAGAGGAGGTAAAGAGTTGCATGGAGTATGTTCTTCATTTAAATTTTTTGCGATCCCTGGCCTCTCTCTCTTCCTAATCCAAGGGAGAGGTTGGACAGCATGCTGCTACCAGACTGCAAATCCAGATATCCCATCTCTAACTGGCCAGACTGACTTGACTGTCAGTGTGGCAGAGTGCACACAGATGTCATTGCTCAGAAGGACCTCTGTAAGGCATCACTGCTGCAGGCTCTGCTGATCCCACTCAAGCAGGTATCTCCTCTAGAAAAGGAATCGTGAATCTACAATCCACCTTCTCTTTCCTGTCCCTGAAGAGGAGATTAAAGAGCACTTTCTGCAGCAGGATCTGCCGTTCTCAGACTTGAGCCTATCGCTGGGGGGCAGCACACCAAAAAAGCTTTATTGGTGACTGAGCCCTATAAATAAAGCTTTTGCTATGAGGCAAAGTCCTGAAGGTATTTGTAACACGTTTAGAAAAGGTGAAAAGTTCCTGTAGGAGACAGAGCAAAACTAAAATATTTATTGCTTTATTATCAGCAGATACCTGTAAAAGAGAATTGTAATCTCCAAGTTCCATCATGAAGAGTAAACTTAGCACGTAGGTTGTAGTGCTTACAGCTAGCACAGGGTACACAGAATACTGTCAAGAGCTTATTTTGAGGCATAATTTTCATTTTTCCCTGACACAAAAAACATCAGGAGTGTGTTTACAATCTGAAGCAACCTAATGCTTCAGACTGTGAGCAGTACTTTGATTTGACATCTGAAACTTTAACATATATCTGAGGGCTTTCTTTGTGAAGTATTATTCTGAAACACTAAATCTGCTAGGCATTTCACTTGAGCTAAAGGCACAGAAAGATCTAGTGTAGTCTCTGCTGCACCTGAGAGAGCAGAGTGTCAGGGAACCTGGATTTCCATGCATTTATCTGAGTTTTGCTTTGTTTAACATCTGTTACTTGAGGTGAGTTCTGCAAGAGCAGATCACCCCATCTTCAACTTGGAGGAGCTTACAAGCAGTTTAGGGCATTTGGCTGAGGTAGTTATTTTTACAGGCTGTAGAGCTGATACTGTGAGGTGCAATTAGGTTTCTGAAATGTTTTGTTTATAAACCTCTGGCTTTGATTACTTCTAATTTTGCTGACAGTATATAAGAGCTAAAGTGGTTATGTGATTTTATGTTATTTTTGAGAATACCCTTAAGTAATGGTACTTAGATTGTATTGTGTCTTTGATAGAAAAAAATCTTGTGCTACACTGGTCTCTTGCAAGGAATGAGGGATTTAAAACTCAGTGAGAAGGTGAAGTCACTCTGAGGTTTGAAATGTCCCCTTGCTGTCTGTGGGACAGAACCACTGGGAAAATGACAAACTTTTGGAGAATGCAGGCCATGCAACCTGGTAAAGTCCTAGAGCTTGGTGACTAAATCCTTTTTAGAGGGTATGTCCTGTCCTAGCCTGCACATGGTGAAGAGGACTCTTCCATCAATCACTGCTCCTCACTTCAGCAGCCTACTGCAGCTTCAGGTGCTAGCTAGACCCACTGATCCACTGGAGGGGTATGGATAATTCAAGGGGAATTCAGCATATAGGCTTGAATAAGGAGACTGAACACTTAAGGAAGCTTTTGGGAGGGAAGGATAATAATAGTGAATTCCAACAAAGTGGGCGGTGGTGTAAAAGCAAAGGACTGACTGTGCAAGAAGTCTTGCAATATAAGAACTTGGAAAGGATCCTGTGGCTGATGGGACTTGCTTTGCTTTTTTATTTTTTTTTTTCCTTTTTCTTCTTCTTTTTTTTTTTTTTTTGGACAATGTTTAGAAATTTACATTCAGTAATTGCTGAGTTTGCAACAGGCTGGTACAAAAGGCTGGGAAATACCAATATTAGAGACTTCCCCCCTGCTTTTCTCACCCACACTTCTTAGCACACAAGTTATTCTCATGACATTGTCACATGCTATTTTTTCCACAGAATTCATGTCTCATTCATTGTACTGGAGGAATGAGGCTCCTGGCTTGAGCAGATCTTGAAGATGAGTAATATGCCTGTGGTTCTGCTTTCCTACCTCTCGCAAAAAAAAGAAGGTGGGTACTGAGAGATGGAAGAACTGCATAAAGAGAAAGAATAATCTTGTAATCTGTGAGCAGTTGCCACAAAAATTTTGCATAATGCCACTTACATGACCGAACCATGAGTCTCACATATCCTGTCACTGGTTACAGGTTCCTCATTCTTTAAGTGCAAACATTCAGCTGTGACTTATACAAGCCCTGTTTGTTCACAGCTGCAACTGAAGTCTGAAAAGGCTTGAGCCTGAATAGGAAGTTTGCGTTTAGGTACCTCAGCTGACAGTCCAAAATGGGTTTGTATTTTTTCTCTAGGCTGCTATGTAGTAGCTCTCTACTTATAAACCCAGGATGCTCCATCTCACAGGCTTACTTTTTGAGAAAGTAATTACTGGCTAGAAAAAGAAAACATGGGGAGTTTCTCAGTCTTGCTGTGAGCAGTGTCATATAAACATGCCCTGAAGGACAAAACTAAGCGGAGAAAAGCAGTTCAGCCATGAAGGAGGAGAGCCAGGCACCACACATAGACAAGTTAGGGAGCCAGGATTAGCAAACACATTTCCCTAGAGACCAGGGTTTCTGGTATTGATGTTAGCTATGAAATCATAGACTGTCCAGAGCATGCCTTTGTAGAAGTTATGAATGGAGGCGAAGAGCATTTCTGTGAAATAAAGCTCTTACTGGCCATTCCTTTGATGCTGTTGTTCAAATGTCTTATTCATGCAGCATAAGAACTGGGCTCCTCACATGAATGTGAATACCTAATGAGTCCTGCTGAATAGAAACCCCTCAAGTGTGGATGCAGAATTCCCCTTTAGCGATCCTGTCCTCTGCTGGAGTTTGTCTGATTAACATTACTTTCTTCAACCCTCTGGCATGCAAGCAAGACACCTTGCATTCTAAATCCCCTCTTTGAGACACAAAGTTAGCTTGGCTGTACTCTTGACCTCCTTACCTTGTTTTCCACCAGCACCTTCGTACCCAGGCAATGTGATCTCCTGCTCACACGCTGTTGTCCAAGTAACAGACTGGGTGTGACGTGCTGGGCAGAGCACAAACAGCAATTTCACTTGTCGAGGAGTTCCTCTGGCTTGACAGCTCATGCTGTTGACTCACTGGGAGGCTTTTAACCTGGAGCACTATGGCTATGGGACCCAGTTTTACTGGAGGGCAGTCCCTCTGGCACACCTGACTGGCTCTGTGCGTGTACTGTGCCTTTCAAAGACACACAGTAAGTGTTTGATGGCTGCTACGCATTGCCTTGATTGAAGCCTGACACCCACATAGCAACTGGGATGTTCAGTGGATGGTGGGAAGGGAAACCCCTGTTAGTAATTCTTCTACAGCTGCAGAAGCCATAAGATATCTGTGTGAAGGTAATGAAATGTATGTGCATGGAGAAAATCCTTGTAAATGGGTAATGATTATCTTATATCATTATTGCTTATTTGGCCTATCATAAAGGATTTTGGTTGTTTTATGGTTTGGGAGGAGGCCAGGGTCAGACTTTCGAAACAAAGAGAGTATTTTTAGTTAATTAAGAAAAATTATGCTTGAGTTCTAAATTAAATCAGAATATCCTTAAGCTGCCCTGCTGCGAATGCTTCTACGCAGATCTTCTGGCACCAAGTCAAGCATTGTCACCACTCCTGTGCCTACTATTTGTTATTTAGGCATGTACGTAGGGATTTCTGGTGAAGACAGGGCAATATTAATGCTGTTGTGCAAGCCCTGAGTGAAACTTCATCCAAACATGGGCAAACAACTCCAAGAGAGACTTCTAACCAGAATAAGTGCAGGGAAGCTTGGAAAAGGTTGTATTAGGGATCTGTGGCCTAGACTGATTCCTAGGTTGTACAGAGACTTTGTAGTCATCTTTTGTGACTTCCTATATTACACAGCCATTAAACTGTACTCCTGAATTGACTCTGTTTTGACCACAGGTGCATGTTTAGGAAATGGGAGGAGGAAGGAATCTGATGTGAATTTACAAAGGTTCATTAATGTAGAAGTCATCACAGCTCTTGGTAAAATGTCTTAATTACTTTCACAGGTAATTACCTTCCATTATCATGACCACAGTTAAATGTTCACTATTCATTTCTACTCTAAACTTTCTTCAAGCTTCATATGTTCAGGCTTTGCATGCTTTAGTTTGCTACAGCCAGGAGATTAGATGTGATGTCTGTTCTGGCACAGATGTCTGTGGAGGATCCTGCACCTTACCAGAAGAATCATTAGAGGTGGAAAGAACCGGGACTGACTTGTAGCAGTGGGGTTTATAGACTAGTATTGTCATGTATGTCACCACTCCAGTAACCCTCATGGAATAAGGCTCTGTTCCTGGCATGCACTGCAGAAGCACAGTCAGCTTTTCAACTTTTTTGATCTTGTATGTCAGCACCATGATACATAGGATCAAGAGAAATTTACTCTAAGAGTCAAATCAAGCTGACGGAGCCAGGAGTTAACAAGAGAGGCATTAGGAGCTCATTTATTTCCTCATGGTGTAAATCTAAACCTCTGGCATGGTATCCAGAAGACATTTAATTTTGTAGCTGCATAGCTGCAGTCTGTATCTTTCTGCAAACCACCTTCATCTATTCACACTTAACAGCACTGTTGTTTGTTCTCTTTGACCTGACAAACCAGAGATAAGAGGATTAGGTTTCCAGACACTGTGAGTCTTTTTATTAGTGACCAATCTGAATTTCAGGCTTAAGTGAGCCAGTTGACTGCCTGGTGAGATATGGCACACCTTGGAACTAATGAGCCTTGACTATAGTTGTAATTCATCAGTGACACCTGCCTGTGTTACTTTACCTGGTTAGCTGGCATTGACTCTGTGATATGTGAAATCTGCTGACTTTGTTGAAAGATTGGGCAGGCTGCCCCACTCAGAAAACTAAAGACGCTGAAAGACACCATCTAAATAAGGTTTACAGAGGGCTTAAGCCAAGCAGTCTGGAAAGAAGAGACTCCTGAAAGAGATCAGGGGTGTGTAGTTTGCTGATTACTAGTTTAATAAAACCAGAAAATAGATGTGTGTATGTATGCAGGGAGAATTAAGGTAGACTGTGTAGACTATGTATGTGCACAGGTTGCTTGAGAGTAAGCTGGAAAAAGATTTATTCATGTAATAATCAGTAAATTAATGGTCAGCTTTAGCAGTCAGCTATGGCTATCCCATAACAGTGCTTTATAAGGAGGACCATTTCAAATAAACGTCCCTATAGGTCTTAAAGTAAGTACCATGTATTTCTGTGACTGAGAAACTACACATTCTTTATGTCATATGAATAGAAGAATGCGCCTTATGTATAAGCTTCACATGCATTTGAATGCCATATCTGGTTCTGCATGATTCTGCTAGCTGTACAGAGTACATTTCACTGGAAACCTTAACAGCTTTCAGAGACCTCATTCTAAATATCTTGATGGAAGATATTAAGAATATGTTTTTAATTCATTCTAATCATGGCTGCTTTTATTAAAAAATATTTTGAATGAAAATGGCTACAAACTCCCTACACCTATTTTTGTAGTCTTTCCACGTACAAAATATTTTCTTGCATGCTAGCTAACACACTGCAATTGCAATTAATCACAGAAGTATTTTTCCTTCTTGTTTTATTTCTTTCCAAATAGTTAGTTTTAACTGGGGAGATGGTGATTACTACACAAGCACTCACTTTCCAGTGTTCTTTAGGTCCTGGACAGTGATTCACAAAATATTCATTTGTTTGTGTTGGAGCCAATACCTACATGTTGCTTGTGCAGTTCTTTTGATAGACAGGGTTATGTTCAGATATTTCATTAAAGGGGCTGATCCTTTGAAGTTTTACTATTGGCTTCCTTAGGTCTGGATCAGTCTTATTCTTTCTAATTCTACTTTAGGTCACTCCAGTATTTTTTTGTGTCCTACCCAATGTGTTTTTCAGTAACATCCTGTCCTGTGTTGGGACTGTTGCCTCCTGATTCCCTTCCTTTCAGATCTTAAGGTGGAAGAGTGCTGTCTCTGAGAGCTTTCCTTTCCAATGCCCCTCCAAACACAGCTGTTAACTTTGTTCTGCCCACTAACTCCCCACAAACAGAATCCATACTCCTTGGTGGGTACCTAGCCTTGGCTAGCCCACTTGGTCACAATTATCAATATCATTGTAATTTTTATAAATCAGACCTGTAATCTTGGTTTCCTGTGGTTAGATTCTGATGTTCTGGGTTTGTCTCAATATTTTTACTCCTGCCTGCCCTGCATTTTCCAGACAAGATCTCATGTCTCTTCATGAGATAATAATTCCTGTATTATTTTCCTGGTCTCAGCCATGCTATTCCCATATGACTGCATAGCCTGCTCTCCCTCTGTGGCCTCTTTTCAGATTATGCTCATTTATTAGTCAGCTGTTCAAATCTCCTTCCCTTCCTGTTTGTTATTCTCTTATTTCTCCTTCAGGTTTTCTTACTGCCTCACCTCTTCCTGAGAAGGAAACCCCCTCAGACTCCTCCATAACTTTGTGGGAAGATAGTTTGTAAGTATAGTGCAGAAGGCAATTTTTTTCAAATTATTACATCTGTACTGGTTACCAAGAAGTGGAAACAGCCTTGCCTGCCCAGTGAGGATAAGTGTTATAAAAGATTGGGCTAGCTATTAGAGAATTGCAGTTCAAGATGCAGTTGGAGCTTGAGACCCAGAGTCTGCTGCAGTTTGGGATGGAGTCTGCTGGCTGTGCCGTGAGGAGGTAGGGGATATGTGGTTGTGCAAGGGACAGACAAGGTAAGAAGATGCTGTGTGAAGGACAGATAGGGTAAGGGACAGTTTGGGGCTAGCCAGTCATGAAGAAGGAAACTTGCAGAGAGGAGAGAAGGAGTCAGTACTGTGTGGAGCAGCTAATGAGGAAAGGAGTCAGAGTTGCCTGAAAGAAGGCATGAAAAGTTTTTAATAAAAGACTGGTGTTGGTGCCAGTCATGTTTGTCTTGACATAATTACTACACTACTTGTCTGGCTTTTTGGCTTCTGAAGCAGTCTGCTCTGCCATGATGACCCAAAAGCAGCTTTTAATTAAAATATGAGAAATCACTATACTCTTCTTCCAATCCTTGCCTTTCCCTCCAAAAAAAAAAAAACCAACCAAACAAATAAAAAGACAAACACTCACTGTTTAGGAGATGAAAACTTGCCTTGTACTGTCTGCTCTTGGCTAGCAAAAAACAACAGACGTTATAGTTTTACTCTCTCCAAATTTTATCATCCAACCTGCCTATGCATTTTGTAGACTGCCAGACTCCTAATACCAGGGATGTCATTGAGAGGTTTCTAGTGCTTGAGCTGATGAGAGTAATGTGGCTCGAGGTGGTGGATCCTCTGTGAGTGATCCATACTGAACACTTTACCAGGAATCATTGACAGGAACTTCCAGAGCATTCATTGAGTGGGGATATGAAGACAGCAATTAGCAGTTTCCAGGGGAAAACAAAGCATGGTACTGCTCCCCACCTGTAAGAACATGATCTCTCCTCTGCCTTAACACTGCCAGCTCTTCACAATGTTTTTCACATCTGACCCACATTTAATTTTGCTAGCATAGTGTCTGGGATTTTTCATGAAAATGTGTCATAGGCTGACTCACAGTAAAGAAGCAATCAAAACAAGACAAGAAAACCTCTTTCAGGCAAAACAGTATCTTATGTATGCATCTAATGATGTTATTTGTCTCTTTCATACTAGATTGCCACTGAACAAGAATTTAAAATTGGGAAAGAAATCTGTGTTGAGGTCCACCTTTCCAACTTCAGTGAATCCCAGCCAGCACTCCCTAAATGAAAGCCCTCACACCTCAGTTAATAAGGGTAATACCTGGGCCTCAGCACACAGAGCATGGGAAACTGTGACCACAGGTAGGATGTTCAAATGCAATACCAGGATCTCCTCCAGTCTCCTAGAAAACTCATTCCAGAGCACAGTCTCAGAGAAAACTTGCTGGTATATGGTGTCACACCAGCATTGTAAAACTATAGGGGAATTGCTTATTAAATGGATTAAAAGTGCTTAATTTCAATGGATGCTTTTCCCACTAATATAGTAGCCAAAGAACAAGATGAAAAGATGCCATTTGAAAAGAGAGATGTAAAATTATATATACTCAAAAGTCAAGTGTGACATGGATGAGAGAAAACACATGAGAACATAATGGTGTCCTAGCAGGACTGGGAGAGAAGCTTGAGAACTTCTCCCCAACCACATTTTTCTCCCTTGAGAAAAACTTTTCCCCAACCACATTTCCAAGGCAGACCATCTCCCTGAAGAATGTTAATGCAGGGCTGCAGAAATGGGAGAGGCTCCCAGATGCCAATAGATGTCTCTTGTCCTCATGGAGATGCCACTTGTGGTACCTACTATCTGACTGGATGACCACCCTTATCGATGGCTGGCGCCAGAAGGGATTTGGGATGCCACGAACTGCAACATGCTATCCTGCTTTCTAGAACAAGCTCAGTGCCAGATGCCAGAAGAGTCCCTTGCCAGGGTGTATGTCATCTCACTGAACTTCAGGATGCCATGGTGCAACATGGGGCAGGGTGACAATGCTTTCCACTCATGCAGGGTAAATGCACCTGGCTGTTACCTTTCAGCCTTGGTCAGGGGCTGCTGCACTTCAGCATCTGCTGCAGCCCAGAGGAGTGTGAGATGTACTTTGCTAAGCCGCAGCTCAAAAGGGGTTGAAAACAAGTGTAGCTTCACCCAATTTCACATGGATTTGCCTGAAGAACCCCCTCCCCTCAGTGGGCAAACTGACCCCGAGTGTCAAAATTTGGATGGAGATCAGTCGTCATGAACACATCCTGCTTCAGCCCTATGCCTTACAAAGGCTCTGATGGTGCCAGCAACAGAGAGAAACACAGGTCTTGATATTTCTTCAGGTATGTGAACCAGCACAGTGGAAAATATCTGTGTATTATTCTGAAAATCCAAGCTGATGTTTACTAAACAAGACCAAAAAAATCCCTGATTCTATGCTGTGAGAAGGAAAGCAACTGGGACTGGGCTGTCCTTTAGTTTGTTTACTTAAGCACAAACAATACCACCTCATTAGATTACAGTGTATAATGCAAACTAATACATAAATTAAAAAAGATAAGACACTTTCATTCTATAAAGACTGATTATTATCGTTGCTCGGGAAGGGGATTTTCTTAGCAGTGCTTATCTCAGAAGCTATTGGAAGGGAACCCGGTAGTACACTTTAATTGGCTACTTTTGCATCATAAGATGTGTTAATGATTTGTTGGACAATTATTAAGCTGTTTTATCTTCCCATCAGCCCATGCAGGATGTAGTTACAAATAACATCTTTGGTATACAACACATGTTTGACTCTGGAAAGAAGAGATCCATCTCCTTCTTTAGGATATTGCAAAGAAACATGAGAATCTCCAGAAACAGTCCTAGCTCCTGCAATTCACTGCAACTTTCTGACAAAAAAAATATTTATACTAATACTGTTTCAGTTGGGGAAAATTTCATTAAACTGGCAAAGACTTTAGTAGTAATAATTATAAAGTGACCTTTTATTTTGAAAGCTGGAAAGCTTGTAATAAATGAGTCAGTGACTAGGGAAGGAGAAAAGTAGTTGAGTGCTGGCTGGAAGAACTGCATTCGGCATTCTGCTGTGGGTTTTCTCTGTGCCAAAGTGTAAGGCATTTACATCATGGTGGTGGTGCTAATTGTGTAGCTCTTGTTTGCTGAGTGTTCTAGCTGAGGCCCAAACAGTCACCACCTCTGTTCAGTTGCAGCCCAACCAAAGGAAGATGCACTTCTGAAATAATCTGCATATGAGAAATCATATTCTGAAATTTCACCCACTAAATCTGGATAGAGATAGTATGCTATGCTATCCCATCCCAAAGTCTTCTATCCCCAATGCCTATCATGAAACTGTGGCAAAAAATGAAAGTGAGTCAAGGACTGGCATAATGGTGAAATTGTTTGTCTCCACAGAAGAGCTCCTGCAATTCACAGCAGCTGATTTTAGCTAGCACCTTTTTCATCACTGGCCACTGAGGCCACTCTGAACTTACCTCCATTTCTCAGCTCTCAGAGGGTGAACTATTATTCCTTTTGACTCATGCTCTTGTTAAAAATATAAATGTGTGCATATTTGTGAATATTCCAGTGCTGTAGCCTGAATTTTGTAGAAAAACACACAAGGAAATTTATAATTCTTCTACCACAGCAAATTATGACTAATACAAATTAAAAGGTGCAAGGGGACTTGCACAGTGACCAGGGAAAACACTTGGATGTTTGGATGCCCATTAATTATCTTTTTTTCCTGTGACTAAACCAAGACAGGCATGCATCCTGTAGAGAAAATAGTATGTCATTAATTAAAATCATATCAGGTTAATTCATGAAGGAGATATTTAATAAGCCTACACAGACTTAATTATACTGTACCCCAATTTTCATGTCTTTGACTTTACAACTTCTTTAATGTTTTAGCCTGGTATCTGTATGTGGACCTGTACATTGATTATATCCCAAATAACTTATTCTGAAACAATAAAAGATTTCCTCCAAAAGAAAAATCATCAAAACAAACTGGAGTTTAATACTTCAAACTACCTTGGAACAGAAAATGTTAGAGGAATTAAAAATGCCCTCCAAATATGTAAATGCTGTCACTTGAAAGTTACTTCGTCTTCTCCTTTCCCTTCAAGCTCCAAGTAAATTCTACCTTGAGGAAAACCCTGTGGAAGCTGGGCCTCAAGATGAAGTTGAAAATTAGGCTATGAACTTAAAGGAAACCTCATGACAACTTTGAAGTGTGTAACTGTGACTCATTGGGATAAGTACCTGTAATTCTCCCCTTTGGAAGTGGATGGACTTCTACACGTTGCTTGAGAGTGTGTGATGAGGCCAGTCCTAAGGGGAAGCATAATATTAACAGGAAAATAATACTGCAAATGGAGAGAGCCTCTAACAGCCTTCCATGGAGTAGCCAATTTTGAGTGATGGGGCTATATTTAAAATGATGAATCCAGAAGCAGGTTTGCCATGCTTAGTGAGTACAAGAGGTAGTCCTTTATTTCCTGTGGTAGGCAACATTTCAATCCTATGCAGTAGCTACAGCTTTTCTTCAAATAAAAATTATAAATCAACTTGGTGTTTCTGTCAGCTTTCAGTTCCTTTATGGAAAATCCATTCTGTTTTGTGGCTGTTGCAATCAGTTGCTTGTAGTTCGTCCAGCAAGAAGCCATAAACCACATGACCATGTCATGGGGCACCTGTTCCACTGGATTTCTTGGCAGGAGTCCCCCATGTCACATTTGCTGCGGTAGGCATACTGCTGATAAATTTCAGTAAGAAGCATGAGCTTCTTAAGTATACATTTTTAATAATTTTACTTTTGTTTCTTTCCCCCTGGTTCTTGCTGTTTCTTAGTCTATCATTCTTTCCTGAAAATTATTAATACTTTGAGGTAGCTCAAGTGGTGAATCCACATTTTCATTGTCCCTCCAAGATCTGCAGCTCAGTGAATTCTTATCAATTTTGCAAAATGCAGCTGCATTAAAGTGGCTTTGTTGTTCAGATAAGGAAACAGCAAATACAAGTGCAGCCAGATATACAAATGAACCATGAACCAAGGCCTGTGAAATAATGTGACTCCCAAAACAGGCATCGAGGAGAAGAGTGACACAGATGTGCTCAGACACAGCAAGCAATTCTGCTCTTGGGAAGCAGGAAGAAGATGGGATTCTGTGCCAGTTTGAAAAGCAGTGAGGTAGTTTTGTTCCCTTGCAAATAGATGTCTTGCAAAAAAGTAGAGGCTGCGTGCCAAGAGGCTATTGATCACATTGCTAAATAAAGTAAAGTAATAGCCTCACTTCACAGGAGGTTCTTCTAGAAGTGCCTGCTAAGCACTAATGAAGAAAGGACTGGAGCCATCCCAGCATGCCAGCTGGGCATGACACGTGCACAACAGCAAATGGAGATTGTGTTCAATACCAGCCCCTGAGCCAGCACCTCCCAAATCACCACCCATCAAAAGGGACAGATGGAGCTGAAGGGCCATCACATGGCAGTCCAAAGACACGAGGGGGAAAGTGGCATGGCAGGATGGACTTGCCTGCTCTCTCCTTCTGCAGGAAAGCAAGGAGGGCTTCTAGGGAGTTCCCAGCCAAAGAGCCTAATCACCAGATGAGTGGGGTGGGGGCAGTCAGCAAAAATGCTGCTGCTCCTAATTTGGGTCATAGGTATGAGAGAATAATGCTGTGGGCTGGCTCAAGCAGTGAGTCCACATTTTCATCATCTATCCAAGATTCCATGGCTTGTCCTTGATAACACAGAATAGAATGAGCCACGGTGTTTCTGTCTTCTGTGCTATGAATAACATCCCTAAGTGACTTAGATAAAATGGGAATGGGATTCCATCCCATCTTAATTCCAAGTAAACATGTCAAGAAAGGGAATGATGAAATACTAACACAATGCCAAGGTCACCTTCTGGGTAGAAACCTTGAGCCAAAGAGGATGGTAGGATTGTTGGAGCTGTGTTTCTCAAAGAATCAACCATTAGAAACACTAACTGTGCAAAATGGGTAAGTTGTGGAGCAACTTCGTGCTAATGTTACTGTTCTGAAAACCAACAATACTTCTATAGTGTGATAAATGTGATTTGTGCTAACTAAATTGTAACTATATTAGCAAAATTGTACTCATATCAATAGCAAATAATTGTCACAAAGCAAAAAAGGAAATGGTGAGACAAAGCAGATGAAATCCTCCAGATGTTAGGCGGGAGTAGTAGAAGGATGTAGGTTTGATAAGCAGCAGCTAGAAATAAAAGGTTTCAACCTTGGAATGGTCCAAATTGGGATGATTTCAGGCATGGAACTTGAATAAGGTTTTATTGTGGGAACATACTCTTAGCTACATAACCCAAGCTTAGTGCACTTGCGCTACCTGCAAGGTTACATAGCGGACACTGATGAAGACAAAGAGCCTTCATCAGAAGTAAGACCCCTGAAAGGATGAGAGACCCCTAACTACTAGTAGAGCATGAGCAACACAACATAGCGACGTAGATTTTAGGAATAGAAACTAGGAGGAGCTTTCCAGAAAATTCTGTATTAATATGTATTAGCATATAGCATTTAAGTGGGATTTTTGGCTTGATTGTTTGGTACGTGAGGAATGGCCCCTGCCCGTACCCATGGTCAGTTTTGCTTATGCTTTCTACGAACCTCAATTATACTAAATTACTGACTGCCAAATTTTGTATATACTCAAATATATGTATTTAACATGCTTTGATTGTATTTATTTATATACAATTGTTGCTATTTAAAAAAATTGTTGCTAAATTTAATCTTGTTGTCTGATAAATTGGACAAATAGAATGTCATTCATAACATGTAGCCATCATCCACCCTCTTCTTTATTGCTCTAGACATCCCGGAGTCAGTCTTGCAACAGTTTCTAATCTATGATAAAAGGTCAGAGGAGGGTTTCAGAGGTGCTGGAGGGGCTAGGACAGCTGGGCTATCTTGGTAGTTGAGGGGCATCCTTCATCTGTCATGAGTAGCTTGAGGATCTGAGAAACAAAGGTCCTGTTCCTTGCTGTTAGCTGGGGTCCTTTGGTCATGCTTACTCCACCATGAACACTGATGCTAACTTAAGCCTGACTGTGCAGTGTATGACATCAACCACAAACATCTAAAGAAAGATAATACTATACTATTTAGAAAATCGACTTTCATAGTGTAAAGACTATTTGGCACAATAGTTAATGAATGAGCTTTTCCTGATGTGGGCTGAGACCATCAGTTGAGGGCCAGAGGCCTAGCAGGAGAGAGGCAAAGCCAAAAATACCCTCTGCTGTCCAGCTGCAGCCCAAAAAGCAGCTGGACGTGGGTATCTCCCCATTGGACTGACAGGCTTTCCGCTTCTCAGAGCGGTTTGTTTACAGCTGTGTCTAAAATAAACGTTGCCTAACTTTTTTTTTACCGCTCCTGTTATTCCTGCGGAGCAAGTTGGATTCCTCTCTGACTCACGCATGATTAACTAACTTCCAGCTGCATTATCTTTATTGTTGCTGCCGATGCACAAGCCAGCGCTCAGCACGACTCGTGGATCCCAAGCTGTGCTGGCGAGGCTGCCACTTACAGAAAGGATTTTTTCCCTAACAGTTGTGGGGTTTGGGAAGTATTATTTTTTATTTGTGTATTTATTTACTTAGGAGACAGCAAGTACCTGCTTTCTCTGAAACCAGAAAAATAAAAACAAACAACCGATATCGCTCCCCGACCCAGCCGGTGCGGTGCTGCTGGCGGAGAGGCGCGCCCGGCGGCGGGGAGGCACCGAGGGGGTCCCGGCGCACG